>OX589605.1:6431811-6921810 GCA_951329385.1 Polia nebulosa | reverse complement strand
TTGGTGGGGAACGAATTAATAGGGAGTATACATCTGAAATAAATTACAACCCCGAAGAGTTAGCAGAAATATTGCGAAATGGCTGTTCAAATTTGACGACAGAACAACGTCAAATCTTAGATAGAGTATGCTGTAGTGTAGAACATTCATTAGGAGAAATGCTGTTTTTAGATGCACCTGGTGGAACAGGTAAAACTTTCCTCACTAAAGTTATCTTGGCTCAAATAAGGAGCCAAAACAAAATTGCCCTTGCCGTCGCTTCCTCAGGAATAGCTGCCACTTTATTACCAGGAGGAAAAACTGCACATACAACATTTAAAATACCAATCGACTTGGACCGCACAGAAAACCCTGTTTGCAACGTGTCTCGCAATAGTGATAAAGCAAGGGTTTTACGCGATTGCGCCCTTATCGTTTGGGACGAGTGTACGATGGCAAATCGTAAAGCTGTGGAAGCTGTAGATAGAACGTTGCGAGATATAAGACAAAATGATCGACCGATGGGAGGCTTAACGGTGCTATTCTGTGGAGACTTCAGGCAGACACTCCCTATAATACCCAGAGGAACGAGGGCCGATGAAATAGGTGCCTGTTTAAAGAGCTCTATTTTATGGCGTAGTGTCATATTAACTAATTTGAGCTTTAATATGCGAGCATATTTGGGAGGTGACGCAAACGCGCAGGTTTTCTCAAATTTACTACTTCAAATTGGTAACGGCACATACCCGACTCAAGAAGGAGGTAAAGTAACTTTAGTCGAAAGCCTGTGTTCTTCTGTTGCCTCACAGCAGGAACTCATTTCCTCTGTATACGGAGATCCATCAGAGATCTCGAACCATGACGCTGCTTGGCTATGCCAACGAGCTATTTTGGCACCTCGCAACGACCAAGCAGCAGCAATAAATTCTCAAATATTGGTACATGTTTCTGGAGAAAGTAGGGAATATTTATCTATTAACACGGTTTTAGAAGAAGGAGATGCCACCCACTATCCAGTAGAGTTTTTAGACTCTCTAAATACACCAGGTCTTCCAGCACACAAAATTTATTTAAAAGTCGGAGTACCAATCATTCTACTCAGAAATTTAAGCCCACCAAAACTATGCAATGGAACTCGGTTGAGAGTAACAAATCTCCAACGAAATGTCATCGAAGCCGAAATCTTAACAGGTTGCGGCTCCGGTGATGTTGTTTTCATTCCCAGGATACCCATTATCCCCAATAATTTTCCGTTTACTTTCAAACGTGTGCAATTTCCTGTAAGCCTCTGTTACGCTATGACTATTAATAAAGCCCAAGGCCAGACGTTATCCGTTGCGGGTGTAGACCTTACTTTTGATTGTTTTTCACACGGCCAACTCTATGTTTCTCTATCACGTGTTAGCAACCCAAACAACCTTTTTGTATATGCTCCGGGTAATTCCACCGCTAACATAGTATATAGAGAAGCATTAACGTAATCAACTATACCAAAGTCAGGACTCTTATCTAAATCATCAAAACGGTGATATACTCTTATCTAAACGACGTTGTTTTGTTCTCGACAACCACGCGAACGAAGTCGCGGGCACAGCTAGTAATTAATATGCAAAAAACTTGGTAAAAAAAGCTCTCCTGGAGGCAGAAATATCGATGGTTTGGTTAGGTTAGGTTAGGTTAATTAGGTTAGGTTAGATTAGCAAGCTCTTACGAAACGTAAAAAAAAGCAATTTTTTGACGTTTCGTGAGAGTTAGGCTCACGTGTGGGGTGTCAAAAGATGCGTCTCCGCGCGGGTTAACTAAATGAACTGGAACAAAAATTTCAACGGAACAAAAATTTTGCACAGTGGGCCAAAAACCAGTTTTTTAATATAAAGCTGCGATGTCAATTTTTATAGTCGGGATAGCAGGAGCTAGCCTGTATTATAATTAATATGCAAAAAACTAGGTAAAAAAAGCTCTCCTGGAGGCAGAAATATCGATGGTTTGGTTAGGTTAGGTTAGGTTAGTTAGGTTAGGTTAGATTAGCAAGCTCTTACGAAACGTAAAAAAAAAGCAATTTTTTGACGTTTCGTGAGAGCTAGGCTCACGTGTGGGGTGTCAAAAGATGCGTCTCCGTGCGGGTTAACTAAATGAACTGGAATAAAAATTTCAACGGAACAAAAATTTTGCACAGTGGGCCTAAAACCAGTTTTTTAATATAAAGCTGCGATGTCATTTTTTATAGTCGGGATAGCAGGAGCTAGCCTGTATTATAATTAAATGCAAAAAACTAGGTATAAAAAGCTCTCCTGGAGGCAGAAATATCGATGGTTTGGTTAGGTTAGGTTAGGTTAGGTTAGATTAGCAAGCTCTTACGAAACGTAAAAAAAAGCAATTTTTTGACGTTTCGTGAGAGCTAGGCTCACGTGTGGGGTGTCAAAAGATGCGTCAAGATGCGTCTCCGTGCGGGTTAACTAAATGAACTGGAATAAAAATTTCAACGGAACAAAAATTTTGCACAGTGGGCCAAAAACCAGTTTTTTAATATAAAGCTGCGATGTCAATTTTTATAGTCGGGATAGCAGGAGCTAGCCTGTTTTATAATTAATATGCAAAAAACTAAGTAAAAAAAGCTCTCCTGGAGGCAGAAATATCGATGGTTTGGTTAGGTTAGGTTAGGTTAGGTTAGATTAGCAAGCTCTTACGAAACGTAAAAAAAAGCAATTTTTTGACGTTTCGTGAGAGCTAGGCTCACGTGTGGGGTGTCAAAAGATGCGTCTCCGCGCGGGTTAACTAAATGAACTGGAATAAAAATTTCAACGAAACAAAAATTTTGCACAGTGGGCCAAAAACCAGTTTTTTAATATTAAGCTGCGATGTCAATTTTTATAGTCGGGATAGCAGGAGCTAGCCTGTATTATAATTAATATGCAAAAAACTAGGTAAAAAAAGCTCTCCTGGAGGCAGAAATATCGATGGTTTGGTTAGGTTAGGTTAGTTAGGTTAGGTTAGATTAGCAAGCTCTTACGAAACGTAAAAAAAAAGCAATTTTTTGACGTGTCGTGAGAGCTAGGCTCACGTGTGGGGTGTCAAAAGATGCGTCTCCGCGCGGGTTAACTAAATGAACTGGAATAAAAATTTCAACGGAACAAAAATTTTGCACAGTGGGCCAAAAAACAGTTTTTTAATATAAAGCTGCGATGTCATTTTTTATAGTCGGGATAGCAGGAGCTTGCCTGTATTATAATTAAATGCAAAAAACTAGGTATAAAAAGCTCTCCTGGAGGCAGAAATATCGATGGTTTGGTTAGGTTAGTTAGGTTAGGTTAGATTAGCAAGCTCTTACGAAACGTAAAAAAAAAGCAATTTTTTGACGTTTCGTGAGAGCTAGGCTCACGTGTGGGGTGTCAAAAGATGCGTCTCCGCGCGGGTTAACTAAATGAACTGGAATAAAAATTTCAACGGAACAAAAATTTTGCACAGTGGGCCAAAAACCAGTTTTTTAATATAAAGCTGCGATGTCAATTTTTATAGTCGGGATAGCAGGAGCTAGCCTGTTTTATAATTAATATGCAAAAAACTAGGTAAAAAAAGCTCTCCTAGAGGCAGAAATATCGATGGTTTGGTTAGGTTAGGTGAGGTTAGTTAGGTTAGGTTAGATTAGCAAGCTCTTACGAAACGTAAAAAAAAAGCAATTTTTTGACGTTTCGTGAGAGCTAGGCTCACGTGTGGGGTGTCAAAAGATGCGTCTCCGCGCGGGTTAACTAAATGAACTGGAATAAAAATTTCAACGGAAGAAAAATTTTGCACAGTGGGCCAAAAACCAGTTTTTTAATATAAAGCTGCGATGTCAATTTTTATAGTCGGGATAGCAGGAGCTAACCTGTTTTATAATTAATATGCAAAAAACTAGGTAAAAAAAGCTCTCCTGGAGGCAGAAATATCGATGGTTTGGTTAGGTTAGGTTAGGTTAGATTAGCAAGCTCTTACGAAACGTAAAAAAAAAGCAATTTTTTGACGTTTCGTGAGAGCTAGGCTCACGTGTGAGGTGTCAAAAGATGCGTCTCCGCGCGGGTTAACTAAATAAATTGGAATAAAAATTTCAACGGAACAAAAATTTTGCACAGTGGGCCAAAAACCAGTTTTTTAATATAAAGCTGCGATGTCAATTTTTATAGTCGGGATAGCAGGAGCTAGCCTGTATTATAATTCATATGCAAAAAACTAGGTAAAAAAAGCTCTCCTGTAGGCAGAAATATCGATGGTTTGGTTAGGTTAGGTTAGGTTAGTTAGGTTAGGTTAGATTAGCAAGCTCTTACGAAACGTAAAAAAAAAGCAATTTTTTGACGTTTCGTGAGAGCTAGGCTCACGTGTGGGATGTCAAAAGATGCGTCTCCGCGCGGGTTAACTAAATGAACTGGAATAAAAATTTCAACGGAACAAAAATTTTGCACAGTGGGAGAAAAACCAGTTTTTTAATATAAAGCTGCGATGTCAATTTTTATAGTCGGGATAGCAGGAGCTAGCCTGTATTATAATTAATATGCAAAAAACTAGGTAAAAAAAGCTCTCCTGGAGGCAGAAATATCGATGGTTTGGTTAGGTTAGGTTAGGTTAGTTAGGTTAGGTTAGATTAGCAAGCTCTTACGAAACGTAAAAAAAAAGCAATTTTTTGACCTTTCGTGAGAGCTAGGCTCACGTGTGGGGTGTCAAAAGATGCGTCTCCGCGCGGGTTAACTAAATAAACTGGAATAAAATTTTCAACGGAACAAAAATTTTGCACAGTGGGCCAAAAACCAGTTTTTTAATATAAAGCTGCGATGTCAATTTTTATAGTCGGGATAGCAGGAGCTAGCCTGTATTATAATTAATATGCAAAAAACTAGGTAAAAAAAGCTCTCCTGGAGGCAGAAATATCGATGGTTTGGTTAGGTTAGGTTAGTTAGGTTAGGTTAGATTAGCAAGCTCTTACGAAACGTAAAAAAAAAGCAATTTTTTGACGTTTCGTGAGAGCTAGGCTCACGTGTGGGGTGTCAAAAGATGCGTCCGCGCGGGTTAACTAAATGAACTGGAATAAAAATTTCAACGGAACAAAAATTTTGCACAGTGGGCCAAAACCAGTTTTTTAATATAAAGCTGCGATGCCAATTTTAATAGTCGGGATAGCAGGAGCTAGCCTGTATTATAATTAAAATGCAAAAAACTAGGTAAAAAAAGCTCTCCTGGAGGCAGAAATATCGATGGTTTGGTTAGGTTAGGTTAGGTTAGTTAGGTTAGGTTAGATTAGCAAGCTCTTACGAAACGTAAAAAAAAAGCAATTTTTTGACGTTTCGTGAGAGCTAGGCTCACGTGTGGGGTGTCAAAAGATGCGTCTCCGCGCGGGTTATCTAAATGAACTGGAATAAAAATTTCAACGGAACAAAAATTTTGCACAGTGGGCCAAAAACCAGTTTTTTAATATAAAGCTGCGATGTCATTTTTTATAGTCGGGATAGCAGGAGCTAGCCTGTATTATAATTAAATGCAAAAAACTAGGTATAAAAAGCTCTCCTGGAGGCAGAAATATCGATGGTTTGGTTAGGTTAGGTTAGGTTAGTTAGGTTAGGTTAGATTAGCAAGCTCTTACGAAACGTAAAAAAAAAGCAATTTTTTGACCTTTCGTGAGAGCTAGGCTCACGTGTGGGGTGTCAAAAGATGCGTCCGCGCGGGTTAACTAAATGAACTGGAATAAAAATTTCAACGGAACAAAAATTTTGCACAGTGGGCCAAAACCAGTTTTTTAATATAAAGCTGCGATGTCAATTTTTATAGTCGGGATAGCAGGAGCTAGCCTGTATTATAATTAATATGCAAAAAACTAGGTAAAAAAAGCTCTCCTGGAGGCAGAAATATCGATGGTTTGGTTAGGTTAGGTTAGGTTAGTTAGGTTAGGTTAGATTAGCAAGCTCTTACGAAACGTAAAAAAAAAGCAATTTTTTGACCTTTCGTGAGAGCTAGGCTCACGTGTGGGGTGTCAAAAGATGCGTCTCCGCGCGGGTTAACTAAATGAACTGGAATAAAAATTTCAACGGAACAAAAATTTTGCACAGTGGGCCAAAAACCAGTTTTTTAATATAAAGCTGCGATGTCAATTTTTATAGTCGGGATAGCAGGAGCTAGCCTGTTTTATAATTAATATGCAAAAAACTAGGTAAAAAAAGCTCTCCTAGAGGCAGAAATATCGATGGTTTGGTTAGGTTAGGTGAGGTTAGTTAGGTTAGGTTAGATTAGCAAGCTCTTACGAAACGTAAAGAAAAAGCAATTTTTTGACCTTTCGTGAGAGCTAGGCTCACGTGTGGGGTGTCAAAAGATGCGTCCGCGCGGGTTAACTAAATGAACTGGAATAAAAATTTCAACGGAACAAAAATTTTACACAGTGGGCCAAAACCAGTTTTTTAATATAAAGCTGCGATGTCAATTTTTATAGTCGGGATAGCAGGAGCTAGCCTGTATTATAATTAATATGCAAAAAACTAGGTAAAAAAAGCTCTCCTGGAGGCAGAAATATCGATGGTTTGGTTAGGTTAGGTTAGGTTAGTTAGGTTAGGTTAGATTAGCAAGCTCTTACGAAACGTAAAAAAAAAGCAATTTTTTGACCTTTCGTGAGAGCTAGGCTCACGTGTGGGGTGTCAAAAGATGCGTCTCCGCGCGGGTTAACTAAATGAACTGGAATAAAAATTTCAACGGAACAAAAATTTTGCACAGTGGGCCAAAAACCAGTTTTTTAATATAAAGCTGCGATGTCAATTTTTATAGTCGGGATAGCAGGAGCTAGCCTGTTTTATAATTAATATGCAAAAAACTAGGTAAAAAAAGCTCTCCTAGAGGCAGAAATATCGATGGTTTGGTTAGGTTAGGTGAGGTTAGTTAGGTTAGGTTAGATTAGCAAGCTCTTACGAAACGTAAAAAAAAAGCAATTTTTTGACCTTTCGTGAGAGCTAGGCTCACGTGTGGGGTGTCAAAAGATGCGTCTCCGCGCGGGTTAACTAAATGAACTGGAATAAAAATTTCAACGGAACAAAAATTTTGCACAGTGGGCCAAAAACCAGTTTTTTAATATAAAGCTGCGATGTCATTTTTTATAGTCGGGATAGCAGGAGCTAGCCTGTATTATAATTAAATGCAAAAAACTAGGTATAAAAAGCTCTCCTGGAGGCAGAAATATCGATGGTTTGGTTAGGTTAGGTTAGGTTAGTTAGGTTAGGTTAGATTAGCAAGCTCTTACGAAACGTAAAAAAAAAGCAATTTTTTGACCTTTCGTGAGAGCTAGGCTCACGTGTGGGGTGTCAAAAGATGCGTCCGCGCGGGTTAACTAAATGAACTGGAATAAAAATTTCAACGGAACAAAAATTTTGCACAGTGGGCCAAAACCAGTTTTTTAATATAAAGCTGCGATGTCAATTTTTATAGTCGGGATAGCAGGAGCTAGCCTGTATTATAATTAATATGCAAAAAACTAGGTAAAAAAAGCTCTCCTGGAGGCAGAAATATCGATGGTTTGGTTAGGTTAGGTTAGGTTAGTTAGGTTAGGTTAGATTAGCAAGCTCTTACGAAACGTAAAAAAAAAGCAATTTTTTGACGTTTCGTGAGAGCTAGGCTCACGTGTGGGGTGTCAAAAGATGCGTCTCCGTGCGGGTTAACTAAATGAACTGGAATAAAAATTTCAACGGAACAAAAATTTTGCACAGTGGGCCAAAAACCAGTTTTTTAATATAAAGCTGCGATGTCATTTTTTATAGTCGGGATAGCAGGAGCTAGCCTGTATTATAATTAAATGCAAAAAACTAGGTATAAAAAGCTCTCCTGGAGGCAGAAATATCGATGGTTTGGTTAGGTTAGGTTAGGTTAGTTAGGTTAGGTTAGATTAGCAAGCTCTTACGAAACGTAAAAAAAAAGCAATTTTTTGACCTTTCGTGAGAGCTAGGCTCACGTGTGGGGTGTCAAAAGATGCGTCTCCGCGCGGGTTAACTAAATGAACTGGAATAAAAATTTCAACAGAACAAAAATTTTGCACAGTGGGCCAAAAACCAGTTTTTTAATATAAAGCTGCGATGTCAATTTTTATAGTCGGGATAGCAGGAGCTAACCTGTTTTATAATTAATATGCAAAAAACTAGGTAAAAAAAGCTCTCCTGGAGGCAGAAATATCGATGGTTTGGTTAGGTTAGGTTAGGTTAGATTAGCAAGCTCTTACGAAACGTAAAAAAAAAGCAATTTTTTGACGTTTCGTGAGAGCTAGGCTCACGTGTGGGGTGTCAAAAGATGCGTCTCCGCGCGGGTTAACTAAATGAACTGGAATAAAAATTTCAACGGAACAAAAATTTTGCACAGTGGGCCAAAAACCAGTTTTTTTAATATAAAGCTGCGATGTCAATTTTTATAGTCGGGATAGCAGGAGCTAGCCTGTATTATAATTAATATGCAAAAAACTAGGTAAAAAAAGCTCTCCTGGAGGCAGAAATATCGATGGTTTGGTTAGGTTAGGTTAGGTTAGTTAGGTTAGGTTAGATTAGCAAGCTCTTACGAAACGTAAAAAAAAGCAATTTTTTGACGTTTCGTGAGAGCTAGGCTCACGTGTGGGGTGTCAAAAGATGCGTTTCCGCGCGGGTTAACTAAATGAACTGGAATAAAAATTTCAACGAAACAAAAATTTTGCACAGTGGGCCAAAAACCAGTTTTTTAATATTAAGCTGCGATGTCAATTTTTATAGTCGGGATAGCAGGAGCTAGCCTGTATTATAATTAATATGCAAAAAACTAGGTAAAAAAAGCTCTCCTGGAGGCAGAAATATCGATGGTTTGGTTAGGTTAGGTTAGTTAGGTTAGGTTAGATTAGCAAGCTCTTACGAAACGTAAAAAAAAAGCAATTTTTTGACGTGTCGTGAGAGCTAGGCTCACGTGTGGGGTGTCAAAAGATGCGTCTCCGCGCGGGTTAACTAAATGAACTGGAATAAAAATTTCAACGGAACAAAAATTTTGCACAGTGGGCCAAAAAACAGTTTTTTAATATAAAGCTGCGATGTCATTTTTTATAGTCGGGATAGCAGGAGCTTGCCTGTATTATAATTAAATGCAAAAAACTAGGTATAAAAAGCTCTCCTGGAGGCAGAAATATCGATGGTTTGGTTAGGTTAGTTAGGTTAGGTTAGATTAGCAAGCTCTTACGAAACGTAAAAAAAAAGCAATTTTTTGACGTTTCGTGAGAGCTAGGCTCACGTGTGGGGTGTCAAAAGATGCGTCTCCGCGCGGGTTAACTAAATGAACTGGAATAAAAATTTCAACGGAACAAAAATTTTGCACAGTGGGCCAAAAACCAGTTTTTTAATATAAAGCTGCGATGTCAATTTTTATAGTCGGGATAGCAGGAGCTAGCCTGTTTTATAATTAATATGCAAAAAACTAGGTAAAAAAAGCTCTCCTAGAGGCAGAAATATCGATGGTTTGGTTAGGTTAGGTGAGGTTAGTTAGGTTAGGTTAGATTAGCAAGCTCTTACGAAACGTAAAAAAAAAGCAATTTTTTGACGTTTCGTGAGAGCTAGGCTCACGTGTGGGGTGTCAAAAGATGCGTCTCCGCGCGGGTTAACTAAATGAACTGGAATAAAAATTTCAACGGAACAAAAATTTTGCACAGTGGGCCAAAAACCAGTTTTTTAATATAAAGCTGCGATGTCAATTTTTATAGTCGGGATAGCAGGAGCTAACCTGTTTTATAATTAATATGCAAAAAACTAGGTAAAAAAAGCTCTCCTGGAGGCAGAAATATCGATGGTTTGGTTAGGTTAGGTTAGGTTAGATTAGCAAGCTCTTACGAAACGTAAAAAAAAAGCAATTTTTTGACGTTTCGTGAGAGCTAGGCTCACGTGTGAGGTGTCAAAAGATGCGTCTCCGCGCGGGTTAACTAAATAAATTGGAATAAAAATTTCAACGGAACAAAAATTTTGCACAGTGGGCCAAAAACCAGTTTTTTAATATAAAGCTGCGATGTCAATTTTTATAGTCGGGATAGCAGGAGCTAGCCTGTATTATAATTAATATGCAAAAAACTAGGTAAAAAAAGCTCTCCTGTAGGCAGAAATATCGATGGTTTGGTTAGGTTAGGTTAGGTTCGTTAGGTTAGGTTAGATTAGCAAGCTCTTACGAAACGTAAAAAAAAAGCAATTTTTTGACGTTTCGTGAGAGCTAGGCTCACGTGTGGGATGTCAAAAGATGCGTCTCCGCGCGGGTTAACTAAATGAACTGGAATAAAAATTTCAACGGAACAAAAATTTTGCACAGTGGGAGAAAAACCAGTTTTTTAATATAAAGCTGCGATGTCAATTTTTATAGTCGGGATAGCAGGAGCTAGCCTGTATTATAATTAATATGCAAAAAACTAGTTAAAAAAAGCTCTCCTGGAGGCAGAAATATCGATGGTTTGGTTAGGTTAGGTTAGGTTAGTTAGGTTAGGTTAGATTAGCAAGCTCTTACGAAACGTAAAAAAAAAGCAATTTTTTGACCTTTCGTGAGAGCTAGGCTCACGTGTGGGGTGTCAAAAGATGCGTCTCCGCGCGGGTTAACTAAATAAACTGGAATAAAATTTTCAACGGAACAAAAATTTTGCACAGTGGGCCAAAAACCAGTTTTTTAATATAAAGCTGCGATGTCAATTTTTATAGTCGGGATAGCAGGAGCTAGCCTGTATTATAATTAATATGCAAAAAACTAGGTAAAAAAAGCTCTCCTGGAGGCAGAAATATCGATGGTTTGGTTAGGTTAGGTTAGTTAGGTTAGGTTAGATTAGCAAGCTCTTACGAAACGTAAAAAAAAAGCAATTTTTTGACGTTTCGTGAGAGCTAGGCTCACGTGTGGGGTGTCAAAAGATGCGTCCGCGCGGGTTAACTAAATGAACTGGAATAAAAATTTCAACGGAACAAAAATTTTGCACAGTGGGCCAAAACCAGTTTTTTAATATAAAGCTGCGATGCCAATTTTAATAGTCGGGATAGCAGGAGCTAGCCTGTATTATAATTAAAATGCAAAAAACTAGGTAAAAAAAGCTCTCCTGGAGGCAGAAATATCGATGGTTTGGTTAGGTTAGGTTAGGTTAGTTAGGTTAGGTTAGATTAGCAAGCTCTTACGAAACGTAAAAAAAAAGCAATTTTTTGACGTTTCGTGAGAGCTAGGCTCACGTGTGGGGTGTCAAAAGATGCGTCTCCGCGCGGGTTAACTAAATGAACTGGAATAAAAATTTCAACGGAACAAAAATTTTGCACAGTGGGCCAAAAACCAGTTTTTTAATATAAAGCTGCGATGTCATTTTTTATAGTCGGGATAGCAGGAGCTAGCCTGTATTATAATTAAATGCAAAAAACTAGGTATAAAAAGCTCTCCTGGAGGCAGAAATATCGATGGTTTGGTTAGGTTAGGTTAGGTTAGTTAGGTTAGGTTAGATTAGCAAGCTCTTACGAAACGTAAAAAAAAAGCAATTTTTTGACCTTTCGTGAGAGCTAGGCTCACGTGTGGGGTGTCAAAAGATGCGTCCGCGCGGGTTAACTAAATGAACTGGAATAAAAATTTCAACGGAACAAAAATTTTGCACAGTGGGCCAAAACCAGTTTTTTAATATAAAGCTGCGATGTCAATTTTTATAGTCGGGATAGCAGGAGCTAGCCTGTATTATAATTAATATGCAAAAAACTAGGTAAAAAAAGCTCTCCTGGAGGCAGAAATATCGATGGTTTGGTTAGGTTAGGTTAGGTTAGTTAGGTTAGGTTAGATTAGCAAGCTCTTACGAAACGTAAAAAAAAAGCAATTTTTTGACCTTTCGTGAGAGCTAGGCTCACGTGTGGGGTGTCAAAAGATGCGTCTCCGCGCGGGTTAACTAAATGAACTGGAATAAAAATTTCAACGGAACAAAAATTTTGCATAGTGGGCCAAAAACCAGTTTTTTAATATAAAGCTGCGATGTCAATTTTTATAGTCGGGATAGCAGGAGCTAGCCTGTTTTATAATTAATATGCAAAAAACTAGGTAAAAAAAGCTCTCCTAGAGGCAGAAATATCGATGGTTTGGTTAGGTTAGGTGAGGTTAGTTAGGTTAGGTTAGATTAGCAAGCTCTTACGAAACGTAAAAAAAAAGCAATTTTTTGACGTTTCGTGAGAGCTAGGCTCACGTGTGGGGTGTCAAAAGATGCGTCTCCGCGCGGGTTAACTAAATGAACTGGAATAAAAATTTCAACGGAACAAAAATTTTGCACAGTGGGAGAAAAACCAGTTTTTTAATATAAAGCTGCGATGTCAATTTTTATAGTCGGGATAGCAGGAGCTAGCCTGTATTATAATTCATATGCAAAAAACTAGGTAAAAAAAGCTCTCCTGTAGGCAGAAATATCGATGGTTTGGTTAGGTTAGGTTAGGTTCGTTAGGTTAGGTTAGATTAGCAAGCTCTTACGAAACGTAAAAAAAAAGCAATTTTTTGACGTTTCGTGAGAGCTAGGCTCACGTGTGGGATGTCAAAAGATGCGTCTCCGCGCGGGTTAACTAAATGAACTGGAATAAAAATTTCAACGGAACAAAAATTTTGCACAGTGGGAGAAAAACCAGTTTTTTAATATAAAGCTGCGATGTCAATTTTTATAGTCGGGATAGCAGGAGCTAGCCTGTATTATAATTAATATGCAAAAAACTAGGTAAAAAAAGCTCTCCTGGAGGCAGAAATATCGATGGTTTGGTTAGGTTAGGTTAGGTTAGTTAGGTTAGGTTAGATTAGCAAGCTCTTACGAAACGTAAAAAAAAAGCAATTTTTTGACCTTTCGTGAGAGCTAGGCTCACGTGTGGGGTGTCAAAAGATGCGTCTCCGCGCGGGTTAAATAAATAAACTGGAATAAAATTTTCAACGGAACAAAAATTTTGCACAGTGGGCCAAAAACCAGTTTTTTAATATAAAGCTGCGATGTCAATTTTTATAGTCGGGATAGCAGGAGCTAGCCTGTATTATAATTAATATGCAAAAAACTAGGTAAAAAAAGCTCTCCTGGAGGCAGAAATATCGATGGTTTGGTTAGGTTAGGTTAGTTAGGTTAGGTTAGATTAGCAAGCTCTTACGAAACGTAAAAAAAAAGCAATTTTTTGACGTTTCGTGAGAGCTAGGCTCACGTGTGGGGTGTCAAAAGATGCGTCCGCGCGGGTTAACTAAATGAACTGGAATAAAAATTTCAACGGAACAAAAATTTTGCACAGTGGGCCAAAACCAGTTTTTTAATATAAAGCTGCGATGCCAATTTTAATAGTCGGGATAGCAGGAGCTAGCCTGTATTATAATTAAAATGCAAAAAACTAGGTAAAAAAAGCTCTCCTGGAGGCAGAAATATCGATGGTTTGGTTAGGTTAGGTTAGGTTAGTTAGGTTAGGTTAGATTAGCAAGCTCTTACGAAACGTAAAAAAAAAGCAATTTTTTGACGTTTCGTGAGAGCTAGGCTCACGTGTGGGGTGTCAAAAGATGCGTCTCCGCGCGGGTTAACTAAATGAACTGGAATAAAAATTTCAACGGAACAAAAATTTTGCACAGTGGGCCAAAAACCAGTTTTTTAATATAAAGCTGCGATGTCATTTTTTATAGTCGGGATAGCAGGAGCTAGCCTGTATTATAATTAAATGCAAAAAACTAGGTATAAAAAGCTCTCCTGGAGGCAGAAATATCGATGGTTTGGTTAGGTTAGGTTAGGTTAGTTAGGTTAGGTTAGATTAGCAAGCTCTTACGAAACGTAAAAAAAAAGCAATTTTTTGACCTTTCGTGAGAGCTAGGCTCACGTGTGGGGTGTCAAAAGATGCGTCCGCGCGGGTTAACTAAATGAACTGGAATAAAAATTTCAACGGAACAAAAATTTTGCACAGTGGGCCAAAACCAGTTTTTTAATATAAAGCTGCGATGTCAATTTTTATAGTCGGGATAGCAGGAGCTAGCCTGTATTATAATTAATATGCAAAAAACTAGGTAAAAAAAGCTCTCCTGGAGGCAGAAATATCGATGGTTTGGTTAGGTTAGGTTAGGTTAGTTAGGTTAGGTTAGATTAGCAAGCTCTTACGAAACGTAAAAAAAAAGCAATTTTTTGACCTTTCGTGAGAGCTAGGCTCACGTGTGGGGTGTCAAAAGATGCGTCTCCGCGCGGGTTAACTAAATGAACTGGAATAAAAATTTCAACGGAACAAAAATTTTGCACAGTGGGCCAAAAACCAGTTTTTTAATATAAAGCTGCGATGTCAATTTTTATAGTCGGGATAGCAGGAGCTAGCCTGTTTTATAATTAATATGCAAAAAACTAGGTAAAAAAAGCTCTCCTAGAGGCAGAAATATCGATGGTTTGGTTAGGTTAGGTGAGGTTAGTTAGGTTAGGTTAGATTAGCAAGCTCTTACGAAACGTAAAAAAAAAGCAATTTTTTGACGTTTCGTGAGAGCTAGGCTCACGTGTGGGGTGTCAAAAGATGCGTCTCCGCGCGGGTTAACTAAATGAACTGGAATAAAAATTTCAACGGAACAAAAATTTTGCACAGTGGGCCAAAAACCAGTTTTTTAATATAAAGCTGCGATGTCAATTTTTATAGTCGGGATAGCAGGAGCTAGCCTGTTTTATAATTAATATGCAAAAAACTAGGTAAAAAAAGCTCTCCTAGAGGCAGAAATATCGATGGTTTGGTTAGGTTAGGTGAGGTTAGTTAGGTTAGGTTAGATTAGCAAGCTCTTACGAAACGTAAAAAAAAAGCAATTTTTTGACGTTTCGTGAGAGCTAGGCTCACGTGTGGGGTGTCAAAAGATGCGTCTCCGCGCAGGTTAACTAAATGAACTGGAATAAAAATTTCAACGGAACAAAAATTTTGCACAGTGGGCCAAAAACCAGTTTTTTAATATAAAGCTGCGATGTCAATTTTTATAGTCGGGATAGCAGGAGCTAACCTGTTTTATAATTAATATGCAAAAAACTAGGTAAAAAAAGCTCTCCTGGAGGCAGAAATATCGATGGTTTGGTTAGGTTAGGTTAGGTTAGATTAGCAAGCTCTTACGAAACGTAAAAAAAAAGCAATTTTTTGACGTTTCGTGAGAGCTAGGCTCACGTGTGAGGTGTCAAAAGATGCGTCTCCGCGCGGGTTAACTAAATGAATTGGAATAAAAATTTCAACGGAACAAAAATTTTGCACAGTGGGCCAAAAACCAGTTTTTTAATATAAAGCTGCGATGTCAATTTTTATAGTCGGGATAGCAGGAGCTAGCCTGTATTATAATTCATATGCAAAAAACTAGGTAAAAAAAGCTCTCCTGTAGGCAGAAATATCGATGGTTTGGTTAGGTTAGGTTAGGTTAGTTAGGTTAGGTTAGATTAGCAAGCTCTTACGAAACGTAAAAAAAAAGCAATTTTTTGACCTTTCGTGAGAGCTAGGCTCACGTGTGGGATGTCAAAAGATGCGTCTCCGCGCGGGTTAACTAAATGAACTGGAATAAAAATTTCAACGGAACAAAAATTTTGCACAGTGGGCCAAAAACCAGTTTTTTAATATAAAGCTGCGATGTCAATTTTTATAGTCGGGATAGCAGGAGCTAACCTGTTTTATAATTAATATGCAAAAAACTAGGTAAAAAAAGCTCTCCTGGAGGCAGAAATATCGATGGTTTGGTTAGGTTAGGTTAGGTTAGATTAGCAAGCTCTTACGAAACGTAAAAAAAAAGCAATTTTTTGACGTTTCGTGAGAGCTAGGCTCACGTGTGGGGTGTCAAAAGATGCGTCTCCGCGCGGGTTAACTAAATGAACTGGAATAAAAATTTCAACGGAACAAAAATTTTGCACAGTGGGCCAAAAACCAGTTTTTTTAATATAAAGCTGCGATGTCAATTTTTATAGTCGGGATAGCAGGAGCTAGCCTGTTTTATAATTAATATGCAAAAAACTAGGTAAAAAAAGCTCTCCTAGAGGCAGAAATATCGATGGTTTGGTTAGGTTAGGTGAGGTTAGTTAGGTTAGGTTAGATTAGCAAGCTCTTACGAAACGTAAAAAAAAAGCAATTTTTTGACGTTTCGTGAGAGCTAGGCTCACGTGTGGGGTGTCAAAAGATGCGTCTCCGCGCGGGTTAACTAAATGAACTGGAATAAAAATTTCAACGGAACAAAAATTTTGCACAGTGGGCCAAAAACCAGTTTTTTAAAATAAAGCTGCGATGTCAATTTTTATAGTCGGGATAGCAGGAGCTAGCCTGTTTTATAATTAATATGCAAAAAACTAGGTAAAAAAAGCTCTCCTAGAGGCAGAAATATCGATGGTTTGGTTAGGTTAGGTGAGGTTAGTTAGGTTAGGTTAGATTAGCAAGCTCTTACGAAACGTAAAAAAAAAGCAATTTTTTGACGTTTCGTGAGAGCTAGGCTCACGTGTGGTGTGTCAAAAGATGCGTCTCCGCGCGGGTTAACTAAATGAACTGGAATAAAAATTTCAACGGAACAAAAATTTTGCACAGTGGGCCAAAAACCAGTTTTTTAATATAAAGCTGCGATGTCAATTTTTATAGTCGGGATAGCAGGAGCTAACCTGTTTTATAATTAATATGCAAAAAACTAGGTAAAAAAAGCTCTCCTGGAGGCAGAAATATCGATGGTTTGGTTAGGTTAGGTTAGGTTAGATTAGCAAGCTCTTACGAAACGTAAAAAAAAAGCAATTTTTTGACGTTTCGTGAGAGCTAGGCTCACGTGTGAGGTGTCAAAAGATGCGTCTCCGCGCGGGTTAACTAAATGAATTGGAATAAAAATTTCAACGGAACAAAAATTTTGCACAGTGGGCCAAAAACCAGTTTTTTAATATAAAGCTGCGATGTCAATTTTTATAGTCGGGATAGCAGGAGCTAGCCTGTATTATAATTCATATGCAAAAAACTAGGTAAAAAAAGCTCTCCTGTAGGCAGAAATATCGATGGTTTGGTTAGGTTAGGTTAGGTTAGTTAGGTTAGGTTAGATTAGCAAGCTCTTACGAAACGTAAAAAAAAAGCAATTTTTTGACCTTTCGTGAGAGCTAGGCTCACGTGTGGGGTGTCAAAAGATGCGTCTCCGCGCGGGTTAACTAAATGAACTGGAATAAAAATTTCAACGGAACAAAAATTTTGCACAGTGGGCCAAAAACCAGTTTTTTAATATAAAGCTGCGATGTCAATTTTTATAGTCGGGATAGCAGGAGCTAACCTGTTTTATAATTAATATGCAAAAAACTAGGTAAAAAAAGCTCTCCTGGAGGCAGAAATATCGATGGTTTGGTTAGGTTAGGTTAGGTTAGATTAGCAAGCTCTTACGAAACGTAAAAAAAAGCAATTTTTTGACGTTTCGTGAGAGCCAGGCTCACGTGTGGGGTGTCAAAAGATGCGTCTCCGCGCGGGTTAACTAAATGAACTGGAATAAAAATTTCAACGGAACAAAAATTTTGCACAGTGGGCCAAAAACCAGTTTTTTTAATATAAAGCTGCGATGTCAATTTTTATAGTCGGGATAGCAGGAGCTAGCCTGTATTATAATTAATATGCAAAAAACTAGGTAAAAAAAGCTCTCCTGGAGGCAGAAATATCGATGGTTTGGTTAGGTTAGGTTAGGTTAGTTAGGTTAGGTTAGATTAGCAAGCTCTTACGAAACGTAAAAAAAAGCAATTTTTTGACGTTTCGTGAGAGCTAGGCTCACGTGTGGGGTGTCAAAAGATGCGTCTCCGCGCGGGTTAACTAAATGAACTGGAATAAAAATTTCAACGGAACAAAAATTTTGCACAGTGGGCCAAAAACCAGTTTTTTAATATTAAGCTGCGATGTCAATTTTTATAGTCGGGATAGCAGGAGCTAGCCTGTATTATAATTAATATGCAAAAAACTAGGTAAAAAAAGCTCTCCTGGAGGCAGAAATATCGATGGTTTGGTTAGGTTAGGTTAGTTAGGTTAGGTTAGATTAGCAAGCTCTTACGAAACGTAAAAAAAAAAGCAATTTTTTGACGTGTCGTGAGAGCTAGGCTCACGTGTGGGGTGTCAAAAGATGCGTCTCCGCGCGGGTTAACTAAATGAACTGGAATAAAAATTTCAACGGAACAAAAATTTTGCACAGTGGGCCAAAAAACAGTTTTTTAATATAAAGCTGCGATGTCATTTTTTATAGTCGGGATAGCAGGAGCTTGCCTGTATTATAATTAAATGCAAAAAACTAGGTATAAAAAGCTCTCCTGGAGGCAGAAATATCGATGGTTTGGTTAGGTTAGTTAGGTTAGGTTAGATTAGCAAGCTCTTACGAAACGTAAAAAAAAAGCAATTTTTTGACGTTTCGTGAGAGCTAGGCTCACGTGTGGGGTGTCAAAAGATGCGTCTCCGCGCGGGTTAACTAAATGAACTGGAATAAAAATTTCAACGGAACAAAAATTTTGCACAGTGGGCCAAAAACCAGTTTTTTAATATAAAGCTGCGATGTCAATTTTTATAGTCGGGATAGCAGGAGCTAGCCTGTTTTATAATTAATATGCAAAAAACTAGGTAAAAAAAGCTCTCTTAGAGGCAGAAATATCGATGGTTTGGTTAGGTTAGGTGAGGTTAGTTAGGTTAGGTAAGATTAGCAAGCTCTTACGAAACGTAAAAAAAAAGCAATTTTTTGACGTTTCGTGAGAGCTAGGCTCACGTGTGGGGTGTCAAAAGATGCGTCTCCGCGCGGGTTAACTAAATGAACTGGAATAAAAATTTCAACGGAACAAAAATTTTGCACAGTGGGCCAAAAACCAGTTTTTTAATATAAAGCTGCGATGTCAATTTTTATAGTCGGGATAGCAGGAGCTAACCTGTTTTATAATTAATATGCAAAAAACTAGGTAAAAAAAGCTCTCCTGGAGGCAGAAATATCGATGGTTTGGTTAGGTTAGGTTAGGTTAGATTAGCAAGCTCTTACGAAACGTAAAAAAAAAGCAATTTTTTGACGTTTCGTGAGAGCTAGGCTCACGTGTGAGGTGTCAAAAGATGCGTCTCCGCGCGGGTTAACTAAATGAATTGGAATAAAAATTTCAACGGAACAAAAATTTTGCACAGTGGGCCAAAAACCAGTTTTTTAATATAAAGCTGCGATGCCAATTTTAATAGTCGGGATAGCAGGAGCTAGCCTGTATTATAATTAAAATGCAAAAAACTAGGTAAAAAAAGCTCTCCTGGAGGCAGAAATATCGATGGTTTGGTTAGGTTAGGTTAGGTTAGGTTAGATTAGCAAGCTCTTACGAAACGTAAAAAAAAAGCAATTTTTTGACGTTTCGTGAGAGCTAGGCTCACGTGTGGGGTGTCAAAAGATGCGTCCGCGCGGGTTAACTAAATGAACTGGAATAAAAATTTCAACGGAACAAAAATTTTGCACAGTGGGCCAAAACCAGTTTTTTAATATAAAGCTGCGATGCCAATTTTAATAGTCGGGATAGCAGGAGCTAGCCTGTATTATAATTAAAATGCAAAAAACTAGGTAAAAAAAGCTCTCCTGGAGGCAGAAATATCGATGGTTTGGTTAGGTTAGGTTAGGTTAGTTAGGTTAGGTTAGATTAGCAAGCTCTTACGAAACGTAAAAAAAAAGCAATTTTTTGACGTTTCGTGAGAGCTAGGCTCACGTGTGAGGTGTCAAAAGATGCGTCTCCGTGCGGGTTAACTAAATGAACTGGAATAAAAATTTCAACGGAACAAAAATTTTGCACAGTGGGCCAAAAACCAGTTTTTTAATATAAAGCTGCGATGTCATTTTTTATAGTCGGGATAGCAGGAGCTAGCCTGTATTATAATTAAATGCAAAAAACTAGGTATAAAAAGCTCTCCTGGAGGCAGAAATATCGATGGTTTGGTTAGGTTAGGTTAGGTTAGTTAGGTTAGGTTAGATTAGCAAGCTCTTACGAAACGTAAAAAAAAAGCAATTTTTTGACGTTTCGTGAGAGCTAGGCTCACGTGTGGGGTGTCAAAAGATGCGTCTCCGCGCGGGTTAACTAAATTAACTGGAATAAAAATTTCAACGGAACAAAAATTTTGCACAGTGGGCCAAAAACCAGTTTTTTAATATAAAGCTGCGATGTCAATTTTTATAGTCGGGATAGCAGGAGCTAACCTGTTTTATAATTAATATGCAAAAAACTAGGTAAAAAAAGCTCTCCTGGAGGCAGAAATATCGATGGTTTGGTTAGGTTAGGTTAGGTTAGATTAGCAAGCTCTTACGAAACGTAAAAAAAAAGCAATTTTTTGACGTTTCGTGAGAGCTAGGCTCACGTGTGGGGTGTCAAAAGATGCGTCTCCGCGCGGGTTAACTAAATGAACTGGAATAAAAATTTCAACGGAACAAAAATTTTGCACAGTGGGCCAAAAACCAGTTTTTTTAATATAAAGCTGCGATGTCAATTTTTATAGTCGGGATAGCAGGAGCTAGCCTGTATTATAATTAATATGCAAAAAACTAGGTAAAAAAAGCTCTCCTGGAGGCAGAAATATCGATGGTTTGGTTAGTTTAGGTTAGGTTAGTTAGGTTAGGTTAGATTAGCAAGCTCTTACGAAACGTAAAAAAAAGCAATTTTTTGACGTTTCGTGAGAGCTAGGCTCACGTGTGGGGTGTCAAAAGATGCGTCTCCGCGCGGGTTAACTAAATGAACTGGAATAAAAATTTCAACGGAACAAAAATTTTGCACAGTGGGCCAAAAACCAGTTTTTTAATATTAAGCTGCGATGTCAATTTTTATAGTCGGGATAGCAGGAGCTAGCCTGTATTATAATTAATATGCAAAAAACTAGGTAAAAAAAGCTCTCCTGGAGGCAGAAATATCGATGGTTTGGTTAGGTTAGGTTAGGTTAGATTAGCAAGCTCTTACGAAACGTAAAAAAAAAGCAATTTTTTGACGTTTCGTGAGAGCTAGGCTCACGTGTGAGGTGTCAAAAGATGCGTCTCCGCGCGGGTTAACTAAATGAACTGGAATAAAAATTTCAACGGAACAAAAATTTTGCACAGTGGGCCAAAAACCAGTTTTTTAATATAAAGCTGCGATGTCAATTTTTATAGTCGGGATAGCAGGAGCTAGACTGTATTATAATTCATATGCAAAAAACTAGGTAAAAAAAGCTCTCCTGTAGGCAGAAATATCGATGGTTTGTTTAGGTTAGGTTAGGTTAGTTAGGTTAGGTTAGATTAGCAAGCTCTTACGAAACGTAAAAAAAAAGCAATTTTTTGACGTTTCGTGAGAGCTAGGCTCACGTGTGGGATGTCAAAAGATGCGTCTCCGCGCGGGTTAACTAAATGAACTGGAATAAAAATTTCAACGGAACAAAAATTTTGCACAGTGGGCCAAAAACCAGTTTTTTAATATAAAGCTGCGATGTCAATTTTTATAGTCGGGATAGCAGGAGCTAGCCTGTATTATAATTAATATGCAAAAAACTAGGTAAAAAAAGCTCTCCTGGAGGCAGAAATATCGATGGTTTGGTTAGGTTAGGTTAGGTTAGTTAGGTTAGGTTAGATTAGCAAGCTCTTACGAAACGTAAAAAAAAAGCAATTTTTTGACCTTTCGTGAGAGCTAGGCTCACGTGTGGGGTGTCAAAAGATGCGTCTCCGCGCGGGTTAACTAAATAAACTGGAATAAAATTTTCAACGGAACAAAAATGCACAGTGGGCCAAAAACCAGTTTTTTAATATAAAGCTGCGATGTCAATTTTTATAGTCGGATAGCAGGAGCTAGCCTGTATTATAATTAATATGCAAAAAACTAGGTAAAAAAGCTCACCTGGAGGCAGAAATATCGATGGTTTGGTTAGGTTAGGTTAGGGTAGTTAGGTTAGGTTAGATTAGCAAGCTCTTACGAAACGTAAAAAAAAAGCAATTTTTTGACGTTTCGTGAGAGCTAGGCTCACGTGTGGGGTGTCAAAAGATGCGTCTCCGCGCGGGTTAACTAAATGAACTGGAATAAAAATTTCAACGGAACAAAAATTTTGCACAGTGGGCAAAAACCAGTTTTTTAATATAAAGCTGCGATGTCATTTTTTATAGTCGGGATAGCAGGAGCTAGCCTGTATTATAATTAAATGCAAAAAACTAGGTAAAAAAAGCTCTCCTGAAGGCAGAAATATCGATGGTTTGGTTAGGTAGGTTAGGTTAGGTTAGGTTAGATTAGCAAGCTCTTACGAAACGTAAAAAAAAAGCAATTTTTTGACCTTTCGTGAGAGCTAGGCTCACGTGTGGGGTGTCAAAAGATGCGTCTCCGCGCGGGTTAACTAAATAAACTGGAATAAAAATTTCAACGGAACAAAAATTTTGCACAGTGGGCCAAAAACCAATTTTTTAATGTAAAGCTGCGATGTCAATTTTTATAGTCGGGATAGCAGGAGCTAGCCTGTATTATAATTAATATGCAAAAAACTAGGTAAAAAAAAGCTCTCCTGGAGGCAGAAATATCGATGGTTTGGTTAGGTTAGGTTAGGTTAGTTAGGTTAGGTTAGATTAGCAAGCTCTTACGAAACGTAAAAAAAAGCAATTTTTTGACGTTTCGTGAGAGCCAGGCTTACGTGTGGGGTGTCAAAAGATGCGTCTCCGCGCGGGTTAACTAAATGAACTGGAATAAAAATTTCAACGTAACAAAAATTTTGCACAGTGGGGCCAAAAACCAGTTTTTTAATATAAAGCTGCGATGTCAATTTTTATAGTCGGGATAGCAGGAGCTAGCCTGTATTATAATTAATATGCAAAAAACTAGGTAAAAAAAGCTCTCCTGGAGGCAGAAATATCGATGGTTTGGTTAGGTTAGGTTAGGATAGTTAGGTTAGGTTAGATTAGCAAGCTCTTACGAAACGTAAAAAAAAAGCAATTTTTTGACGTTTCGTGAGAGCTAGGCTCACGTGTGGGGTGTCAAAAGATGCGTCTCCGCGCGGGTTAACTAAATGAACTGGAATAAAAATTTCAACGGAACAAAAATTTTGCACAGTGGGCCAAAAACCAGTTTTTTAATATAAAGCTGCGATGTCAATTTTTATAGTCGGGATAGCAGGAGCTAGCCTGTATTATAATTAATATGCAAAAAACTAGGTAAAAAAAGCTCTCCTGGAGGCAGAAATATCGATGGTTTGGTTAGGTTAGGTTAGGGTAGTTAGGTTAGGTTAGATTAGCAAGCTCTTACGAAACGTAAAAAAAAAGCAATTTTTTGACGTTTCGTGAGAGCTAGGCTCACGTGTGGGGTGTCAAAAGATGCGTCTCCGCGCGGGTTAACTAAATGAACTGGAATAAAAATTTCAACGGAACAAAAATTTTGCACAGTGGGCCAAAACCAGTTTTTTAATATAAAGCTGCGATGTCAATTTTTATAGTCGGGATAGCAGGAGCTAGCCTGTTTTATAATTAATATGCAAAAAACTAAGTAAAAAAAGCTTTCCTGGAGGCAGAAATATCGATGGTTTGGTTAGGTTAGGTTAGGTTAGGTTAGATTAGCAAGCTCTTACGAAACGTAAAAAAAAAGCAATTTTTTGACGTTTTGTGAGAGCTAGGCTCACGTGTGGGGTGTCAAAAGATGCGTCCGCGCGGGTTAACTAAATGAACTGGAATAAAAATTTCAACGGAACAAAAATTTTGCACAGTGGGCCAAAACCAGTTTTTTAATATAAAGCTGCGATGTCAATTTTAATAGTCGGGATAGCAGGAGCTAGCCTGTATTATAATTAAAATGCAAAAAACTAGGTAAAACAAGCTCTCCTGGAGGCAGAAATATCGATGGTTTGGTTAGGTTAGGTTAGGTTAGTTAGGTTAGGTTAGATTAGCAAGCTCTTACGAAACGTAAAAAAAAAGCAATTTTTTGACGTTTCGTGAGAGCTAGGCTCACGTGTGGGGTGTCAAAAGATGCGTCTCCGCGCGGGTTAACTAAATGAACTGGAATAAAAATTTCAACGGAACAAAAATTTTGCACAGTGGGCCAAAAACCAGTTTTTTAATATAAAGCTGCGATGTCATTTTTTATAGTCGGGATAGCAGGAGCTAGCCTGTATTATAATTAAATGCAAAAAACTAGGTATAAAAAGCTCTCCTGGAGGCAGAAATATCGATGGTTTGGTTAGGTTAGGTTAGGTTAGTTAGGTTAGGTTAGATTAGCAAGCTCTTACGAAACGTAAAAAAAAGCAATTTTTTGACCTTTCGTGAGAGCTAGGCTCACGTGTGGGGTGTCAAAAGATGCGTCTCCGCGCGGGTTAACTAAATGAACTGGAATAAAAATTTCAACGGAACAAAAATTTTGCACAGTGGGCCAAAAACCAGTTTTTTAATATAAAGCTGCGATGTCAATTTTAATAGTCGGGATAGCAGGAGCTAACCTGTTTTATAATTAATATGCAAAAAACTAGGTAAAAAAAGCTCTCCTGGAGGCAGAAATATCGATGGTTTGGTTAGGTTAGGTTAGGTTAGATTAGCAAGCTCTTACGAAACGTAAAAAAAAGCAATTTTTTGACGTTTCGTGAGAGCTAGGCTCACGTGTGAGGTGTCAAAAGATGCTATTCCGCGCGGGTTAACTAAATGAACTGGAATAAAAATTTCAACAGAACAAAAATTTTGCACAGTGGGCCAAAAACCAGTTTTTTAATATAAAGCTGCGATGTCAATTTTTATAGTCGGGATAGCAGGAGCTAGCCTGTATTATAATTCATATGCAAAAAACTAGGTAAAAAAAGCTCTCCTGTAGGCAGAAATATCGATGGTTTGGTTAGGTTAGGTTAGGTTAGTTAGGTTAGGTTAGATTAGCAAGCTCTTACGAAACGTAAAAAAAAAGCAATTTTTTGACGTTTCGTGAGAGCTAGGCTCACGTGTGGGGTGTCAAAAGATGCGTCTCCGCGCGGGTTAACTAAATGAACTGGAATAAAAATTTCAACGAAACAAAAATTTTGCACAGTGGGCCAAAAACCAGTTTTTTAATATAAAGCTGCGATGTCAATTTTTATAGTCGGGATAGCAGGAGCTAGCCTGTATTATAATTAATATGCAAAAAACTAGGTAAAAAAAGCTCTCCTGGAGGCAGAAATATCGATGGTTTGGTTAGGTTAGGTTAGGTTAGTTAGGTTAGGTTAGATTAGCAAGCTCTTACGAAACGTAAAATAAAGCAATTTTTTGACGTTTCGTGAGAGCTAGGCTCACGTGTGGGGTGTCAAAAGATGCGTCTCCGCGCGGGTTAACTAAATGAACTGGAATAAAAATTTCAACGGAAGAAAAATTTTGCACAGTGGGCCAAAAACCAGTTTTTTAATATAAAGCTGCGATGTCAATTTTTATAGTCGGGATAGCAGGAGCTAGCCTGTATTATAATTAATATGCAAAAAACTAGGTAAAAAAAGCTCTCCTGGAGGCAGAAATATCGATGGTTTGGTTAGGTTAGGTTAGGGTAGTTAGGTTAGGTTAGATTAGCAAGCTCTTACGAAACGTAAAAAAAAAGCAATTTTTTGACGTTTCGTGAGAGCTAGGCCCACGTGTGGGGTGTCAAAAGATGCGTCTCCGCGCGGGTTAACTAAATGAACTGGAATAAAAATTTCAACGGAACAAAAATTTTGCACAGTGGGCCAAAAACCAGTTTTTTAATATAAAGCTGCGATGTCATTTTTTATAGTCGGGATAGCAGGAGCTAGCCTGTATTATAATTAAATGCAAAAAACTAGGTAAAAAAAGCTCTCCTGGAGGCAGAAATATCGATGGTTTGGTTAGGTTAGGTTAGGTTAGTTAGGTTAGGTTAGATTAGCAAGCTCTTACGAAACGTAAAAAAAAGCAATTTTTTGACCTTTCGTGAGAGCTAGGCTCACGTGTGGGGTGTCAAAAGATGCGTCTCCGCGCGGGTTAACTAAATAAACTGGAATAAAAATTTCAACGGAAAAAAAATTTTGCACAGTGGGCCAAAAACCAGTTTTTTAATATAAAGCTGCGATGTCAATTTTTATAGTCGGGATAGCAGGAGCTAGCCTGTATTATAATTAATATGCAAAAAACTAGGTAAAAAAAGCTCTCCTGGAGGCAGAAATATCGATGGTTTGGTTAGGTTAGGTTAGGTTAGTTAGGTTAGGTTAGATTAGCAAGCTCTTACGAAACGTAAAAAAAAAGCAATTTTTTGACGTTTCGTGAGAGCTAGGCTCACGTGGGGGGTGTCAAAAGATGCGTCTCCGCGCGGGTTAACTAAATGAACTGGAATAAAAATTTCAACGGAACAAAAATTTTGCACAGTGGGCCAAAAACCAGTTTTTTAATATAAAGCTGCGATGTCAATTTTTATAGTCGGGATAGCAGGAGCTAGCCTGTATTATAATTAATATGCAAAAAACTAGGTAAAAAAAGCTCACCTGGAGGCAGAAATATCGATGGTTTGGTTAGGTTAGGTTAGGGTAGTTAGGTTAGGTTAGATTAGCAAGCTCTTACGAAACGTAAAAAAAAAGCAATTTTTTGACGTTTCGTGAGAGCTAGGCTCACGTGTGGGGTGTCAAAAGATGCGTCTCCGCGCGGGTTAACTAAATGAACTGGAATAAAAATTTCAACGGAACAAAAATTTTGCACAGTGGGCCAAAAACCAGTTTTTTAATATAAAGCTGCGATGTCATTTTTTATAGTCGGGATAGCAGGAGCTAGCCTGTATTATAATTAAATGCAAAAAACTAGGTAAAAAAAGCTCTCCTGAAGGCAGAAATATCGATGGTTTGGTTAGGTTAGGTTAGGTTAGGTTAGGTTAGATTAGCAAGCTCTTACGAAACGTAAAAAAAAAGCAATTTTTTGACCTTTCGTGAGAGCTAGGCTCACGTGTGGGGTGTCAAAAGATGCGTCTCCGCGCGGGTTAACTAAATAAACTGGAATAAAAATTTCAACGGAACAAAAATTTTGCACAGTGGGCCAAAAACCAATTTTTTAATGTAAAGCTGCGATGTCAATTTTTATAGTCGGGATAGCAGGAGCTAGCCTGTATTATAATTAATATGCAAAAAACTAGGTAAAAAAAGCTCTTCTGGAGGCAGAAATATCGATGGTTTGGTTAGGTTAGGTTAGGTTAGTTAGGTTAGGTTAGATTAGCAAGCTCTTACGAAACGTAAAAAAAAGCAATTTTTTGACGTTTCGTGAGAGCCAGGCTTACGTGTGGGGTGTCAAAAGATGCGTCTCCGCGCGGGTTAACTAAATGAACTGGAATAAAAATTTCAACGTAACAAAAATTTTGCACAGTGGGCCAAAAACCAGTTTTTTAATATAAAGCTGCGATGTCAATTTTTATAGTCGGGATAGCAGGAGCTAGCCTGTATTATAATTAATATGCAAAAAACTAGGTAAAAAAAGCTCTCCTGGAGGCAGAAATATCGATGGTTTGGTTAGGTTAGGTTAGGATAGTTAGGTTAGGTTAGATTAGCAAGCTCTTACGAAACGTAAAAAAAAAGCAATTTTTTGACGTTTCGTGAGAGCTAGGCTCACGTGTGGGGTGTCAAAAGATGCGTCTCCGCGCGGGTTAACTAAATGAACTGGAATAAAAATTTCAACGGAACAAAAATTTTGCACAGTGGGCCAAAAACCAGTTTTTTAATATAAAGCTGCGATGTCAATTTTTATAGTCGGGATAGCAGGAGCTAGCCTGTATTATAATTAATATGCAAAAAACTAGGTAAAAAAAGCTCTCCTGGAGGCAGAAATATCGATGGTTTGGTTAGGTTAGGTTAGGGTAGTTAGGTTAGGTTAGATTAGCAAGCTCTTACGAAACGTAAAAAAAAAGCAATTTTTTGACGTTTCGTGAGAGCTAGGCTCACGTGTGGGGTGTCAAAAGATGCGTCTCCGCGCGGGTTAACTAAATGAACTGGAATAAAAATTTCAACGGAACAAAAATTTTGCACAGTGGGCCAAAACCAGTTTTTTAATATAAAGCTGCGATGTCAATTTTTATAGTCGGGATAGCAGGAGCTAGCCTGTTTTATAATTAATATGCAAAAAACTAAGTAAAAAAAGCTTTCCTGGAGGCAGAAATATCGATGGTTTGGTTAGGTTAGGTTAGGTTAGGTTAGATTAGCAAGCTCTTACGAAACGTAAAAAAAAAGCAATTTTTTGACGTTTTGTGAGAGCTAGGCTCACGTGTGGGGTGTCAAAAGATGCGTCCGCGCGGGTTAACTAAATGAACTGGAATAAAAATTTCAACGGAACAAAAATTTTGCACAGTGGGCCAAAACCAGTTTTTTAATATAAAGCTGCGATGTCAATTTTAATAGTCGGGATAGCAGGAGCTAGCCTGTATTATAATTAAAATGCAAAAAACTAGGTAAAACAAGCTCTCCTGGAGGCAGAAATATCGATGGTTTGGTTAGGTTAGGTTAGGTTAGTTAGGTTAGGTTAGATTAGCAAGCTCTTACGAAACGTAAAAAAAAAGCAATTTTTTGACGTTTCGTGAGAGCTAGGCTCACGTGTGGGGTGTCAAAAGATGCGTCTCCGCGCGGGTTAACTAAATGAACTGGAATAAAAATTTCAACGGAACAAAAATTTTGCACAGTGGGCCAAAAACCAGTTTTTTAATATAAAGCTGCGATGTCATTTTTTATAGTCGGGATAGCAGGAGCTAGCCTGTATTATAATTAAATGCAAAAAACTAGGTATAAAAAGCTCTCCTGGAGGCAGAAATATCGATGGTTTGGTTAGGTTAGGTTAGGTTAGTTAGGTTAGGTTAGATTAGCAAGCTCTTACGAAACGTAAAAAAAAGCAATTTTTTGACGTTTCGTGAGAGCTAGGCTCACGTGTGAGGTGTCAAAAGATGCTATTCCGCGCGGGTTAACTAAATGAACTGGAATAAAAATTTCAACGGAACAAAAATTTTGCACAGTGGGCCAAAAACCAGTTTTTTTATATAAAGCTGCGATGTCAATTTTTATAGTCGGGATAGCAGGAGCTAGCCTGTATTATAATTCATATGCAAAAAACTAGGTAAAAAAAGCTCTCCTGTAGGCAGAAATATCGATGGTTTGGTTAGGTTAGGTGAGGTTAGTTAGGTTAGGTTAGATTAGCAAGCTCTTACGAAACGTAAAAAAAAAGCAATTTTTTGACGTTTCGTGAGAGCTAGGCTCACGTGTGGGGTGTCAAAAGATGCGTCTCCGCGCGGGTTAACTAAATGAACTGGAATAAAAATTTCAACGAAACAAAAATTTTGCACAGTGGGCCAAAAACCAGTTTTTTAATATAAAGCTGCGATGTCAATTTTTATAGTCGGGATAGCAGGAGCTAGCCTGTATTATAATTAATATGCAAAAAACTAGGTAAAAAAAGCTCTCCTGGAGGCAGAAATATCGATGGTTTGGTTAGGTTAGGTTAGGTTAGTTAGGTTAGGTTAGATTAGCAAGCTCTTACGAAACGTAAAATAAAGCAATTTTTTGACGTTTCGTGAGAGCTAGGCTCACGTGTGGGGTGTCAAAAGATGCGTCTCCGCGCGGGTTAACTAAATGAACTGGAATAAAAATTTCAACGGAAGAAAAATTTTGCACAGTGGGCCAAAAACCAGTTTTTTAATATAAAGCTGCGATGTCAATTTTTATAGTCGGGATAGCAGGAGCTAGCCTGTATTATAATTAATATGCAAAAAACTAGGTAAAAAAAGCTCTCCTGGAGGCAGAAATATCGATGGTTTGGTTAGGTTAGGTTAGGGTAGTTAGGTTAGGTTAGATTAGCAAGCTCTTACGAAACGTAAAAAAAAGCAATTTTTTGACGTTTCGTGAGAGCTAGGCCCACGTGTGGGGTGTCAAAAGATGCGTCTCCGCGCGGGTTAACTAAATGAACTGGAATAAAAATTTCAACGGAACAAAAATTTTGCACAGTGGGCCAAAAACCAGTTTTTTAATATAAAGCTGCGATGTCATTTTTTATAGTCGGGATAGCAGGAGCTAGCCTGTATTATAATTAAATGCAAAAAACTAGGTAAAAAAAGCTCTCCTGGAGGCAGAAATATCGATGGTTTGGTTAGGTTAGGTTAGGTTAGTTAGGTTAGGTTAGATTAGCAAGCTCTTACGAAACGTAAAAAAAAGCAATTTTTTGACCTTTCGTGAGAGCTAGGCTCACGTGTGGGGTGTCAAAAGATGCGTCTCCGCGCGGGTTAACTAAATAAACTGGAATAAAAATTTCAACGGAACAAAAATTTTGCACAGTGGGCCAAAAACCAGTTTTTTAATATAAAGCTGCGATGTCAATTTTTATAGTCGGGATAGCAGGAGCTAGCCTGTATTATAATTAATATGCAAAAAACTAGGTAAAAAAAGCTCTCCTGGAGGCAGAAATATCGATGGTTTGGTTAGGTTAGGTTAGGTTAGTTAGGTTAGGTTAGATTAGCAAGCTCTTACGAAACGTAAAAAAAAAGCAATTTTTTGACGTTTCGTGAGAGCTAGGCTCACGTGGGGGGTGTCAAAAGATGCGTCTCCGCGCGGGTTAACTAAATGAACTGGAATAAAAATTTCAACGGAACAAAAATTTTGCACAGTGGGCCAAAAACCAGTTTTTTAATATAAAGCTGCGATGTCAATTTTTATAGTCGGGATAGCAGGAGCTAGCCTGTATTATAATTAATATGCAAAAAACTAGGTAAAAAAAGCTCTCCTGGAGGCAGAAATATCGATGGTTTGGTTAGGTTAGGTTAGGTTAGATTAGCAAGCTCTTACGAAACGTAAAAAAAAGCAATTTTTTGACGTTTCGTGAGAGCTAGGCTCACGTGTGAGGTGTCAAAAGATGCTATTCCGCGCGGGTTAACTAAATGAACTGGAATAAAAATTTCAACGGAACAAAAATTTTGCACAGTGGGCCAAAAACCAGTTTTTTTATATAAAGCTGCGATGTCAATTTTTATAGTCGGGATAGCAGGAGCTAGCCTGTATTATAATTCATATGCAAAAAACTAGGTAAAAAAAGCTCTCCTGTAGGCAGAAATATCGATGGTTTGGTTAGGTTAGGTGAGGTTAGTTAGGTTAGGTTAGATTAGCAAGCTCTTACGAAACGTAAAAAAAAAGCAATTTTTTGACGTTTCGTGAGAGCTAGGCTCACGTGTGGGGTGTCAAAAGATGCGTCTCCGCGCGGGTTAACTAAATGAACTGGAATAAAAATTTCAACGAAACAAAAATTTTGCACAGTGGGCCAAAAACCAGTTTTTTAATATAAAGCTGCGATGTCAATTTTTATAGTCGGGATAGCAAGAGCTAGCCTGTATTATAATTAATATGCAAAAAACTAGGTAAAAAAAGCTCTCCTGGAGGCAGAAATATCGATGGTTTGGTTAGGTTAGGTTAGGTTAGTTAGGTTAGGTTAGATTAGCAAGCTCTTACGAAACGTAAAATAAAGCAATTTTTTGACGTTTCGTGAGAGCTAGGCTCACGTGTGGGGTGTCAAAAGATGCGTCTCCGCGCGGGTTAACTAAATGAACTGGAATAAAAATTTCAACGGAAGAAAAATTTTGCACAGTGGGCCAAAAACCAGTTTTTTAATATAAAGCTGCGATGTCAATTTTTATAGTCGGGATAGCAGGAGCTAGCCTGTATTATAATTAATATGCAAAAAACTAGGTAAAAAAAGCTCTCCTGGAGGCAGAAATATCGATGGTTTGGTTAGGTTAGGTTAGGGTAGTTAGGTTAGGTTAGATTAGCAAGCTCTTACGAAACGTAAAAAAAAGCAATTTTTTGACGTTTCGTGAGAGCTAGGCCCACGTGTGGGGTGTCAAAAGATGCGTCTCCGCGCGGGTTAACTAAATGAACTGGAATAAAAATTTCAACGGAACAAAAATTTTGCACAGTGGGCCAAAAACCAGTTTTTTAATATAAAGCTGCGATGTCATTTTTTATAGTCGGGATAGCAGGAGCTAGCCTGTATTATAATTAAATGCAAAAAACTAGGTAAAAAAAGCTCTCCTGGAGGCAGAAATATCGATGGTTTGGTTAGGTTAGGTTAGGTTAGTTAGGTTAGGTTAGATTAGCAAGCTCTTACGAAACGTAAAAAAAAGCAATTTTTTGACCTTTCGTGAGAGCTAGGCTCACGTGTGGGGTGTCAAAAGATGCGTCTCCGCGCGGGTTAACTAAATAAACTGGAATAAAAATTTCAACGGAACAAAAATTTTGCACAGTGGGCCAAAAACCAGTTTTTTAATATAAAGCTGCGATGTCAATTTTTATAGTCGGGATAGCAGGAGCTAGCCTGTATTATAATTAATATGCAAAAAACTAGGTAAAAAAAGCACTCCTGGAGGCAGAAATATCGATGGTTTGGTTAGGTTAGGTTAGGTTAGTTAGGTTAGGTTAGATTAGCAAGCTCTTACGAAACGTAAAAAAAAAGCAATTTTTTGACGTTTCGTGAGAGCTAGGCTCACGTGGGGGGTGTCAAAAGATGCGTCTCCGCGCGGGTTAACTAAATGAACTGGAATAAAAATTTCAACGGAACAAAAATTTTGCACAGTGGGCCAAAAACCAGTTTTTTAATATAAAGCTGCGATGTCAATTTTTATAGTCGGGATAGCAGGAGCTAGCCTGTATTATAATTAATATGCAAAAAACTAGGTAAAAAAAGCTCTCCTGGAGGCAGAAATATCGATGGTTTGGTTAGGTTAGGTTAGGGTAGTTAGGTTAGGTTAGATTAGCAAGCTCTTACGAAACGTAAAAAAAAAGCAATTTTTTGACGTTTCGTGAGAGCTAGGCTCACGTGTGGGGTGTCAAAAGATGCGTCTCCGCGCGGGTTAACTAAATGAACTGGAATAAAAATTTCAACGGAACAAAAATTTTGCAGTGGGCCAAAAACCAGTTTTTTAATATAAAGCTGCGATGTCATTTTTTATAGTCGGGATAGCAGGAGCTAGCCTGTATTATAATTAAATGCAAAAAACTAGGTAAAAAAAGCTCTCCTGGAGGCAGAAATATCGATGGTTTGGTTAGGTTAGGTTAGGTTAGGTTAGATTAGCAAGCTCTTACGAAACGTAAAAAAAAAGCAATTTTTTGACCTTTCGTGAGAGCTAGGCTCACGTGTGGGGTGTCAAAAGATGCGTCTCCGCGCGGGTTAACTAAATAAACTGGAATAAAAATTTCAACGGAACAAAAATTTTGCACAGTGGGCCAAAAACCAATTTTTTAATGTAAAGCTGCGATGTCAATTTTTATAGTCGGGATAGCAGGAGCTAGCCTGTATTATAATTAATATGCAAAAAACTAGGTAAAAAAAGCTCTCCTGGAGGCAGAAATATCGATGGTTTGGTTAGGTTAGGTTAGGTTAGTTAGATTAGGTTAGATTAGCAAGCTCTTACGAAACGTAAAAAAAAGCAATTTTTTGACGTTTCGTGAGAGCTAGGCTCACGTGTGGGGTGTCAAAAGATGCGTCTCCGCGCGGGTTAACTAAATGAACTGGAATAAAAATTTCAACGGAACAAAAATTTTGCACAGTGGGCCAAAAACCAGTTTTTTAATGTAAAGCTGCGATGTCAATTTTTATAGTCGGGATAGCAGGAGCTAGCCTGTATTATAATTAATATGCAAAAAACTAGGTAAAAAAAGCTCTCCTGGAGGCAGAAATATCGATGGTTTGGTTAGGTTAGGTTAGGTTAGTTAGGTTAGGTTAGATTAGCAAGCTCTTACGAAACGTAAAAAAAAGCAATTTTTTGACGTTTCGTGAGAGCTAGGCTCACGTGTGGGGTGTCAAAAGATGCGTCTCCGCGCGGGTTAACTAAATGAACTGGAATAAAAATTTCAACGGAACAAAAATTTTGCACAGTGGGCCAAAAACCAGTTTTTTAATATAAAGCTGCGATGTCAATTTTTATAGTCGGGATAGCAGGAGCTAGCCTGTATTATAATTAATATGCAAAAAACTAGGTAAAAAAAGCTCTCCTGGAGGCAGAAATATCGATGGTTTGGTTAGGTTAGGTTAGGGTAGTTAGGTTAGGTTAGATTAGCAAGCTCTTACGAAACGTAAAAAAAAAGCAATTTTTTGACGTTTCGTGAGAGCTAGGCTCACGTGTGGGGTGTCAAAAGATGCGTCTCCGCGCGGGTTAACTAAATGAACTGGAATAAAAATTTCAACGGAACAAAAATTTTGCAGTGGGCCAAAAACCAGTTTTTTAATATAAAGCTGCGATGTCATTTTTTATAGTCGGGATAGCAGGAGCTAGCCTGTATTATAATTAAATGCAAAAAACTAGGTAAAAAAAGCTCTCCTGGAGGCAGAAATATCGATGGTTTGGTTAGGTTAGGTTAGGTTAGGTTAGATTAGCAAGCTCTTACGAAACGTAAAAAAAAAGCAATTTTTTGACCTTTCGTGAGAGCTAGGCTCACGTGTGGGGTGTCAAAAGATGCGTCTCCGCGCGGGTTAACTAAATGAACTGGAATAAAAATTTCAACGGAACAAAAATTTTGCACAGTGGGCCAAAAACCAATTTTTTAATGTAAAGCTGCGATGTCAATTTTTATAGTCGGGATAGCAGGAGCTAGCCTGTATTATAATTAATATGCAAAAAACTAGGTAAAAAAAGCTCTCCTGGAGGCAGAAATATCGATGGTTTGGTTAGGTTAGGTTAGGTTAGTTAGATTAGGTTAGATTAGCAAGCTCTTACGAAACGTAAAAAAAAGCAATTTTTTGACGTTTCGTGAGAGCTAGGCTCACGTGTGGGGTGTCAAAAGATGCGTCTCCGCGCGGGTTAACTAAATGAACTGGAATAAAAATTTCAACGGAACAAAAATTTTGCACAGTGGGCCAAAAACCAGTTTTTTAATGTAAAGCTGCGATGTCAATTTTTATAGTCGGGATAGCAGGAGCTAGCCTGTATTATAATTAATATGCAAAAAACTAGGTAAAAAAAGCTCTCCTGGAGGCAGAAATATCGATGGTTTGGTTAGGTTAGGTTAGGTTAGTTAGGTTAGGTTAGATTAGCAAGCTCTTACGAAACGTAAAAAAAGCAATTTTTTGACGTTTCGTGAGAGCTAGGCTCACGTGTGGGGTGTCAAAAGATGCGTCTCCGCGCGGGTTAACTAAATGAACTGGAATAAAAATTTCAACGGAACAAAAATTTTGCACAGTGGGCCAAAAACCAGTTTTTTAATATAAAGCTGCGATGTCAATTTTTATAGTCGGGATAGCAGGAGCTAGCCTGTATTATAATTAATATGCAAAAAACTAGGTAAAAAAAGCTCTCCTGGAGGCAGAAATATCGATGGTTTGGTTAGGTTAGGTTAGGTTAGTTAGGTTAGGTTAGATTAGCAAGCTCTTACGAAACGTAAAAAAAAGCAATTTTTTGACGTTTCGTGAGAGCTAGGCTCACGTGTGGGGTGTCAAAAGATGCGTCTCCGCGCGGGTTAACTAAATGAACTGGAATAAAAATTTCAACGGAACAAAAATTTTGCACAGTGGGCCAAAAACCAGTTTTTTAATATAAAGCTGCGATGTCAATTTTTATAGTCGGGATAGCAGGAGCTAGCCTGTATTATAATTAATATGCAAAAAACTAGGTAAAAAAAGCTCTCCTGGAGGCAGAAATATCGATGGTTTGGTTAGGTTAGGTTAGGTTAGTTAGGTTAGGTTAGATTAGCAAGCTCTTACGAAACGTAAAAAAAAAGCAATTTTTTGACGTTTCGTGAGAGCTAGGCCCACGTGTTGGGTGTCAAAAGATGCGTCTCCGCGCGGGTTAACTAAATGAACTGGAATAAAAATTTCAACGGAACACAAATTTTGCACAGTGGGCCAAAAACCAGTTTTTTAATATAAAGCTGCGATGTCAATTTTTATAGTCGGGATAGCAGGAGCTAGCCTGTATTATAATTCATATGCAAAAAACTAGGTAAAAGAAGCTCTCCTGGAGGCAGAAATATCGATGGTTTGGTTAGGTTAGGTTAGGTTAGTTAGGTTAGGTTAGATTAGCTAGCTCTTACGAAACGTAAAAAAAAAGCAATTTTTTGACGTTTCGTGAGAGCTAGGCTCATGTGTGGGGTGTCAAAAGATGCGTCTCCGCGCGGGTTAACTAAATGAACTGGAATAAAAATTTCAACGGAACAAAAATTTTGCACAGTGGGCCAAAAACCAGTTTTTTAATATAAAGCTGCGATGTCAATTTTTATAGTCGGGATAGCAGGAGCTAGCCTGTATTATAATTAATATGCAAAAAACTAGGTAAAAAAAGCTCTCCTGGAGGCAGAAATATCGATGGTTTGGTTAGGTTAGGTTAGGTTAGTTAGGTTAGGTTAGATTAGCAAGCTCTTACGAAACGTAAAAAAAAAGCAATTTTTTGACGTTTCGTGAGAGCTAGGCTCACGTGTGGGGTGTCAAAAGATGCGTCTCCGCGCGGGTTAACTAAATGAACTGGAATAAAAATTTCAACGGAACAAAAATTTTGCACAGTGGGCCAAAAACCAGTTTTTTAATATAAAGCTGCGATGTCAATTTTTATAGTCGGGATAGCAGGAGCTAGCCTGTATTATAATTAATATGCAAAAAACTAGGTAAAAAAAGCTCTCCTGGAGGCAGAAATATCGATGGTTTGGTTAGGTTAGGTTAGGTTAGTTAGGTTAGGTTAGATTAGCAAGCTCTTACGAAACGTAAAAAAAAAGCAATTTTTTGACGTTTCGTGAGAGCTAGGCTCACGTGTGGGGTGTCAAAAGATGCGTCTCCGCGCGGGTTAATTAAATGAACTGGAATAAAAATTTCAACGGAACAAAAATTTTGCACAGTGGGCCAAAAACCAGTTTTTTAATATAAAGCTGCGATGTCAATTTTTATAGTCGGGATAGCAGGAGCTAGCCTGTATTATAATTAATATGCAAAAAACTAGGTAAAAAAAGCTCTCCTGGAGGCAGAAATATCGATGGTTTGGTTAGGTTAGGTTAGGGTAGTTAGGTTAGGTTAGATTAGCAAGCTCTTACGAAACGTAAAAAAAAAGCAATTTTTTGACGTTTCGTGAGAGCTAGGCTCACGTGTGGGGTGTCAAAAGATGCGTCTCCGCGCGGGTTAACTAAATGAACTGGAATAAAAATTTCAACGGAACAAAAATTTTGCACAGTGGGCCAAAAACCAGTTTTTTAATATAAAGCTGCGATGTCAATTTTTATAGTCGGGATAGCAGGAGCTAGCCTGTATTATAATTAATATGCAAAAAACTAGGTAAAAAAAGCTCTCCTGGAGGCAGAAATATCGATGGTTTGGTTAGGTTAGGTTAGGTTAGTTAGGTTAGGTTAGATTAGCAAGCTCTTACGAAACGTAAAAAAAAGCAATTTTTTGACGTTTCGTGAGAGCTAGGCTCACGTGTGGGGTGTCAAAAGATGCGTCTCCGCGCGGGTTAACTAAATGAACTGGAATAAAAATTTCAACGGAACAAAAATTTTGCACAGTGGGCCAAAAACCAGTTTTTTAATATAAAGCTGCGATGTCAATTTTTATAGTCGGGATAGCAGGAGCTAGCCTGTATTATAATTAATATGCAAAAAACTAGGTAAAAAAAGCTCTCCTGGAGGCAGAAATATCGATGGTTTGGTTAGGTTAGGTTAGGGTAGTTAGGTTAGGTTAGATTAGCAAGCTCTTACGAAACGTAAAAAAAAAGCAATTTTTTGACCTTTCGTGAGAGCTAGGCTCACGTGTGGGGTGTCAAAAGATGCGTCTCCGCGCGGGTTAACTAAATGAACTGGAATAAAAATTTCAACGGAACAAAAATTTTGCACAGTGGGCCAAAACCAGTTTTTTAATATAAAGCTGCGATGTCAATTTTTATAGTCGGGATAGCAGGAGCTAGCCTGTTTTATAATTAATATGCAAAAAACTAAGTAAAAAAAGCTTTCCTGGAGGCAGAAATATCGATGGTTTGGTTAGGTTAGGTTAGGTTAGGTTAGATTAGCAAGCTCTTACGAAACGTAAAAAAAAAGCAATTTTTTGACGTTTTGTGAGAGCTAGGCTCACGTGTGGGGTGTCAAAAGATGCGTCCGCGCGGGTTAACTAAATGAACTGGAATAAAAATTTCAACGGAACAAAAATTTTGCACAGTGGGCCAAAACCAGTTTTTTAATATAAAGCTGCGATGTCAATTTTAATAGTCGGGATAGCAGGAGCTAGCCTGTATTATAATTAAAATGCAAAAAACTAGGTAAAACAAGCTCTCCTGGAGGCAGAAATATCGATGGTTTGGTTAGGTTAGGTTAGGTTAGTTAGGTTAGGTTAGATTAGCAAGCTCTTACGAAACGTAAAAAAAAAGCAATTTTTTGACGTTTCGTGAGAGCTAGGCTCACGTGTGGGGTGTCAAAAGATGCGTCTCCGCGCGGGTTAACTAAATGAACTGGAATAAAAATTTCAACGGAACAAAAATTTTGCACAGTGGGCCAAAAACCAGTTTTTTAATATAAAGCTGCGATGTCATTTTTTATAGTCGGGATAGCAGGAGCTAGCCTGTATTATAATTAAATGCATAAAACTAGGTATAAAAAGCTCTCCTGGAGGCAGAAATATCGATGGTTTGGTTAGGTTAGGTTAGGTTAGTTAGGTTAGGTTAGATTAGCAAGCTCTTACGAAACGTAAAAAAAAGCAATTTTTTGACCTTTCGTGAGAGCTAGGCTCACGTGTGGGGTGTCAAAAGATGCGTCTCCGCGCGGGTTAACTAAATGAACTGGAATAAAAATTTCAACGGAACAAAAATTTTGCACAGTGGGCCAAAAACCAGTTTTTTAATATAAAGCTGCGATGTCAATTTTTATAGTCGGGATAGCAGGAGCTAACCTGTTTTATAATTAATATGCAAAAAACTAGGTAAAAAAAGATCTCCTGGAGGCAGAAATATCGATGGTTTGGTTAGGTTAGGTTAGGTTAGATTAGCAAGCTCTTACGAAACGTAAAAAAAAAGCAATTTTTTGACGTTTCGTGAGAGCTAGGCTCACGTGTGAGGTGTCAAAAGATGCTATTCCGCGCGGGTTAACTAAATGAACTGGAATAAAAATTTCAACGGAACAAAAATTTTGCACAGTGGGCCAAAAACCAGTTTTTTAATATAAAGCTGCGATGTCAATTTTTATAGTCGGGATAGCAGGAGCTAGCCTGTATTATAATTCATATGCAAAAAACTAGGTAAAAAAAGCTCTCCTGTAGGCAGAAATATCGATGGTTTGGTTAGGTTAGGTTAGGTTAGTTAGGTTAGGTTAGATTAGCAAGCTCTTACGAAACGTAAAAAAAAAGCAATTTTTTGACGTTTCGTGAGAGCTAGGCTCACGTGTGGGGTGTCAAAAGATGCGTCTCCGCGCGGGTTAACTAAATGAACTGGAATAAAAATTTCAACGAAACAAAAATTTTGCACAGTGGGCCAAAAATCAGTTTTTTAATATAAAGCTGCGATGTCAATTTTTATAGTCGGGATAGCAGGAGCTAGCCTATATTATAATTAATATGCAAAAAACTAGGTAAAAAAAGCTCTCCTGGAGGCAGAAATATCGATGGTTTGGTTAGGTTAGGTTAGGTTAGTTAGGTTAGGTTAGATTAGCAAGCTCTTACGAAACGTAAAATAAAGCAATTTTTTGACGTTTCGTGAGAGCTAGGCTCACGTGTGGGGTGTCAAAAGATGCGTCTCCGCGCGGGTTAACTAAATGAACTGGAATAAAAATTTCAACGGAAGAAAAATTTTGCACAGTGGGCCAAAAACCAGTTTTTTAATATAAAGCTGCGATGTCTATTTTTATAGTCGGGATAGCAGGAGCTAGCCTGTATTATAATTAATATGCAAAAAACTAGGTAAAAAAAGCTCTCCTGGAGGCAGAAATATCGATGGTTTGGTTAGGTTAGGTTAGGGTAGTTAGGTTAGGTTAGATTAGCAAGCTCTTACGAAACGTAAAAAAAAAGCAATTTTTTGACGTTTCGTGAGAGCTAGGCTCACGTGTGGGGTGTCAAAAGATGCGTCTCCGCGCGGGTTAACTAAATAAACTGGAATAAAAATTTCAACGGAACAAAAATTTTGCACAGTGGGCAAAAAACCAGTTTTTTAATGTAAAGCTGCGATGTCAATTTTTATAGTCGGGATAGCAGGAGCTAGCCTGTATTATAATTAATATGCAAAAAACTAGGTAAAAAAGCTCTCCTGGAGGCAGAAATATCGATGGTTTGGTTAGGTTAGGTTAGGTTAGTTAGGTTAGGTTAGATTAGCAAGCTCTTACGAAACGTAAAAAAAAGCAATTTTTTGACGTTTCGTGAGAGCTAGGCTCACGTGTGGGGTGTCAAAAGATGCGTCTCCGCGCGGGTTAACTAAATGAACTGGAATAAAAATTTCAACGGAACAAAAATTTTGCACAGTGGGCCAAAAACCAGTTTTTTAATATAAAGCTGCGATGTCAATTTTTATAGTCGGGATAGCAGGAGCTAGCCTGTATTATAATTAATATGCAAAAAACTAGGTAAAAAAAGCTCTCCTGGAGGCAGAAATATCGATGGTTTGGTTAGGTTAGGTTAGGTTAGTTAGGTTAGGTTAGATTAGCAAGCTCTTACGAAACGTAAAAAAAGCAATTTTTTGACGTTTCGTGAGAGCTAGGCTCACGTGTGGGGTGTCAAAAGATGCGTCTCCGCGCGGGTTAACTAAATGAACTGGAATAAAAATTTCAACGGAACAAAAATTTTGCACAGTGGGCCAAAAACCAGTTTTTTAATATAAAGCTGCGATGTCAATTTTTATAGTCGGGATAGCAGGAGCTAGCCTGTTTTATAATTAATATGCAAAAAACTAGGTAAAAAAAGCTCTCCTGGAGGCAGAAATATCGATGGTTTGGTTAGGTTAGGTTAGGTTAGGTTAGATTAGCAAGCTCTTACGAAACGTAAAAAAAAAGCAATTTTTTGACCTTTCGTGAGAGCTAGGCTCACGTGTGGGGTGTCAAAAGATGCGTCTCCGCGCGGGTTAACTAAATAAACTGGAATAAAAATTTCAACGGAACAAAAATTTTGCACAGTGGGCCAAAAACCAGTTTTTTAATATAAAGCTGCGATGTCAATTTTTATAGTCGGGATAGCAGGAGCTAGCCTGTATTATAATTAATATGCAAAAAACTAGGTAAAAAAAGCTCTCCTGGAGGCAGAAATATCGATGGTTTGGTTAGGTTAGGTTAGGTTAGTTAGGTTAGGTTAGATTAGCAAGCTCTTACGAAACGTAAAAAAAAGCAATTTTTTGACGTTTCGTGAGAGCTAGGCCCACGTGTGGGGTGTCAAAAGATGCGTCTCCGCGCGGGTTAACTAAATGAACTGGAATAAAAATTTCAACGGAACAAAAATTTTGCACAGTGGGCCAAAAACCAGTTTTTTAATATAAAGCTGCGATGTCAATTTTTATAGTCGGGATAGCAGGAGCTAGTCTGTATTATAATTAATATGCAAAAAACTAGGTAAAAAAAGCTCTCCTGGAGGCAGAAATATCGATGGTTTGGTTAGGTTAGGTTAGGTTAGTTAGGTTAGGTTAGATTAGCAAGCTCTTACGAAACGTAAAAAAAAAGCAATTTTTTGACGTTTCGTGAGAGTTAGGCCCACGTGTGGGGTGTCAAAAGATGCGTCTCCGCGCGGGTTAACTAAATGAACTGGAATAAAAATTTCAACAGAACAAAAATTTTGCACAGTGGGCCAAAAACCAGTTTTATAATATAAAGCTGCGATGTCAATTTTTATAGTCGGGATAGCAGGAGCTAGCCTGTATTATAATTAATATGCAAAAAACTAGGTAAAAAAAGCTCTCCTGGAGGCAGAAATATCGATGGTTTGGTTAGGTTAGGTTAGGTTAGTTAGGTTAGGTTAGATTAGCAAGCTCTTACGAAACGTAAAAAAAAAGCAATTTTTTGACGTTTCGTGAGAGCTAGGCTCACGTGTGGGGTGTCAAAAGATGCGTCTCCGCGCGGGTTAACTAAATGAACTGGAATAAAAATTTCAACGGAACAAAAATTTTGCACAGTGGGCCAAAAACCAGTTTTTTAATATAAAGCTGCGATGTCAATTTTTATAGTCGGGATAGCAGGAGCTAGCCTGTATTATAATTAATATGCAAAAAACTAGGTAAAAAAAACTCTCCTGGAGGCAGAAATATCGATGGTTTGGTTAGGTTAGGTTAGTTAGGTTAGGTTAGATTAGCAAGCTCTTACGAAACGTAAAAAAAAGCAATTTTTTGACGTTTCGTGAGAGCTAGGCTCACGTGTGAAGTGTCAAAAGATGCGTCTCCGCGCGGGTTAACTAAATGAACTGGAATAAAAATTTCAACGGAACAAAAATTTTGCACAGTGGGCCAAAAACCAGTTTTTTAATATAAAGCTGCGATGTCAATTTTTATAGTCGGGATAGCAGGAGCTAGCCTGTATTATAATTAATATGCAAAAAACTAGGTAAAAAAAGCTCTCCTGGAGGCAGAAATATCGATGGTTTGGTTAGGTTAGGTTAGGTTAGTTAGGTTAGGTTAGATTAGCAAGCTCTTACGAAACGTAAAAAAAAAGCAATTTTTTGACGTGTCGTGAGAGCTAGGCTCACGTGTGGGGTGTCAAAAGATGCGTCTCCGCGCGGGTTAACTAAATGAACTGGAATAAAAATTTCAACGGAACAAAAATTTTGCACAGTGGGCCAAAAACCAGTTTTTTAATATAAAGCTGCGATGTCAATTTTTATAGTCGGGATAGCAGGAGCTAGCCTGTATTATAATTAATATGCAAAAAACTAGGTAAAAAAAGCTCTCCTGGAGGCAGAAATATCGATGGTTTGGTTAGGTTAGGTTAGGGTAGTTAGGTTAGGTTAGATTAGCAAGCTCTTACGAAACGTAAAAAAAAAGCAATTTTTTGACGTTTCGTGAGAGCTAGGCTCACGTGTGGGGTGTCAAAAGATGCGTCTCCGCGCGGGTTAACTAAATGAACTGGAATAAAAATTTCAACGGAACGAAAATTTTGCACAGTGGGCCAAAAACCAGTTTTTTAATATAAAGCTGCGATGTCATTTTTTATAGTCGGGATAGCAGGAGCTAGCCTGTATTATAATTAAATGCAAAAAACTAGGTAAAAAAAGCTCTCCTGGAGGCAGAAATATCGATGGTTTGGTTAGGTTAGGTTAGGTTAGGTTAGGTTAGATTAGCAAGCTCTTACGAAACGTAAAAAAAAAGCAATTTTTTGACCTTTCGTGAGAGCTAGGCTCACGTGTGGGGTGTCAAAAGATGCGTCTCCGCGCGGGTTAACTAAATAAACTGGAATAAAAATTTCAACGGAACAAAAATTTTGCACAGTGGGCCAAAAACCAGTTTTTTAATGTAAAGCTGCGATGTCAATTTTTATAGTCGGGATAGCAGGAGCTAGCCTGTATTATAATTAATATGCAAAAAACTAGGTAAAAAAGCTCTCCTGGAGGCAGAAATATCGATGGTTTGGTTAGGTTAGGTTAGGTTAGGTTAGTTAGGTTAGGTTAGATTAGCAAGCTCTTACGAAACGTAAAAAAAAGCAATTTTTTGACGTTTCGTGAGAGCTAGGCTCACGTGTGGTGTGTCAAAAGATGCGTCTTCGCGCGGGTTAACTAAATGAACTGGAATAAAAATTTCAACGGAACAAAAATTTTGCACAGTGGGCCAAAAACCAGTTTTTTAATATAAAGCTGCGATGTCAATTTTTATAGTCGGGATAGCAGGAGCTAGCCTGTATTATAATTAATATGGAAAAAACTAGGTAAAAAAAGCTCTCCTGGAGGCAGAAATATTGATGGTTTGGTTAGGTTAGGTTAGGTTAGTTAGGTTAGGTTAGATTAGCAAGCTCTTACGAAACGTAAAAAAAAGCAATTTTTTGACGTTTCGTGAGAGCTAGGCTCACGTGTGGGGTGTCAAAAGATGCGTCTCCGCGCGGGTTAACTAAATGAACTGGAATAAAAATTTCAACGCAACAAAAATTTTGCACAGTGGGCCAAAAACCAGTTTTTTAATATAAAGCTGCGATGTCAATTTTTATAGTCGGGATAGCAGGAGCTAGCCTGTATTATAATTAATATGCAAAAAACTAAGTAAAAAAAGCTCTCCTGGAGGCAGAAATATCGATGGTTTGGTTAGGTTAGGTTAGGTTAGTTAGGTTAGGTTAGATTAGCAAGCTCTTACGAAACGTAAAAAAAAGCAATTTTTTGACGTTTCGTGAGAGCTAGGCTCACGTGTGGGGTGTCAAAAGATGCGTCTCCGCGCGGGTTAACTAAATGAACTGGAATAAAAATTTCAACGGAACAAAAATTTTGCACAGTGGGCCAAAAACCAGTTTTTTAATATAACGCTGCGATGTCAATTTTTATAGTCGGGATAGCAGGAGCTAGCCTGTATTATAATTAATATGCAAAAAACTAGGTAAAAAAAGCTCTCCTGGAGGCAGAAATATCGATGGTTTGGTTAGGTTAGGTTAGGTTAGTTAGGTTAGGTTAGATTAGCAAGCTCTTACGAAACGTAAAATAAAGCAATTTTTGACGTTTCGTGAGAGCTAGGCCCACGTGTGGGGTGTCAAAAGATGCGTCTCCGCGCGGGTTAACTAAATGAACTGGAATAAAAATTTCAACGGAACAAAAATTTTGCACAGTGGGCCAAAAACCAGTTTTTTAATATAAAGCTGCGATGTCAATTTTTATAGTCGGGATAGCAGGAGCTAGCCTGTATTATAATTAAAATGCAAAAAACTAGGTAAAACAAGCTCTCCTGGAGGCAGAAATATCGATGGTTTGGTTAGGTTAGGTTAGGTTAGTTAGGTTAGGTTAGATTAGCAAGCTCTTACGAAACGTAAAAAAAAGCAATTTTTTGATGTTTCGTGAGAGCTAGGCTCATGTGTGGGGTGTCAAAAGATGCGTCTCCGCGCGGGTTAACTAAATGAACTGGAATAAAAATTTCAACGGAACAAAAATTTTGCACAGTGGGCCAAAAACCAGTTTTTTAATATAAAGCTGCGATGTCATTTTTTATAGTCGGGATAGCAGGAGCTAGCCTGTATTATAATTAAATGCAAAAAACTAGGTATAAAAAGCTCTCCTGGAGGCAGAAATATCGATGGTTTGGTTAGGTTAGGTTAGGTTAGTTAGGTTAGGTTAGATTAGCAAGCTCTTACGAAACGTAAAAAAAAAGCAATTTTTTGACCTTTCGTGAGAGCTAGGCTCACGTGTGGGGTGTCAAAAGATGCGTCTCCGCGCGGGTTAACTAAATGAACTGGAATAAAAATTTCAACGGAACAAAAATTTTGCACAGTGGGCCAAAAACCAGTTTTTTAATATAAAGCTGCGATGTCATTTTTTATAGTCGGGATAGCAGGAGCTAGCCTGTATTATAATTAATATGCAAAAAACTAGGTAAAAGAAGCTCTCCTGGAGGCAGAAATATCGATGGTTTGGTTAGGTTAGGTTAGGTTAGTTAGGTTAGGTTAGATTAGCAAGCTCTTACGAAACGTAAAAAAAAAGCAATTTTTTGACGTTTCGTGAGAGCTAGGCTCATGTGTGGGGTGTCAAAAGATGCGTCTCCGCGCGGGTTAACTAAATGAACTGGAATAAAAATTTCAACGGAACAAAAATTTTGCACAGTGGGCCAAAAACCAGTTTTTTTATATAAAGCTGCGATGTCAATTTTTATAGTCGGGATAGCAGGAGCTAGCCTGTATTATAATTAATATGCAAAAAACTAAGTAAAAAAAGCTCTCCTGGAGGCAGAAATATCGATGGTTTGGTTAGGTTAGGTTAGGTTAGTTAGGTTAGGTTAGATTAGCAAGCTCTTACGAAACGTAAAAAAAAGCAATTTTTTGACGTTTCGTGAGAGCTAGGCTCACGTGTGGGGTGTTAAAAGATGCGTCTCCGCGCGGGTTAACTAAATGAACTGGAATAAAAATTTCAACGGAACGAAAATTTTGCACAGTGGGCCAAAAACCAGTTTTTTAATATAAAGCTGCGATGTCAATTTTTATAGTCGGGATAGCAGGAGCTAGCCTGTATTATAATTAATATGCAAAAAACTAGGTAAAAAAAGCTCTCCTGGGGGCAGAAATATCGATGGTTTGGTTAGGTTAGGTTAGGTTAGTTAGGTTAGGTTAGATTAGCAAGCTCTTACGAAACGTAAAAAAAAAGCAATTTTTTGACGTTTCGTGAGAGCTAGACCCACGTGTGGGGTGTCAAAAGATGCGTCTCCGCGCGGGTTAACTAAATGAACTGGAATAAAAATTTCAACGGAACAAAAATTTTGCACAGTGGGCCAAAAACCAGTTTTTTAATATAAAGCTGCGATGTCAATTTTTATAGTCGGGATAGCAGGAGCTAGCCTGTATTATAATTCATATGCAAAAAACTAGGTAAAAGAAGCTCTCCTGGAGGCAGAAATATCGATGGTTTGGTTAGGTTAGGTTAGGTTAGTTAGGTTAGGTTAGATTAGCAAGCTATTACGAAACGTAAAAAAAAGCAATTTTTTGACGATTCATGAGAGCTAGGCTCATGTGTGGGATGTCAAAAGATGCGTCTCCGCGCGGGTTACCTAAATGAACTGGAATAAAAATTTCAACGGAACAAAAATTTTGCACAGTGGGCCAAAAACCAGTTTTTTAATATAAAGCTGCGATGTCATTTTTTATAGTCGGGATAGCAGGAGCTAGCCTGTATTATAATTAAATGCAAAAAACTAGGTATAAAAAGCTCTCCTGGAGGCAGAAATATCGATGGTTTGGTTAGGTTAGGTTAGGTTAGTTAGGTTAGGTTAGATTAGCAAGCTCTTACGAAACGTAAAAAAAAAGCAATTTTTTGACCTTTCGTGAGAGCTAGGCTCACGTGTGGGGTGTCAAAAGATGCGTCTCCGCGCGGGTTAACTAAATAAACTGGAATAAAAATTTCAACGGAACAAAAATTTTGCACAGTGGGCCAAAAACCAGTTTTTTAATATAAAGCTGCGATGTCAATTTTTATAGTCGGGATAGCAGGAGCTAACCTGTTTTATAATTAATATGCAAAAAACTAGGTAAAAAAAGCTCTCCTGGAGGCAGAAATATCGATGGTTTGGTTAGGTTAGGTTAGGTTAGTTAGGTTAGGTTAGATTAGCAAGCTCTTACGAAACGTGAAAAAAAGCAATTTTTTGACGTTTCGTGAGAGCTAGGCTCACGTGTGGGGTGTCAAAAGATGCGTCTCCGCGCGGGTTAACTAAATGAACTGGAATAAAAATTTCAACGGAACAAAAATTTTGCACAGTGGGCCAAAAACCAGTTTTTTAATATAAAGCTGCGATGTCAATTTTTATAGTCGGGATAGCAGGAGCTAGCCTGTATTATAATTAATATGCAAAAAACTAAGTAAAAAAAGCTCTCCTGGAGGCAGAAATATCGATGGTTTGGTTAGGTTAGGTTAGGTTAGTTAGGTTAGGTTAGATTAGCAAGCTCTTACGAAACGTAAAAAAAAGCAATTTTTTGACGTTTCGTGAGAGCTAGGCTCACGTGTGGGGTGTCAAAAGATGCGTCTCCGCGCGGGTTAACTAAATGAACTGGAATAAAAATTTCAACGGAACAAAAATTTTGCACAGTGGGCCAAAAACCAGTTTTTTAATATAAAGCTGCGATGTCAATTTTTATAGTCGGGATAGCAGGAGCTAGCCTGTATTATAATTAATATGCAAAAAACTAGGTAAAAAAATCTCTCCTGGAGGCAGAAATATCGATGGTTTGGTTAGGTTAGGTTAGGTTAGTTAGGTTAGGTTAGATTAGCAAGCTCTTACGAAACGTAAAAAAAAAGCAATTTTTTGACGTTTCGTGATAGCTAGGCCCACGTCTGGGGTGTCAAAAGATGCGTCTCCGCGCGGGTTAACTAATTGAACTGGAATAAAAATTTCAACGGAACAAAAATTTTGCACAGTGGGCCAAAAACCAGTTTTTTAATATAAAGCTGCGATGTCAATTTTTATAGTCGGGATAGCAGGAGCTAGCCTGTATTATAATTCATATGCAAAAAACTAGGTAAAAGAAGCTCTCCTGGAGGCAGAAATATCGATGGTTTGGTTAGGTTAGGTTAGGTTAGTTAGGTTAGGTTAGATTAGCAAGCTCTTACGAAACGTAAAAAAAAAGCAATTTTTTGACGTTTCGTGAGAGCTAGGCTCATGTGTGGGGTGTCAAAAGATGCGTCTCCGCGCGGGTTAACTAAATGAACTGGAATAAAAATTTAAACGGAACAAAAATTTTGCACAGTGGGCCAAAAACCAGTTTTTTAATATAAAGCTGCGATGTCATTTTTTATAGTCGGGATAGCAGGAGCTAGCCTGTATTATAATTAAATGCAAAAAACTAGGTATAAAAAGCTCTCCTGGAGGCAGAAATATCGATGGTTTGGTTAGGTTAGGTTAGGTTAGTTAGGTTAGGTTAGATTAGCAAGCTCTTACGAAACGTAAAAAAAAAGCAATTTTTTGACGTTTCGTGAGAGCTAGGCTCACGTGTGGGGTGTCAAAAGATGCGTCTCCGCGCGGGTTAACTAAATGAACTGGAATAAAAATTTCAACGGAACAAAAATTTTGCACAGTGGGCCAAAAACCAGTTTTTTAATATAAAGCTGCGATGTCAATTTTTATAGTCGGGATAGCAGGAGCTAACCTGTTTTATAATTAATATGCAAAAAACTAGGTAAAAAAAGATCTCCTGGAGGCAGAAATATCGATGGTTTGGTTAGGTTAGGTTAGGTTAGATTAGCAAGCTCTTACGAAACGTAAAAAAAAAGCAATTTTTTGACGTTTCGTGAGAGCTAGGCTCACGTGTGAGGTGTCAAAAGATGCTATTCCGCGCGGGTTAACTAAATGAACTGGAATAAAAATTTCAACGGAACAAAAATTTTGCACAGTGGGCCAAAAACCAGTTTTTTAATATAAAGCTGCGATGTCAATTTTTATAGTCGGGATAGCAGGAGCTAGCCTGTATTATAATTAATATGCAAAAAACTAGGTAAAAAAAGCTCTCCTGTAGGCAGAAATATCGATGGTTTGGTTAGGTTAGGTTAGGTTAGTTAGGTTAGGTTAGATTAGCAAGCTCTTACGAAACGTAAAAAAAAAGCAATTTTTTGACGTTTCGTGAGAGCTAGGCTCACGTGTGGGGTGTCAAAAGATGCGTCTCCGCGCGGGTTAACTAAATGAACTGGAATAAAAATTTCAACGGAACAAAAATTTTGCACAGTGGGCCAAAAACCAGTTTTTTAATATAAAGCTGCGATGTCAATTTTTATAGTCGGGATAGCAGGAGCTAGCCTGTATTATAATTAATATGCAAAAAACAAGGTAAAAAAAGCTCTCCTGGAGGCAGAAATATCGATGGTTTGGTTAGGTTAGGTTAGGTTAGTTAGGTTAGGTTAGATTAGCAAGCTCTTACGAAACGTAAAAAAAAAGCAATTTTTTGACGTTTCGTGAGAGCTAGGCTCACGTGTGGGGTGTCAAAAGATGCGTGACCGCGCGGGTTAACTAAATGAACTGGAATAAAAATTTCAACGGAAGAAAAATTTTGCACAGTGGGCCAAAAACCAGTTTTTTAATATAAAGCTGCGATGTCAATTTTTATAGTCGGGATAGCAGGAGCTAGCCTGTATTATAATTAAATGCAAAAAACTAGGTAAAAAAAGCTCTCCTGGAGGCAGAAATATCGATGGTTTGGTTAGGTTAGGTTAGGTTAGTTAGGTTAGGTTAGATTAGCAAGCTCTTACGAAACGTAAAAAAAAGCAATTTTTTGACCTTTCGTGAGAGCTAGGCTCACGTGTGGGGTGTCAAAAGATGCGTTTCCGCGCGGGTTAACTAAATAAACTGGAATAAAAATTTCAACGGAACAAAAATTTTGCACAGTGGGCCAAAAACCAGTTTTTTAATATAAAGCTGCGATGTCAATTTTTATAGTCGGGATAGCAGGAGCTAGCCTGTATTATAATTAATATGCAAAAAACTAGGTAAAAAAAGCTCTCCTGGAGGCAGAAATATCGATGGTTTGGTTAGGTTAGGTTAGGTTAGTTAGGTTAGGTTAGATTAGCAAGCTCTTACGAAACGTAAAAAAAAAGCAATTTTTTGACGTTTCGTGAGAGCTAGGCTCACGTGTGGGGTGTCAAAAGATGCGTCTCCGCGCGGGTTAACTAAATGAACTGGAATAAAAATTTCAACGGAACAAAAATTTTGCACAGTGGGCCAAAAACCAGTTTTTTAATATAAAGCTGCGATGTCAATTTTTATAGTCGGGATAGCAGGAGCTAGCCTGTATTATAATTAATATGCAAAAAACTAGGTAAAAAAGGCTCTCCTGGAGGCAGAAATATCGATGGTTTGGTTAGGTTAGGTTATGTTAGTTAGGTTAGGTTAGATTAGCAAGCTCTTACGAAACGTAAAAAAAAGCAATTTTTTGACGTTTCGTGAGAGCTAGGCTCACGTATGGGGTGTCAAAAGATGCGTCTCCGCGCGGGTTAACTAAATGAACTGGAATAAAAATTTCAACGGAACAAAAATTTTGCACAGTGGGCCAAAAACCAGTTTTTTAATATAAAGCTGCGATGTCAATTTTTATAGTCGGGATAGCAGGAGCTAGCCTGTATTATAATTAATATGCAAAAAACTAGGTAAAAAAAGCTCTCCTGGAGGCAGAAATATCGATGGTTTGGTTAGGTTAGGTTAGGGTAGTTAGGTTAGGTTAGATTAGCAAGCTCTTACGAAACGTAAAAAAAGCAATTTTTTGACGTTTCGTGAGAGCTAGGCTCTTGTGTTGGGTGTCAAAAGATGCGTCTCCGCGCGGGTTAACTAAATGAACTGGAATAAAAATTTCAACGGAACAAAAATTTTGCACAGTGGGCCAAAAACCAGTTTTTTAATATAAAGCTGCGATGTCAATTTTTATAGTCGGGATAGCAGGAGCTAGCCTGTATTATAATTCATATGCAAAAAACTAGGTAAAAGAAGCTCTCCTGGAGGCAGAAATATCGATGGTTTGGTTAGGTTAGGTTAGGTTAGTTAGGTTAGGTTAGATTAGCAAGCTCTTACGAAACGTAAAAAAAAGCAATTTTTTGACGTTTCGTGAGAGCTAGGCTCATGTGTGGGGTGTCAAAAGATGCGTCTCCGCGCGGGTTAACTAAATGAACTGGAATAAAAATTTCAACGGAACAAAAATTTTGCACAGTGGGCCAAAAACCAGTTTTTTAATATAAAGCTGCGATGTCATTTTTTATAGTCGGGATAGCAGGAGCTAGCCTGTATTATAATTAAATGCAAAAAACTAGGTATAAAAAGCTCTCCTGGAGGCAGAAATATCGATGGTTTGGTTAGGTTAGGTTAGGTTAGTTAGGTTAGGTTAGATTAGCAAGCTCTTACGAAACGTAAAAAAAAAGCAATTTTTTGACCTTTCGTGAGAGCTAGGCTCACGTGTGGGGTGTCAAAAGATGCGTCTCCGCGCGGGTTAACTAAATGAACTGGAATAAAAATTTCAACGGAACAAAAATTTTGCACAGTGGGCCAAAAACCAGTTTTTTAATATAAAGCTGCGATGTCAATTTTTATAGTCGGGATAGCAGGAGCTAGCCTGTATTATAATTCATATGCAAAAAACTAGGTAAAAGAAGCTCTCCTGGAGGCAGAAATATCGATGGTTTGGTTAGGTTAGGTTAGGTTAGTTAGGTTAGGTTAGATTAGCAAGCTCTTACGAAACGTAAAAAAAAGCAATTTTTTGACGTTTCGTGAGAGCTAGGCTCATGTGTGGGGTGTCAAAAGATGCGTCTCCGCGCGGGTTAACTAAATGAACTGGAATAAAAATTTCAACGGAACAAAAATTTTGCACAGTGGGCCAAAAACCAGTTTTTTAATATAAAGCTGCGATGTCATTTTTTATGGTCGGGATAGCAGGAGCTAGCCTGTATTATAATTAAATGCAAAAAACTAGGTATAAAAAGCTCTCCTGGAGGCAGAAATATCGATGGTTTGGTTAGGTTAGGTTAGGTTAGTTAGGTTAGGTTAGATTAGCAAGCTCTTACGAAACGTAAAAAAAAAGCAATTTTTTGACCTTTCGTGAGAGCTAGGCTCACGTGTGGGGTGTCAAAAGATGCGTCTCCGCGCGGGTTAACTAAATGAACTGGAATAAAAATTTCAACGGAACAAAAATTTTGCACAGTGGGCCAAAAACCAGTTTTTTAATATAAAGCTGCGATGTCAATTTTTATAGTCGGGATAGCAGGAGCTAACCTGTTTTATAATTAATATGCAAAAAACTAGGTAAAAGAAGCTCTCCTGGAGGCAGAAATATCGATGGTTTGGTTAGGTTAGGTTAGGTTAGTTAGGTTAGGTTAGATTAGCAAGCTCTTACGAAACGTGAAAAAAAGCAATTTTTTGACGTTTCGTGAGAGCTAGGCTCACGTGTGGGGTGTCAAAAGATGCGTCTCCGCGCGGGTTAACTAAATGATTTGGAATAACAATTTCAACGGAACAAAAATTTTGCACAGTGGGCCAAAAACCAGTTTTTTAATATAAAGCTGCGATGTCAATTTTTATAGTCGGGATAGCAGGAGCTAGCCTGTATTATAATTAATATGCAAAAAACTAAGTAAAAAAAGCTCTCCTGGAGGCAGAAATATCGATGGTTTGGTTAGGTTAGGTTAGGTTAGTTAGGTTAGGTTAGATTAGCAAGCTCTTACGAAACGTAAAAAAAAGCAATTTTTTGACGTTTCGTGAGAGCTAGGCTCACGTGTGGGGTGTCAAAAGATGCGTCTCCGCGCGGGTTAACTAAATGAACTGGAATAAAAATTTCAACGGAACAAAAATTTTGCACAGTGGGCCAAAAACCAGTTTTTTAATATAAAGCTGCGATGTCAATTTTTATAGTCGGGATAGCAGGAGCTAGCCTGTATTATAATTAATATGCAAAAAACTAGGTAAAAAAAGCTCTCCTGGAGGCAGAAATATCGATGGTTTGGTTAGGTTAGGTTAGGTTAGTTAGGTTAGGTTAGATTAGCAAGCTCTTACGAAACGTAAAAAAAAGCAATTTTTTGACGTTTCGTGAGAGCTAGGCCCACGTGTGGGGTGTCAAAAGATGCGTCTCCGCGCGGGTTAACTAAGTGAACTGGAATAAAAATTTCAACGGAACAAAAATTTTGCACAGTGGGCCAAAAACCAGTTTTTTAATATAAAGCTGCGATGTCAATTTTTATAGTCGGGATAGCATGAGCTAGCCTGTATTATAATTCATATGCAAAAAACTAGGTAAAAGAAGCTCTCCTGGAGGCAGAAATATCGATGGTTTGGTTAGGTTAGGTTAGGTTAAGTTAGGTTAGTTAGGTTAGGTTAGATTAGCAAGCTCTTACGAAACGTAAAAAAAAAGCAATTTTTTGACGTTTCGTGAGAGCTAGGCTCATGTGTGGGGTGTCAAAAGATGCGTCTCCGCGCGGGTTAACTAAATGAACTGGAATAAAAATTTCAACGGAACAAAAATTTTGCACAGTGGGCCAAAAACCAGTTTTTTAATATAAAGCTGCGATGTCATTTTTTATAGTCGGGATAGCAGGAGCTAGCCTGTATTATAATTAAATGCAAAAAACTAGGTATAAAAAGCTCTCCTGGAGGCAGAAATATCGATGGTTTGGTTAGGTTAGGTTAGGTTAGTTAGGTTAGGTTAGATTAGCAAGCTCTTACGAAACGTAAAAAAAAACAATTTTTTGACGTTTCGTGAGAGCTAGGCTCACGTGTGGGGTGTCAAAAGATGCGTCTCCGCGCGGGTTAACTAAATGAACTGGAATAAAAATTTCAACGGAACAAAAATTTTGCACAGTGGGCCAAAAACCAGTTTTTTAATATAAAGCTGCGATGTCAATTTTTATAGTCGGGATAGCAGGAGCTAACCTGTTTTATAATTAATATGCAAAAAACTAGGTAAAAAAAGATCTCCTGGAGGCAGAAATATCGATGGTTTGGTTAGGTTAGGTTAGGTTAGATTAGCAAGCTCTTACGAAACGTAAAAAAAAAGCAATTTTTTGACGTTTCGTGAGAGCTAGGCTCACGTGTGAGGTGTCAAAAGATGCTATTCCGCGCGGGTTAACTAAATGAACTGGAATAAAAATTTCAACGGAACAAAAATTTTGCACAGTGGGCCAAAAACCAGTTTTTTAATATAAAGCTGCGATGTCAATTTTTATAGTCGGGATAGCAGGAGCTAGCCTGTATTATAATTCATATGCAAAAAACTAGGTAAAAAAAGCTCTCCTGTAGGCAGAAATATCGATGGTTTGGTTAGGTTAGGTTAGGTTAGTTAGGTTAGGTTAGATTAGCAAGCTCTTACGAAACGTAAAAAAAAAGCAATTTTTTATGGTTTTGGTTAGGTTAGGTTAGTTAGGTTAGGTTAGATTAGCAAGCTCTTACGAAACGTAAAAAAAAAGCAATTTTTTGACGTTTCGTGAGAGCTAGGCTCACGTGTGGGGTGTCAAAAGATGCGTCTCCGCGCAAGTTAACTAAATGAACTGGAATAAAAATTTCAACGGAACAAAAATTTTGCACAGTGGGCCAAAAACCAGTTTTTTAATATAAAGCTGCGATGTCAATTTTTATAGTCGGGATAGCAGGAGCTAGCCTGTATTATAATTAATATGTAAAAAACTAGGTAAAAAAAGCTCTCCTGGAGGCAGAAATATCGATGGTTTGGTTAGGTTAGGTTAGTTAGGTTAGGTTAGATTAGCAAGCTCTTACGAAACGTAAAAAAAAAGCAATTTTTTGACGTTTCGTGAGAGCTAGGCTCACCTGTGGGGTGTCAAAAGATGCGTCTCCGCGCGGGTTAACTAAATGAACTGGAATAAAAATTTCAACGGAACAAAAATTTTGCACAGTGGGCCAAAAACCAGTTTTTTAATATAAAGCTGCGATGTCAATTTTTATAGTCGCGATAGCAGGAGCTAGCCTGTATTATAATTAATATGCAAGAAACTTGGTAAAAAAAAGCTCTCCTGGAGGCAGAAATATCGATGGTTTGGTTAGGTTAGGTTAGTTAGGTTAGGTTAGATTAGCAAGCTCTTACGAAACGTAAAAAAAAAGCAATTTTTTGACGTTTCGTGAGAGCTAGGCTCACGTGTGGGGTGTTTAAAGATGCGTCTCCGCGCGGATTAACTAAATGAACTGGAATAAAAATTTCAACGGAACAAAAATTTTGCACAGTGGGCCAAAAACCAGTTTTTTAATATAAAGCTGCGATGTCAATTTTTATAGTCGCGATAGCAGGAGCTAGCCTGTATTATAATTAATATGCAAGAAACTTGGTAAAAAAAGCTCTCCTGGAGGCAGAAATATCGATGGTTTGGTTAGGTTAGGTTAGTTAGGTTAGGTTAGATTAGCAAGCTCTTACGAAACGTAAAAAAAAAGCAATTTTTTGACGTTTCGTGAGAGCTAGGCTCACGTGTGGGGTGTCAAAAGATGCGTCTCCGCGCGGGTTAACTAAATGAACTGGAATAAAAATTTCAACGGAACAAAAATTTTGCACAGTGGGCCAAAAACCAGTTTTTTAATATAAAGCTGCGATGTCAATTTTTATAGTCGCGATAGCAGGAGCTAGCCTGTATTATAATTAATATGCAAGAAACTTGGTAAAAAAAGCTCTCCTGGAGGCAGAAATATCTATGGTTAGGTTAGGTTAATTAGGTTAGGTTAGATTAGCAAGCTCTTACGAAACGTAAAAAAAAGCAATTTTTTGACGTTTCGTGAGAGCTAGGCTCACGTGTGGGGTGCCAAAAGATGCGTCTCCGCGCGGGTTAACTAAATGAACTGGAATAAAAATTTCAACGGAACAAAAATTTTGCACAGTGGGCCAAAAACCAGTTTTTTAATATAAAGCTGCGATGTCAATTTTTATAGTCGGGATAGCAGGAGCTAGCCTGTATTATAATTAATATGCAAAAAACTAGGTAAAAAAAGCTCTCCTGGAGGCAGAAATATCGATGGTTTGGTTAGGTTAGGTTAGTTAGGTTAGGTTAGATTAGCAAGCTCTTACGAAACGTAAAAAAAAAGCAATTTTTTGACGTTTCGTGAGAGCTAGGCTCACGTGTGGGGTGTCAAAAGATGCGTCTCCGCGCGGGTTAACTAAATGAACTGGAATAAAAATTTCAACGCAACAAAAATTTTGCACAGTGGGCCAAAAACCAGTTTTTTAATATAAAGCTGCGATGTCAATTTTTATAGTCGGGATAGCAGGAGCTAGCCTGTATTATAATTAATATGCAAAAAACTAGGTAAAAAAAGCTCTCCTGGAGGCAGAAATATCGATGGTTTGGTTAGGTTAGGTTAGTTAGGTTAGGTTAGATTAGCAAGCTCTTACGAAACGTAAAAAAAAGCAATTTTTTGACGTTTCGTGAGAGCTAGGCTCACGTGTGGGGTGTCAAAAGATGCGTCTCCGCGCGGATTAACTAAATGAACTGGAATAAAAGTTTCAAGGGAACAAAAATTTTGCACAGTGGGCCAAAAACCAGTTTTTTAATATACAGCTGCGATGTCAATTTTTATAGTCGCGATAGCAGGAGCTAGCCTGTATTATAATTAATATGCAAAAAACTAGGTAAAAAAAGCTCTCCTGGAAGCAGAAATATCGATGGTTTGGTTAGGTTAGGTTAGTTAGGTTAGGTTAGATTAGCAAGCTCTTACGAAACGTAAAAAAAAAGCAATTTTTTGACGTTTCGTGAGAGCTAGGCTCACGTGTCGTGTGGGGTGTCAAAAGATGCGTCTCCGCGCGGGTTAACTAAATGAACTGGAATAAAAATTTCAAGGGAACAAAAATTTTGCACAGTGGGCCAAAAACCAGTTTTTTAATATAAAGCTGCGATGTCAATTTTTATAGTCGCGATAGCAGGAGCTAGCCTGTATTATAATTAATATGCAAAAAACTAGGTAAAAAAAGCTCTCCTGGAGGCAGAAATATCGATGGTTTGGTTAGGTTAGGTTAGTTAGGTTAGGTTAGATTAGCAAGCTCTTACGAAACGTAAAAAAAAAAGCAATTTTTTGACGTTTCGTGAGAGCTAGGCTCACGTGTGGGGTGTCAAAAGATGCGTCTCCGCGCGGGTTAACTAAATGAACTGGAATAAAAATTTCAACGGAACAAAAATTTTGCACAGTGGGCCAAAATACCAGTTTTTTAATATAAAGCTGCGATGTCAATTTTTATAGTCGGGATAGCAGGAGCTAGCCTGTATTATAATTAATATGCAAAAAACTAGGTAAAAAAAGCTCTCCTGGAGGCAGAAATATCGATGGTTTGGTTAGGTTAGGTTAGTTAGGTTAGGTTAGATTAGCAAGCTCTTACGAAACGTAAAAAAAGCAATTTTTTGACGTTTCGTGAGAGCTAGGCTCACGTGTGGGGTGTCAAAAGATGCGTCTCCGCGCGGGTTAACTAAATGAACTGGAATAAAAATTTCAACGGAACAAAAATTTTGCACAGTGGGCCAAAAACCAGTTTTTTAATATAAAGCTGCGATGTCAATTTTTATAGTCGGGATAGCAGGAGCTAGCCTGTATTATAATTAATATGCAAAAAACTAGGTAAAAAAAGCTCTCCTGGAGGCAGAAACATCGATGGTTTGGTTAGGTTAGGTTAGTTAGGTTAGGTTAGATTAGCAAGCTCTTACGAAACGTAAAAAAAAAGCAATTTTTTGACGTTTCGTGAGAGCTAGGCTCACGTGTGGGGTGTCAAAAGATGCGTCTCCGCGCGGGTTAACTAAATGAACTGGAATAAAAATTTCAACGGAACAAAAATTTTGCACAGTGGGCCAAAAACCAGTTTTTTAATATAAAGCTGCGATGTCAATTTTTATAGTCGGGATAGCAGGAGCTAGCCTGTATTATAATTAATATGCAAAAAACTAGGTAAAAAAAGCTCTCCTGGAGGCAGAAATATCGATGGTTTGGTTAGGTTAGGTTAGTTAGGTTAGGTTAGATTAGCAAGCTCTTACGAAACGTAAAAAAAAAGCAATTTTTTGACGTTTCGTGAGAGCTAGGCTCACCTGTGGGGTGTCAAAAGATGCGTCTCCGCGCGGGTTAACTAAATGAACTGGAATAAAAATTTCAACGGAACAAAAATTTTGCACAGTGGGCCAAAAACCAGTTTTTTAATATAAAGCTGCGAGGTCAATTTTTATAGTCGGGATAGCAGGAGCTAGCCTGTATTATAATTAATATGCAAAAAACTAGGTAAAAAAAGCTCTCCTGGAGGCAGAAATATCGATGGTTTGGTTAGGTTAGGTTAGTTAGGTTAGGTTAGATTAGCAAGCTCTTACGAAACGTAAAAAAAAAGCAATTTTTTGACGTTTCGTGAGAGCTAGGCTCACGTGTGGGGTGTCAAAAGATGCGTCTTCGCGCGGATTAACTAAATGAACTGGAATAAAAATTTCAACGGAACAAAAATTTTGCACAGTGGGCCAAAAACCAGTTTTTTAATATAAAGCTGCGATGTCAATTTTTATAGTCGGGATAGCAGGAGCTAGCCTGTATTATAATTAATATGCAAAAAACTTGGTAAAAAAAGCTCTCCTGGAGGCAGAAATATCGATGGTTTGGTTAGGTTAGGTTAGTTAGGTTAGGTTAGATTAGCAAGCTCTTACGAAACGTAAAAAAAAAGCAATTTTTTGACGTTTCGTGAGAGCTAGGCTCACGTGTGGGGTGTCAAAAGATGCGTCTCCGCGCGGGTTAACTAAATGAACTGGAATAAAAATTTCAACGGAACAAAAATTTTGCACAGTGGGCCAAAAACCAGTTTTTTAATATAAAGCTGCGATGTCAATTTTTATAGTCGGGATAGCAGGAGCTAGCCTGTATTTTAATTAATATGCAAAAAACTAGGTAAAAAAAGCTCTCCTGGAGGCAGAAATATCGATGGTTTGGTTAGGTTAGGTTAGTTAGGTTAGGTTAGATTAGCAAGCTCTTACGAAACGTAAAAAAAAGCAATTTTTTGACGTTTCGTGAGAGCTAGGCTCACGTGTGGGGTGTCAAAAGATGCGTCTCCGCGCGGGTTAACTAAATGAACTGGAATAAAAATTTCAACGGAACAAAAATTTTGCACAGTGGGCCAAAAACCAGTTTTTTAATATAAAGCTGCGATGTCAATTTTTATAGTCGGGATAGCAGGAGCTAGCCTGTATTATAATTAATATGCAAAAAACTAGGTAAAAAAAGCTCTCCTGGAGGCAGAAATATCGATGGTTTGGTTAGGTTAGGTTAGTTAGGTTAGGTTAGATTAGCAAGCTCTTACGAAACGTAAAAAAAAAGCAATTTTTTGACGTTTCGTGAGAGCTAGGCTCACGTGTCGTGTGGGGTGTCAAAAGATGCGTCTCCGCGCGGGTTAACTAAATGAACTGGAATAAAAATTTCAACGGAACAAAAATTTTGCACAGTGGGCCAAAAACCAGTTTTTTAATATAAAGCTGCGATGTCAATTTTTATAGTCGGGATAGCAGGAGCTAGCCTGTATTATAATTAATATGCAAAAAACTAGGTAAAACCAGCTCTCCTGGAGGCAGAAATATCGATGGTTTGGTTAGGTTAGGTTAGTTAGGTTAGGTTAGATTAGCAAGCTCTTACGAAACGTAAAAAAAAAGCAATTTTTTGACGTTTCGTGAGAGCTAGGCTCACGTGTGGGGTGTCAAAAGATGCGTCTCCGCGCGGGTTAACTAAATGAACTGGAATAAAAATTTCAACGGAACAAAAATTTTGCACAGTGGGCCAAAAACCAGTTTTTTAATGTAAAGCTGCGATGTCAATTTTTATAGTCGGGATAGCAGGAGCTAGCCTGTTTTATAATTAATATGCAAAAAACTAGGTAAAAAAAGCTCTCCTGGAGGCAGAAATATCGATGGTTTGGTTAGGTTAGGTTAGGTTAGTTAGGTTAGGTTAGATTAGCAAGCTCTTACGAAACGTAAAAAAAAAGCAATTTATTGACGTTTCGTGAGAGCTAGGCTCACGTGTGGGGTGTCAAAAGATGCGTCTCCGCGCGGGTTAACTAAATGAACTGGAATAAAAATTTCAACGGAACAAAAATTTTGCACAGTGGGCCAAAAACCAGTTTTTTAATATAAAGCTGCGATGTCAATTTTTATAGTCGGGATAGCAGGAGCTAGCCTGTATTATAATTAATATGCAAAAAACTAGGTAAAAAAAAGCTCTCCTGGAGGCAGAAATATCGATGGTTTGGTTAGGTTAGGTTAGGTTAGTTAGGTTAGGTTAGATTAGCAAGCTCTTACGAAACGTAAAAAAAAAGCAATTTTTTGACGTTTCGTGAGAGCTAGGCTCACGTGTGGGGTGTCAAAAGATGCGTCTCCGCGCGGGTTAACTAAATGAACTGGAATAAAAATTTCAACGGAACAAAAATTTTGCACAGTGGGCCAAAAACCAGTTTTTTAATATAAAGCTGCGATGTCAATTTTTATAGTCGGGATAGCAGGAGCTAGCCTGTATTATAATTAATATGCAAAAAACTAGGTAAAAAAAGCTCTCCTGGAGGCAGAAATATCGATGGTTTGGTTAGGTTAGTTAGGTTAGGTTAGATTAGCAAGCTCTTACGAAACGTAAAAAAAAGCAATTTTTTGACGTTTCGTGAGAGCTAGGCTCACGTGTGAGGTGTCAAAAGATGCGTCTCCGCGCGGGTTAACTAAATAAACCGGAATAAAAATTTCAACGGAATAAAAATTTTGCACAGTGGGCCAAAAACCAGTTTTTTAATATAAAGCTGCGATGTCAATTTTTATAGTCGGGATAGCAGGAGCTAGCCTGTATTGTAATTAATATGCAAAAAACTAGGTAAAAAAAGCTCTCCTGGAGGCAGAAATATCGATGGTTTGGTTAGGTTAGGTTAGGTTAGATTAGCAAGCTCTTACGAAACGTAAAAAAAAAGCAATTTTTTGACGTTTCGTGAGAGCTAGGCTCACGTGTGGGATGTCAAAAGATGCGTCTCCGCGCGGGTTAACTAAATGAACTGGAATAAAAATTTCAACGGAACAAAAATTTTGCACAGTGGGCCAAAAACCAGTTTTTTAATATAAAGCTGCGATGTCAATTTTTATAGTCGGGATAGCAGGAGCTAGCCTGTATTATAATTAATATGCAAAAAACTAGGTAAAAAAAAAAAGCTCTCCTGGAGGCAGAAATATCGATGGTTTGGTTAGGTTAGGTTAGGTTAGTTAGGTTCCCCCCGGATGTGTCCCCACGTTGTCGTCGTGGTGGGGCTTGCGTGTCTCAATGATCTTTGGGGCTCTGCCGGTAGAGTTACTCATGCCGGAAAGGTCCAAAGTGAGAGACCAGACTAAGAGGGACACCAGGAGGGGTCGCTCCTGATCGATCGATGGTTGTCGATTGACATGGATGCGACTATGTCGCAGCGGTGCAGGCGCACCAATGCGGCGGGCGTTTCTCTCCAATAGGGAAATCCCTCTAGGAGAGAACTTTCGACGGGTTCCCTGAGTCGGGTTAGCCGGACAGCGAACGGAGGCATGTCTAATGCCGCCGTCGAGGGCTTGGCTTAACCGCCTGGCCCAGAGGAAGGACACCTCTAAGATAAAAAACCACCCAATCCTAAGTTTCGAGGCGTGGCGAGGGGATGAATGGCTGGAGGGAGTCCAGTCGTTAGCGCCTCCCCTGTAGAGCACCTGCCGCACTCTACAGTATATAGGCTTACCCAGGTATAAAGGCTCTGCCTGGGTGGACTTTTATTTCCTATTATACTCGTGGGAACAAAGATGGAAATCAATAAAAACAAAAACTCAAAAACTGGACGTGATAAGGAGGTACCGCTTGCCAGCGACGGCAACAAGAGCCGAGGAGGCTCCCGATCCTCGATAGAGGATCCAACTATGTCCGACCAGGACTCGCGTGGTCGCTCCAAATTTTGGAGAAAGCGACCGCACGACGAAGTTTTTTCGGACCGAGTGGGGTCGGTAGGTCTCTCCTCAAGTGAGGAGAACCTGCCGGCTGCAAAAGTGGCGACGGCGAGGAGAGGCCGTGGTCGTGCGGTGGCGGGCGGAGTTTGTGCTCCTATGCCCAGTCGTGACGTTCGGGGTCGCTTTAAGCGGCCCGATACGCCGGAAATAGGCGGGGAGAGTGACCCCGGGGTCTCATCTGGGGTCTCAATTGGCGAGCCGGGAGGAGCCACCGTCTCTCTCGTGGGCACGAAGGCAGATGCTAACACCGCGAAGCGTGCCCAGAGCAGAGCGGTTGCGGCCGACGAAGTCGCTGAAATGGCCCGTCAGGCTCGAGAGCGGCGGGCTGCTCAGGCGGCTGCAGGCTCCAGTCTTACGGCAGAGGCCCTTAACCGCCAGGTGCTGGACGGCGTGGACGTGGTCCTGAAGGTTGCGACCAAGTCCGGCAACCTCAAGGGCTCGTTCACCCGTGCCCTTAAAGAGGCGGCAGATGGGATCAGGGAGGCTGTGCAGATCCTTCTTGATCGCACGACCTCGGAGGAGACGGCGAAGCTATGGGAGGAGAATAGCCGTCTCCGATCCGAACTGGAGGATCTCAAGCGGGAGTTTGCCGCTCAGAGGCAGCGGCAGGAAGCTCCCGCGACTACTGCCTCCCCCCCTCCTCCTGCTACGTCATCGTCGGGCCCTGAACCTGAGTCGCCACCTGCATCTGCACTTGCGATGTCGGATCTCGACATCGAGAGGGTGGCCCGCATCTGCATGATGCAATGCGGTGGCATGGTGTCTGCCCGATTAGAGGCTCTGGAGTCAAGACTCCTCCCAGCCGAAACCCTCCGTCCACCGCTTGTGGCGGATAGGCGGAGGAAGGAGGAGTCCGCAAGGACGAAGTCCACACAGGTGGGCAAAAAGCCTGCAGAAGGGGCCAAAAAGCCCACGGAGGGGCCCAAGAAGCCCACGACAGGTGCTCCCGCACCCTCTCCTCAACGAACCGCGCTCTTGGCGACCGCACCCCCGACCCAGGAGACCTGGACGACGGTGGTGAAAAGGAAGCGCAAAAAGAGGGTGGTGCGGCCAGCACATGTTAACGCGGTGGCACCTGCCGGCCCGTCACGGTCTGAAAAGAGATCAAGGCCACCCAAGGCGAGACCCCCACGCTCCGAGGCTGTTATAATTACCCTGCAGCCCGAAGCCTCTCAAAGGGGGGTGAGTTTTAAGTCGGTCCTGGCGGAGGTAAAAACGAAGCTGAACTTCAGCGACTTTGCCTCTCCGGCCGGCTTTGGTTTCAGAACGGCGGCCACGGGAGCCAAAATCTTTGAAGTGTCGGGTGCTTCAAGGCAGGAGAGGGCGGACATTCTGGCCACCAAACTAAGGGAGGTCCTCAAACCGGAGGATGTCCGGGTGTCCAGGCCCACAAAAACGGCTGAATTGCGCGTGAGTGGGCTGGACGACTCAGTGACCCCGGAGGAGGTAGTGGCGGCCATTGCCCGAAACGGTGGGTGTCCGCCCGAGAGCGTGAAGGCGGGCGAAATTAGCAGCGGCGCTGCCGGGCTAGGTACAGTTTGGGTGCGGTGCCCGGTGGCGGCTGCAAACAAGGTCGCGGATGGCAGAAGGTTGCTGGTAGGCTGGGTGTCAGCGAGTGTAAAGCTCCTGCCACCCAGAGAAATGCAGTGCTACCGCTGCCTGGGCAAAGGGCATGTCCGGGCACAATGCACTGCAGACACAGACCGCAGCGACCTCTGCTATCGCTGTAGTCAACCCGGCCACAAGTCGGCCCAGTGCTCTGCGGCACCTAACTGCAGCCTCTGTGCAGCTGCAGGGAAGCCTGCGGAGCACAGACTTGGGGGAAAAGCCTGCAAGGCCCCCAAAAAGAGCAGGAAAACTAGGATTGTCGGAGGACCTGTGCCCCTCCCACAGCCTGGTGGCCAAGCAGCTGACTCCCGACCCAGGAATGGAGGAGATGATGGAGAAATGGAATGCCAGTGATGGCACAATTCCATTTCCTCCAGGCGAACATCAACCACTCTTCCAGAGCTCAGGACCTATTGCTCCAGAGCATGGCGGAGTGGTCGATCAACGTGGCTGTGGTCGCTGAGCCGTATTTTGTCCCTCCCCGCGATAACTGGGTGGGGGACCTGGACGGTTTGGTGGCCATCATTGGTGGGACTCTTGGCAGTCCCTCCCGAGGACGCGGCTGGGTGGCCGCTGTCGTGGGGGGAATCAACATCATTGGGGTGTATTTCTCGCCCAACAAGAGTCTCGCCGACTTCGAGAGGTTCCTTGTCGAGCTGGGTTCCGTCGTAGGCCAGTGCCACCCTCGCCCGGTGCTGTTGCTCGGGGATCTCAATGCCAAGTCTGCGGCGTGGGGATCCCCGATCACCGATCTTAGGGGCGAGGTGTTGGAGGAGTGGGCGATTGCGACTAGCCTGACCGTCTTGAATCGGGGCTCGGAGTACACGTGCGTGCGGCAGCGGGGCGGGTCTGTAGTGGACGTCTCATTCGCTAGCTCTGCTGTTGCAGGCCGTGTCCACGACTGGCGAGTCGCCGTGGAGGTGGAGACGTTGTCAGATCATCGGTACATTCGTTTCAACGTCTCTACCCAGACCGCGGGCGGCGGCCGTCCATCGGCCCCGCAAACGGACGGTCCTCGCTGGTCCATTAAACAGATCGACAGGGAACTTCTCGAGGAAGCCGCAATCATCCAGGCCTGGGTCCGGGAGTCAATGACGAACGAACCCGTCGACGTCGAAGAGGAGGCGCAGTGGTTCCGCGGGGCGATGACGCAAATTTGCGACGCGTCCATGCCCCGCGTCCGCACTCAACCCACAAGGCGCCGGTTGTACTGGTGGACGGCCGAAATCGCGCAGATGCGCAGGACCTGCGTTGAGGTCAGGCGCCAGTACACCCGATACCGGAAGAGACGTCGTCGGGTTCCGGAAGAAGAAGCCGCGCGGTATGAGGTGTACCGTGCGGCGAAGAAGGCTCTGTGGCTGGCCATTGGCGAGTCGAAGACTCGATTCAGGGAAGAGATGTTGGCGACCCTAGATGCAAATCCGTGGGGGCGCCCTTATCGTACAGTCCGAGGGAAACTTCGTGCCTGGGCGCCTCCACTCACTGAGAGCCTCGAGCCTCAGTTGTTGGAGGTAGTGGTCGCATCCCTCTTCCCTGATAGAGAAGAGCACACACTGCCGCCGATGGCTTTGCCCACAGCCACAGAGTCGGAAGATGAGGAGGCCCCCGAGGTGACACAACCAGAGTTGAGGACGGCCGTGATGCGACTCCGGGCCAAAACAGTTGCCCCGGGACCGGATGGAGTTCCCGGCCGCGCGCTAGTCCTCGCTCTGAAGGAGCTAGAGCCCCAACTGAGAGGACTCTACTCAGCTTGCCTTGAGCAGGGCTGTTTCCCCGCTCAGTGGAAGACAGGTCGTCTGGTCCTGCTCAAGAAGGCGGGGCGCCCAGCAGACTCACCGTCCGCATACCGGCCCATAGTGCTGCTAGACGAGGTGGGTAAGCTTTTTGAGCGGATAATTGCTACCCGCCTCGTCAGCCACTTGTACAGAGAGGGGCCGGATCTGGATGACAGTCAGTTTGGTTTTCGGCATGGGCGCTCCACTATCGACGCCATAATGCGGGTTAGAGTCCTGGCGGAGGAAGCGGTGTCCCGGGGCGGGGTGATGCTGGCGGTGTCCTTGGACATCTCCAACGCATTCAACACCCTGCCCTGGAGTTGTATTCGGGAGGCACTGAGGTACCATAGGGTGCCCCGCTACCTCCGCCGCATCGTTGGGGCTTATTTGGCGGAAAGATGTGTCACCTACAGGGGACGCGACGGTGAGGGCCGTCGCGATATGTCGTGCGGTGTTCCGCAGGGTTCGGTCTTAGGCCCACCCCTGTGGAACATCGGTTACGACTGGGTGCTGAGGGGCGAGCTCCCACTGGGAGTGGACCTGACGTGTTATGCGGACGACACACTGGTCACGGCCCGGGGGAGCTCGTACAGGGAGGCAGCGTTGCTGGCGACGGCTGCGGTCTCAAATGTGGTGGGTCGCATACGACGCCTGGGGCTGGAGGTGGCCCTCAATAAGTCGGAGGCCATGGTTTTTCACGGCCCCCGACGGGCGCCGCCGCCGGGGTCACACATCGTGGTCGGGGGAGTCCAAATCGCTGTCGAGTCCACCATGAAGTACCTAGGATTGGTGCTCGACAGCCGGTGGGATTTTGGCCCCCACTTTCGACGGCTGACGCCCAGGTTGATGGGCGCCGCGGGTGCGCTAGCAACGCTGCTTCCTAATTTGGGGGGCCCGAGCACCGCCTGTAGGCGGTTGTACTTGGGGATCGTGCAATCCATGGCCCTGTACGGAGCCCCAGTGTGGGCTTCTGACCTGACGGCCGGCAGCATCGCGATACTGCGAAGACCGCAGAGGGCGATGGCCGTCAGGGCTATTAGGGGATATCGCACGATCTCCTACGAGGCGGGTTGTGCACTGGCCGGATCTCCGCCCTGGGACTTGGAGGCGAGAGTCCTCGCCTCGCTGTACCAGTGGCGCGAGGAGGTGCGGACGCGGGGCGGTGAACCGATGCAGCGCGAGATCGAGTTGCGTCGGTCACAGCTCCGCGAGGTCATGGTGGCGGAATGGCGGGATAGGCTTTTGCGCCCTACCGCCGGCCTTGCTACCGTCGACGCGATCCGACCAGTGCTCGACGAATGGCTCGGGAGGAAGCACGGCTCCCTGTCGTTTCGGGCGACGCAGGTGCTCTCGGGGCATGGCTGCTTCGGGAAGTACCTCTGTCGCATAAACAGGGAGCCGGACGCTCGGTGCCATCACTGCACCGACTGTCGGGAGGACACGGCGCAGCACACACTGGCAGAGTGTGCCGCATGGGAGGAGCAGCGCCGTGCCCTCGTATCCGAAGTGGGCCCCGACCTGTCGCTGCCGGCTGTCGCACGTTCGATGGTCGGGAGCGCCGAGTCGTGGGATGCGGTGATCTCCTTCTGTGAAGCCGTAATTTCGCAGAAGGAGGCTGCGGAAAGGGAAAGGGAGGCCGTGGCCACTCTCCCGATCCGCAGCAGACGTACCGGGCGTCGGCGGAGGGCGGACAACGCCCTCTTCCAGCCCCCCTAAATAGGTCCAGAGGGCCGGCGGACTCGGGGTCGTCCGCCGCCCCCCATCCAGCAGGACCCGAGGCGGCGGCGCGTAGTGTTCCACGCGCGCCCCTATTAGACGTCGCGGGGAGAGGACACCTCACTCTCCCCGCGAGCCAGAGGTGGCCCGCACAGGCGGGCCGGCACTAGCCGGGGATCATGGAAGTCGTACTAGCTCTCACGATCCCCGGTCCAAGTGTGGGACGGAACACCGGGGTGGTTTTTAGTCAGTAAGAGTCTGACAGACCCCTTCGCCCGCCTCGGGCGAAGGACATCCATGAGGATTTTCCACCCCGCCAACAAAAAAAAAAAAAAAAAAAGGTTAGATTAGCAAGCTCTTACGAAACGTAAAAAAAAAGCAATTTATTGACGTTTCGTGAGAGCTAGGCTCACGTGTGGGGTGTCAAAAGATGCGTCTTCGCGCGGGTTAACTAAATGAACTGGAATAAAAATTTCAACGGAACAAAAATTTTGCACAGTGGGCCAAAAACCAGTTTTTTAATATAAAGCTGCGATGTCAATTTTTATAGTCGGGATAGCAGGAGCTAGCCTGTATTATAATTAATATGCAAAAAACTAGGTAAAAAAAGCTCTCCTGGAGGCAGAAATATCGATGGTTTGGTTAGGTTAGGTTAGGTTAGTTAGGTTAGGTTAGATTAGCAAGCTCTTACGAAACGTAAAAAAAAAGCAATTTTTTGACGTTTCGTGAGAGCTAGGCTCACGTGTGGGGTGTCAAAAGATGCGTCTCCGCGCGGGTTAACTAAATGAACTGGAATAAAAATTTCAACGGAACAAAAATTTTGCACAGTGGGCCAAAAACCAGTTTTTTAATATAAAGCTGCGATGTCAATTTTTATAGTCGGGATAGCAGGAGCTAGCCTGTATTATGATTAATATGCAAAAAACTAGGTTAAAAAAGCTCTCCTGGAGGCAGAAATATCGATGGTTTGGTTAGGTTAGTTAGGTTAGGGAGGACACGGCGCAGCACACACTGGCAGAGTGTGCCGCATGGGAGGAGCAGCGCCGTGCCCTCGTATCCGAAGTGGGCCCCGACTTATCGCTGCCGGCTGTCGCACGTTCGATGGTCGGGAGCGCCGAGTCGTGGGATGCGGTGATCTCCTTCTGTGAATTCGTAATTTCGCAGAAGGAGGCTGCGGAAAGGGAAAGGGAGGCCGTGGCCACTCTCCCGATCCGCAGCAGACGTACCGGGCGTCGGCGGAGGGCGGACAACGCCCTCTTCCAGCCCCCCTAAATAGGTCCAGAGGGCTGGCGGACTCGGGGTCGTCCGCCGCCCCCCATCCAGCAGGACCCGAGGCGGCGGCGCGTAGTGTTCCACGCGCGCCCCTATTAGACGTCGCGGGAAGAGGACACCTCACTCTCCCCGCGAGCCAGAGGTGGCCCGCATAGGCGGGCCGGCACTAGCCGGGGATCATGGAAGTCGTACTAGCTCTCACGATCCCCGGTCCAAGTGTGGGACGGAACACCGGGGTGGTTTTTAGTCAGTAAGAGTCTGACAGACCCCTTCGCCCGCCCCGGGCGAAGGACATCCATGAGGATTTTCCACCCCGGCAACAAAAAAAAAAAAAAAAAAAAAAGGTTAGTTAGGTTAGGTTAGATTAGCAAGCTCTTACGAAACGTAAAAAAAAAGCAATTTTTTGACGTTTCGTGAGAGCTAGGCTCACGTGTGGGGTGTCAAAAGATGCGTCTCCGCGCGGGTTAACTAAATGAACTGGAATAAAAATTTCAACGGAACAAAAATTTTGCACAGTGGGCCAAAAACCAGTTTTTTAATATAAAGCTGCGATGTCAATTTTTATAGTCGGGATAGCAGGAGCTAGCCTGTATTATAATTAATATGCAAAAAACTAGGTAAAAAAAGCTCTCCTGGAGGCAGAAATATCGATGGTTTGGTTAGGTTAGTTAGGTTAGGTTAGATTAGCAAGCTCTTACGAAACGTAAAAAAAAGCAATTTTTTGACGTTTCGTGAGAGCTAGGCTCACGTGTGAGGTGTCAAAAGATGCGTCTCCGCGCGGGTTAACTAAATAAACCGGAATAAAAATTTCAACGGAATAAAAATTTTGCACAGTGGGCCAAAAACCAGTTTTTTAATATAAAGCTGCGATGTCAATTTTTATAGTCGGGATAGCAGGAGCTAGCCTGTATTGTAATTAATATGCAAAAAACTAGGTAAAAAAAGCTCTCCTGGAGGCAGAAATATCGATGGTTTGGTTAGGTTAGGTTAGGTTAGATTAGCAAGCTCTTACGAAACGTAAAAAAAAAGCAATTTTTTGACGTTTCGTGAGAGCTAGGCTCACGTGTGGGGTGTCAAAAGATGCGTCTCCGCGCGGGTTAACTAAATGAACTGGAATAAAAATTTCAACGGAACAAAAATTTTGCACAGTGGGCCAAAAACCAGTTTTTTAATATAAAGCTGCGATGTCAATTTTTATAGTCGGGATAGCAGGAGCTAGCCTGTATTATAATTAATATGCAAAAAACTAGGTAAAAAAAAAAAGCTCTCCTGGAGGCAGAAATATCGATGGTTTGGTTAGGTTAGGTTAGGTTAGTTAGGTTCCCCCCGGATGTGTCCCCACGTTGTCGTCGTGGTGGGGCTTGCGTGTCTCAATGATCTTTGGGGCTCTGCCGGTAGAGTTACTCATGCCGGAAAGGTCCAAAGTGAGAGACCAGACTAAGAGGGACACCAGGAGGGGTCGCTCCTGATCGATCGATGGTTGTCGATTGACATGGATGCGACTATGTCGCAGCGGTGCAGGCGCACCAATGCGGCGGGCGTTTCTCTCCAATAGGGAAATCCCTCTAGGAGAGAACTTTCGACGGGTTCCCTGAGTCGGGTTAGCCGGACAGCGAACGGAGGCATGTCTAATGCCGCCGTCGAGGGCTTGGCTTAACCGCCTGGCCCAGAGGAAGGACACCTCTAAGATAAAAAACCACCCAATCCTAAGTTTCGAGGCGTGGCGAGGGGATGAATGGCTGGAGGGAGTCCAGTCGTTAGCGCCTCCCCTGTAGAGCACCTGCCGCACTCTACAGTATATAGGCTTACCCAGGTATAAAGGCTCTGCCTGGGTGGACTTTTATTTCCTATTATACTCGTGGGAACAAAGATGGAAATCAATAAAAACAAAAACTCAAAAACTGGACGTGATAAGGAGGTACCGCTTGCCAGCGACGGCAACAAGAGCCGAGGAGGCTCCCGATCCTCGATAGAGGATCCAACTATGTCCGACCAGGACTCGCGTGGTCGCTCCAAATTTTGGAGAAAGCGACCGCACGACGAAGTTTTTTCGGACCGAGTGGGGTCGGTAGGTCTCTCCTCAAGTGAGGAGAACCTGCCGGCTGCAAAAGTGGCGACGGCGAGGAGAGGCCGTGGTCGTGCGGTGGCGGGCGGAGTTTGTGCTCCTATGCCCAGTCGTGACGTTCGGGGTCGCTTTAAGCGGCCCGATACGCCGGAAATAGGCGGGGAGAGTGACCCCGGGGTCTCATCTGGGGTCTCAATTGGCGAGCCGGGAGGAGCCACCGTCTCTCTCGTGGGCACGAAGGCAGATGCTAACACCGCGAAGCGTGCCCAGAGCAGAGCGGTTGCGGCCGACGAAGTCGCTGAAATGGCCCGTCAGGCTCGAGAGCGGCGGGCTGCTCAGGCGGCTGCAGGCTCCAGTCTTACGGCAGAGGCCCTTAACCGCCAGGTGCTGGACGGCGTGGACGTGGTCCTGAAGGTTGCGACCAAGTCCGGCAACCTCAAGGGCTCGTTCACCCGTGCCCTTAAAGAGGCGGCAGATGGGATCAGGGAGGCTGTGCAGATCCTTCTTGATCGCACGACCTCGGAGGAGACGGCGAAGCTATGGGAGGAGAATAGCCGTCTCCGATCCGAACTGGAGGATCTCAAGCGGGAGTTTGCCGCTCAGAGGCAGCGGCAGGAAGCTCCCGCGACTACTGCCTCCCCCCCTCCTCCTGCTACGTCATCGTCGGGCCCTGAACCTGAGTCGCCACCTGCATCTGCACTTGCGATGTCGGATCTCGACATCGAGAGGGTGGCCCGCATCTGCATGATGCAATGCGGTGGCATGGTGTCTGCCCGATTAGAGGCTCTGGAGTCAAGACTCCTCCCAGCCGAAACCCTCCGTCCACCGCTTGTGGCGGATAGGCGGAAGAAGGAGGAGTCCGCAAGGACGAAGTCCACACAGGTGGGCAAAAAGCCTGCAGAAGGGGCCAAAAAGCCCACGGAGGGGCCCAAGAAGCCCACGACAGGTGCTCCCGCACCCTCTCCTCAACGAACCGCGCTCTTGGCGACCGCACCCCCGACCCAGGAGACCTGGACGACGGTGGTGAAAAGGAAGCGCAAAAAGAGGGTGGTGCGGCCAGCACATGTTAACGCGGTGGCACCTGCCGGCCCGTCACGGTCTGAAAAGAGATCAAGGCCACCCAAGGCGAGACCCCCACGCTCCGAGGCTGTTATAATTACCCTGCAGCCCGAAGCCTCTCAAAGGGGGGTGAGTTTTAAGTCGGTCCTGGCGGAAGTAAAAACGAAGCTGAACTTCAGCGACTTTGCCTCTCCGGCCGGCTTTGGTTTCAGAACGGCGGCCACGGGAGCCAAAATCTTTGAAGTGTCGGGTGCTTCAAGGCAGGAGAGGGCGGACATTCTGGCCACCAAACTAAGGGAGGTCCTCAAACCGGAGGATGTCCGGGTGTCCAGGCCCACAAAAACGGCTGAATTGCGCGTGAGTGGGCTGGACGACTCAGTGACCCCGGAGGAGGTAGTGGCGGCCATTGCCCGAAACGGTGGGTGTCCGCCCGAGAGCGTGAAGGCGGGCGAAATTAGCAGCGGCGCTGCCGGGCTAGGTACAGTTTGGGTGCGGTGCCCGGTGGCGGCTGCAAACAAGGTCGCGGATGGCAGAAGGTTGCTGGTAGGCTGGGTGTCAGCGAGTGTAAAGCTCCTGCCACCCAGAGAAATGCAGTGCTACCGCTGCCTGGGCAAAGGGCATGTCCGGGCACAATGCACTGCAGACACAGACCGCAGCGACCTCTGCTATCGCTGTAGTCAACCCGGCCACAAGTCGGCCCAGTGCTCTGCGGCACCTAACTGCAGCCTCTGTGCAGCTGCAGGGAAGCCTGCGGAGCACAGACTTGGGGGAAAAGCCTGCAAGGCCCCCAAAAAGAGCAGGAAAACTAGGATTGTCGGAGGACCTGTGCCCCTCCCACAGCCTGGTGGCCAAGCAGCTGACTCCCGACCCAGGAATGGAGGAGATGATGGAGAAATGGAATGCCAGTGATGGCACAATTCCATTTCCTCCAGGCGAACATCAACCACTCTTCCAGAGCTCAGGACCTATTGCTCCAGAGCATGGCGGAGTGGTCGATCAACGTGGCTGTGGTCGCTGAGCCGTATTTTGTCCCTCCCCGCGATAACTGGGTGGGGGACCTGGACGGTTTGGTGGCCATCATTGGTGGGACTCTTGGCAGTCCCTCCCGAGGACGCGGCTGGGTGGCCGCTCTCGTGGGGGAATCAACATCATTGGGGTGTATTTCTCGCCCAACAAGAGTCTCGCCGACTTCGAGAGGTTCCTTGTCGAGCTGGGTTCCGTCGTAGGCCAGTGCCACCCTCGCCCGGTGCTGTTGCTCGGGGATCTCAATGCCAAGTCTGCGGCGTGGGGATCCCCGGTCACCGATCTTAGGGGCGAGGTGTTGGAGGAGTGGGCGATTGCGACTAGCCTGACCGTCTTGAATCGGGGCTCGGAGTACACGTGCGTGCGGCAGCGGGGCGGGTCTGTAGTGGACGTCTCATTCGCTAGCTCTGCTGTTGCAGGCCGTGTCCACGACTGGCGAGTCGCCGTGGAGGTGGAGACGTTGTCAGATCATCGGTACATTCGTTTCAACGTCTCTACCCAGACCGCGGGCGGCGGCCGTCCATCGGCCCCGCAAACGGACGGTCCTCGCTGGTCCATTAAACAGATCGACAGGGAACTTCTCGAGGAAGCCGCAATCATCCAGGCCTGGGTCCGGGAGTCAATGACGAACGAACCCGTCGACGTCGAAGAGGAGGCGCAGTGGTTCCGCGGGGCGATGACGCAAATTTGCGACGCGTCCATGCCCCGCGTCCGCACTCAACCCACAAGGCGCCGGTTGTACTGGTGGACGGCCGAAATCGCGCAGATGCGCAGGACCTGCGTTGAGGTCAGGCGCCAGTACACCCGATACCGGAGGAGACGTCGTCGGGTTCCGGAAGAAGAAGCCGCGCGGTATGAGGTGTACCGTGCGGCGAAGAAGGCTCTGTGGCTGGCCATTGGCGAGTCGAAGACTCGATTCAGGGAAGAGATGTTGGCGACCCTAGATGCAAATCCGTGGGGGCGCCCTTATTGTACAGTCCGAGGGAAACTTCGTGCCTGGGCGCCTCCACTCACTGAGAGCCTCGAGCCTCAGTTGTTGGAGGTAGTGGTCGCATCCCTCTTCCCTGATAGAGAAGAGCACACACCGCCGCCAATGGCTTTGCCCACAGCCACAGAGTCGGAAGATGAGGAGGCCCCCGAGGTGACACAACCAGAGTTGAGGACGGCCGTGATGCGACTCCGGGCCAAAACAGTTGCCCCGGGACCGGATGGAGTTCCCGGCCGCGCGCTAGTCCTCGCTCTGAAGGAGCTAGAGCCCCAACTGAGAGGACTCTACTCAGCTTGCCTTGAGCAGGGCTGTTTCCCCGCTCAGTGGAAGACAGGTCGTCTGGTCCTGCTCAAGAAGGCGGGGCGCCCAGCAGACTCACCGTCCGCATACCGGCCCATAGTGCTGCTAGACGAGGTGGGTAAGCTTTTTGAGCGGATAATTGCTACCCGCCTCGTCAGCCACTTGTACAGAGAGGGGCCGGATCTGGATGACAGTCAGTTTGGTTTTCGGCATGGGCGCTCCACTATCGACGCCATAATGCGGGTTAGAGTCCTGGCGGAGGAAGCGGTGTCCCGGGGCGGGGTGATGCTGGCGGTGTCCTTGGACATCTCCAACGCATTCAACACCCTGCCCTGGAGTTGTATTCGGGAGGCACTGAGGTACCATAGGGTGCCCCGCTACCTCCGCCGCATCGTTGGGGCTTATTTGGCGGAATGATGTGTCACCTACAGGGGACGCGACGGTGAGGGCCGTCGCGATATGTCGTGCGGTGTTCCGCAGGGTTCGGTCTTAGGCCCACCCCTGTGGAACATCGGTTACGACTGGGTGCTGAGGGGCGAGCTCCCACTGGGAGTGGACCTGACGTGTTATGCGGACGACACACTGGTCACGGCCCGGGGGAGCTCGTACAGGGAGGCAGCGTTGCTGGCGACGGCTGCGGTCTCAAATGTGGTGGGTCGCATACGACGCCTGGGGCTGGAGGTGGCCCTCAATAAGTCGGAGGCCATGGTTTTTCACGGCCCCCGACGGGCGCCGCCGCCGGGGTCACACATCGTGGTCGGGGGAGTCCAAATCGCTGTCGAGTCCACCATGAAGTACCTAGGATTGGTGCTCGACAGCCGGTGGGATTTTGGCCCCCACTTTCGACGGCTGACGCCCAGGTTGATGGGCGCCGCGGGTGCGCTAGCAACGCTGCTTCCTAATTTGGGGGGCCCGAGCACCGCCTGTAGGCGGTTGTACTTGGGGATCGTGCAATCCATGGCCCTGTACGGAGCCCCAGTGTGGGCTTCTGACCTGACGGCCGGCAGCATCGCGATACTGCGAAGACCGCAGAGGGCGATGGCCGTCAGGGCTATTAGGGGATATCGCACGATCTCCTACGAGGCGGGTTGTGCACTGGCCGGATCTCCGCCCTGGGACTTGGAGGCGAGAGTCCTCGCCTCGCTGTACCAGTGGCGCGAGGAGGTGCGGACGCGGGGCGGTGAACCGATGCAGCGCGAGATCGAGTTGCGTCGGTCACAGCTCCGCGAGGTCATGGTGGCGGAATGGCGGGATAGGCTTTTGCGCCCTACCGCCGGCCTTGCTACCGTCGACGCGATCCGACCAGTGCTCGACGAATGGCTCGGGAGGAAGCACGGCTCCCTGTCGTTTCGGGCGACGCAGGTGCTCTCGGGGCATGGCTGCTTCGGGAAGTACCTGTGTCGCATAAACAGGGAGCCGGACGCTCGGTGCCATCACTGCACCGACTGTCGGGAGGACACGGCGCAGCACACACTGGCAGAGTGTGCCGCATGGGAGGAGCAGCGCCGTGCCCTCGTATCCGAAGTGGGCCCCGACCTGTCGCTGCCGGCTGTCGCACGTTCGATGGTCGGGAGCGCCGAGTCGTGGGATGCGGTGATCTCCTTCTGTGAAGCCGTAATTTCGCAGAAGGAGGCTGCGGAAAGGGAAAGGGAGGCCGTGGCCACTCTCCCGATCCGCAGCAGACGTACCAGGCGTCGGCGGAGGGCGGACAACGCCCTCTTCCAGCCCCCCTAAATAGGTCCAGAGGGCCGGCGGACTTGGGGTCGTCCGCCGCCCCCCATCCAGCAGGACCCGAGGCGGCGGCGCGTAGTGTTCCACGCGCGCCCCTATTAGACGTCGCGGGAAGAGGACACCTCACTCTCCCCGCGAGCCAGAGGTGGCCCGCACAGGCGGGCCGGCACTAGCCGGGGATCATGGAAGTCGTACTAGCTCTCACGATCCCCGGTCCAAGTGTGGGACGGAACACCGGGGTGGTTTTTAGTCAGTAAGAGTCTGACAGACCCCGTCGCCCGCCTCGGGCGAAGGACATCCATGAGGATTTTCCACCCCGGCAACAAAAATATCGATGGTTTGGTTAGGTTAGGTTAGGTTAGTTAGGTTAGGTTAGATTAGCAAGCTCTTACGAAACGTAAAAAAAAGCAATTTTTTGACGTTTCGTGAGAGCTAGGCTCACGTGTGGGGTGTCAAAAGATGCGTCTCCGCGCGGGTTAACTAAATGAACTGGAATAAAAATTTCAACGGAACAAAAATTTTGCACAGTGGGCCAAAAACCAGTTTTTTAATATAAAGCTGCGATGTCAATTTTTATAGTCGGGATAGCAGGAGCTAGCCTGTATTATAATTAATATGCAAAAAACTAGGTAAAAAACGGTCTCCTGGAGGCAGAAATATCGATGGTTTGGTTAGGTTAGTTAGGTTAGGTTAGATTAGCAAGCTCTTACGAAACGTAAAAAAAAGCAATTTTTTGACGTTTCGTGAGAGCTAGGCTCACGTGTGGGGTGTCAAAAGATGCGTCTCCGCGCGGGTTAACTAAATGAACTGGAATAAAAATTTCAACGGAACAAAAATTTTGCACAGTGGGCCAAAAACCAGTTTTTTAATATAAAGCTGCGATGTCAATTTTTATAGTCGGGATAGCAGGAGCTAGCCTGTATTATAATTAATATGCAAAAAACTAGTTAAAAAAAGGTCTCCTGGAGGCAGAAATATCGATGGTTTGGTTAGGTTAGTTAGGTTAGGTTAGATTAGCAAGCTCTTACGAAACGTAAAAAAAAAACAATTTTTTGACGTTTCGTGAGAGCTAGGCTCACGTGCGGGGTGTCAAAAGATGCGTCTCCGCGCGGGTTAACTAAATGATCTGGAATAAAAATTTCAACAGAACAAAAATTTTGCACAGTGGGCCAAAAACCAGTTTTTTAATATAAAGCTGCGATGTCAATTTTTATAGTCGGGATAGCAGGAGCTAGCCTGTATTATAATTAATATGCAAAAAACTAGGTAAAAAAAGCTCTCCTGGAGGCAGAAATATCGATGGTTTGGTTAGGTTAGGTTAGGTTAGTTAGGTTAGGTTAGATTAGCAAGGTCTTACGAAACGTAAAAAAAAAGCAATTTTTTACGTTTCGTGAGAGCTAGGCTCACGTGTGGGGTGTCAAAAGATGCGTCTCCGCGCGGGTTAACTAAATGAACTGGAATAAAAATTTCAACGGAACAAAAATTTTGCACAGTGGGCCAAAAACCAGTTTTTTAATATAAAGCTGCGATGTCAATTTTTATAGTCGGGATAGCAGGAGCTAGCCTGTATTATAATTAATATGCAAAAAACTAGGTAAAAAAAGCTCTCCTGGAGGCAGAAATATCGATGGTTTGGTTAGGTTAGGTTAGGTTAGATTAGCAAGCTCTTACGAAACGTAAAAAAAAAACCATTTTTTGACGTTTCGTGAGAGCTAGGCTCACGTGTGGGGTGTCAAAAGATGCGTCTCCGCGCGGGTTAACAAAATGAACTGGAATAAAAATTTCAACGGAACAAAAATTTTGCACAGTGGGCCAAAAACCAGTTTTTTAATATAAAGCTGCGATGTCAATTTTTATAGTCGGGATAGCAGGAGCTAGCCTGTATTATAATTAATATGCAAAAAACTAGGTAAAAAAAGATCTCCTGGAGGCAGAAATATCGATGGTTTGTTTAGGTTAGTTAGGTTAGGTTAGATTAGCAAGCTCTTACGAAACGTAAAAGAAAGCAATTTTTTGACGTTTCGGGAGAGCTAGGCTCACGTGTGGGATGTCAAAAGATGCGTCTCCGCGCGGGTTAACTAAATGAACTGGAATAAAAATTTCAACGGAACAAAAATTTTGCACAGTGGGCCAAAAACCAGTTTTTTAATATAAAGCTGCGATGTCAATTTTTATAGTCGGGATAGCAGGAGCTAGCCTGTATTATAATTAATATGCAAAAAACTAGTTAAAAAAAGGTCTCCTGGAGGCAGAAATATCGATGGTTTGGTTAGGTTAGTTAGGTTAGGTTAGATTAGCAAGCTCAACGAAACGTAAAAAAAAACAATTTTTTGACGTTTCGTGAGAGCTAGGCTCACGTGTGGGGTGTCAAAAGATGCGTCTCCGCGCGGGTTAACTAAATGAACTGGAATAAAAATTTCAACGGAACAAAAATTTTGCACAGTGGGCCAAAAACCAGTTTTTTAATATAAAGCTGCGATGTCAATTTTTATAGTCGGGATAGCAGGAGCTAGCCTGTATTATAATTAATATGCAAAAAACTAGGTAAAAAAAGCTCTCCTGGAGGCAGAAATATCGATGGTTTGGTTAGGTTAGGTTAGGTTAGTTAGGTTAGGTTAGATTAGCAAGGTCTTACGAAACGTAAAAAAAAAGCAATTTTTTACGTTTCGTGAGAGCTAGGCTCACGTGTGGGGTGTCAAAAGATGCGTCTCCGCGCGGGTTAACTAAATGAACTGGAATAAAAATTTCAACGGAACAAAAATTTTGCACAGTGGGCCAAAAACCAGTTTTTTAATATAAAGCTGCGATGTCAATTTTTATAGTCGGGATAGCAGGAGCTAGCCTGTATTATAATTAATATGCAAAAAACTAGGTAAAAAAAGCTCTCCTGGAGGCAGAAATATCGATGGTTTGTTTAGGTTAGTTAGGTTAGGTTAGATTAGCAAGCTCTTACGAAACGTAAAAGAAAGCAATTTTTTGACGTTTCGGGAGAGCTAGGCTCACGTGTGGGATGTCAAAAGATGCGTCTCCGCGCGGGTTAACTAAATGAACTGGAATAAAAATTTCAACGGAACAAAAATTTTGCACAGTGGGCCAAAAACCAGTTTTTTAATATAAAGCTGCGATGTCAATTTTTATAGTCGGGATAGCAGGAGCTATCCTGTATTATAATTAATATGCAAAAAACTAGTTAAAAAAAGGTCTCCTGGAGGCAGAAATATCGATGGTTTGGTTAGGTTAGTTAGGTTAGGTTAGATTAGCAAGCTCAACGAAACGTAAAAAAAAACAATTTTTTGACGTTTCGTGAGAGCTAGGCTCACGTGTGGGGTGTCAAAAGATGCGTCTCCGCGCGGGTTAACTAAATGAACTGGAATAAAAATTTCAACGGAACAAAAATTTTGCACAGTGGGCCAAAAACCAGTTTTTTAATATAAAGCTGCGATGTCAATTTTTATAGTCGGGATAGCAGGAGCTAGCCTGTATTATAATTAATATGCAAAAAACTAGGTAAAAAAAGCTCTCCTGGAGGCAGAAATATCGATGGTTTGGTTAGGTTAGGTTAGGTTAGTTAGGTTAGGTTAGATTAGCAAGCTCTTACGAAACGTAAAAAAAAAGCAATTTTCTGACGTTTCGTGAGAGCTAGGCTCAAGTGTGGGATGTCAAAAGATGCGTCTCCGCGCGGATTAACTAAATGAACTGGAATAAAAATTTCAACGGAACAAAAATTTTGCACAGTGGGCCAAAAACCAGTTTTTTAATATAAAGCTGCGATGTCAATTTTTATAGTCGGGATAGCAGGAGCTAGCCTGTATTATAATTAATATGCAAAAAACTAGGTAAAAAAAGCTCTCCTGGAGGCAGAAATATCGATGGTTTGGTTAGGTTAGGTTAGGTTAGTTAGGTTAGGTTAGATTAGCAAGCTCTTACGAAACGTAAAAAAAAGCAATTTTTTGACGTTTCGTGAGAGCTAGGCTCACGTGTGGGGTGTCAAAAGATGCGTCTCCGCGCGGGTTAACTAAATGAACTGGAATAAAAATTTCAACGGAACAAAAATTTTGCACAGTGGGCCAAAAACCAGTTTTTTAATATAAAGCTGCGATGTCAATTTTTATAGTCGGGATAGCAGGAGCTAGCCTGTATTATAATTAATATGCAAAAAACTAGGTAAAAAACGGTCTCCTGGAGGCAGAAATATCGATGGTTTGGTTAGGTTAGGTTAGGTTAGTTAGGTTAGGTTAGATTAGCAAGCTCTTACGAAACGTAAAAAAAAAGCAATTTTTTGACGTTTGGTGAGAGCTAGGCTCACGTGTGGGGTGTCAAACGATGCGTCTCCGCGCGGGTTAACTAAATGAATTGGAATAAAAATTTCAACGGAACAAAAATTTTGCACAGTGGGCCAAAAACCAGTTATTTAATATAAAGCTGCGATGTCAATTTTTATAGTCGGGATAGCAGGAGCTAGCCTGTATTATAATTAATATGCAAAAAACTAGGTAAAAAAAGGTCTCCTGGAGGCAGAAATATCGATGGTTTGTTTAGGTTAGTTAGGTTAAATTAGATTAGCAAGCTCTTACGAAACGTAAAAAAAAGCAATTTTTTGACGTTTCGGGAGAGCTAGGCTCACGTGTGGGATGTCAAAAGATGCGTCTCCGCGCGGGTTAACTAAATGAACTGGAATAAAAATTTCAACGGAACAAAAATTTTGCACAGTGGGCCAAAAACCAGTTTTTTAATATAAAGCTGCGATGTCAATTTTTATAGTCGGGATAGCAGGAGCTAGCCTGTATTATAATTAATATGCAAAAAACTAGTTAAAAAAAGGTCTCCTGGAGGCAGAAATATCGATGGTTTGGTTAGGTTAGTTAGGTTAGGTTAGATTAGCAAGCTCTTACGAAACGTAAAAAAAAGCAATTTTTTGACGTTTCGTGAGAGCTAGGCTCACGTGTGGGGTGTCAAAAGATGCGTCTCCGCGCGGGTTAACTAAATGAACTGGAATAAAAATTTCAACGGAACAAAAATTTTGCACAGTGGGCCAAAAACCAGTTTTTTAATATAAAGCTGCGATGTCAATTTTTATAGTCGGGATAGCAGGAGCTAGCCTGTATTATAATTAATATGCAAAAAACTAGTTACAAAAAGGTCTCCTGGAGGCAGAAATATCGATGGTTTGGTTAGGTTAGTTAGGTTAGGTTAGATTAGCAAGCTCTTACGAAACGTAAAAAAAAAACAATTTTTTGACGTTTCGTGAGAGCTAGGCTCACGTGTGGGGTGTCAAAAGATGCGTCTCCGCGCGGCTTAACTAAATGATCTGGAATAAAAATTTCAACAGAACAAAAATTTTGCACAGTGGGCCAAAAACCAGTTTTTTAATATAAAGCTGCGATGTCAATTTTTATAGTCGGGATAGCAGGAGCTAGCCTGTATTATAATTAATATGCAAAAAACTAGGTAAAAAAAGCTCTCCTGGAGGCAGAAATATCGATGGTTTGGTTAGGTTAGGTTAGGTTAGTTAGGTTAGGTTAGATTAGCAAGGTCTTACGAAACGTAAAAAAAAAGCAATTTTTTACGTTTCGTGAGAGCTAGGCTCACGTGTGGGGTGTCAAAAGATGCGTCTCCGCGCGGGTTAACTAAATGAACTGGAATAAAAATTTCAACGGAACAAAAATTTTGCACAGTGGGCCAAAAACCAGTTTTTTAATATAAAGCTGCGATGTCAATTTTTATAGTCGGGATAGCAGGAGCTAGCCTGTATTATAATTAATATGCAAAAAACTAGGTAAAAAAAGCTCTCCTGGAGGCAGAAATATCGATGGTTTGGTTAGGTTAGGTTAGGTTAGTTAGGTTAGGTTAGATTAGCAAGCTCTTACGAAACGTAAAAAAAAGCAATTTTTTGACGTTTCGTGAGAGCTAGGCTCACGTGTGAGGTGTCAAAAGATGCGTCTCCGCGCGGGTTAACTAAATGAACCGGAATAAAAATTTCAACGTAATAAAAATTTTGCACAGTGGGCCAAAAACCAGTTTTTTAATATAAAGCTGCGATGTCAATTTTTATAGTCGGGATAGCAGGAGCTAGCCTGTATTATAATTAATATGCAAAAAACTAGGTAAAAAAAGCTCTCCTGGAGGCAGAAATATCGATGGTTTGGTTAGGTTAGGTTAGGTTAGATTAGCAAGCTCTTACGAAACGTAAAAAAAAAACCATTTTTTGACGTTTCGTGAGAGCTAGGCTCACGTGTGGGGTGTCAAAAGATGCGTCTCCGCGCGGGTTAACAAAATGAACTGGAATAAAAATTTCAACGGAACAAAAATTTTGCACAGTGGGCCAAAAACCAGTTTTTTAATATAAAGCTGCGATGTCAATTTTTATAGTCGGGATAGCAGGAGCTAGCCTGTATTATAATTAATATGCAAAAAACTAGGTAAAAAAAGCTCTCCTGGAGGCAGAAATATCGATGGTTTGGATAGGTTAGGTTAGGTTAGTTAGGTTAGGTTAGATTAGCAAGCTCTTACGAAACGTAAAAAAAAAGCAATTTTTTGACGTTTCGTGAGAGCTAGGCTCACGTGTGGGGTGTCATAAGATGCGTCTCCGCGCGAGTTAACTAAATGAACTGGAATAAAAATTTCAACGGAACAAAAATTTTGCACAGTGGGCCAAAAACCATTTTTTTAATATAAAGCTGCGATGTCAATTTTTATAGTCGGGATAGCAGGAGCTAGCCTGTATTATAATTAATATGCAAAAAACTAGGTAAAAAAAGCTCTCCTGGAGGCAGAAATATCGATGGTTTGGTTAGGTTAGGTTAGGTTAGTTAGGTTAGGTTAGATTAGCAAGCTCTTACGAAACGTAAAAAAAAAGCAATTTTTTGACGTTTCGTGAGAGCTAGGCTCACGTGTGTGATGTCAAAAGATGCGTCTCCGCGCGGGTTAACTAAATGAACTGGAATAAAAATTTCAACGGAACAAAAATTTTGCACAGTGGGCCAAAAACCAGTTTTTTAATATAAAGCTGCGATGTCAATTTTTATAGTCGGGATAGCAGGAGCTAGCCTGTATTATAATTAATATGCAAAAAACTAGGTAAAAAAAGCTCTCCTGGAGGCAGAAATATCGATGGTTTGGTTAGGTTAGGTTAGGTTAGTTAGGTTAGGTTAGATTAGCAAGCTCTTACGAAACGTAAAAAAAAAGCAATTTTCTGACGTTTCGTGAGAGCTAGGCTCAAGTGTGGGATGTCAAAAGATGCGTCTCCGCGCGTGTTAACTAAATGAACTGGAATAAAAATTTCAACGGAACAAAAATTTTGCACAGTGGGCCAAAAACCAGTTTTTTAATATAAAGCTGCGATGTCAATTTTTATAGTCGGGATAGCAGGAGCTAGCCTGTATTATAATTAATATGCAAAAAACTAGGTAAAAAAAGCTCTCCTGGAGGCAGAAATATCGATGGTTTGGTTAGGTTAGGTTATGTTAGTTAGGTTAGGTTAGATTAGCAAGCTCTTACGAAACGTAAAAAAAAGCAATTTTTTGACGTTTCGTGAGAGCTAGGCTCACGTGTGAGGTGTCAAAAGATGCGTCTCCGCGCGGGTTAACTAAATGAACCGGAATAAAAATTTCAACGTAATAAAAATTTTGCACAGTGGGCCAAAAACCAGTTTTTTAATATAAAGCTGCGATGTCAATTTTTATAGTCGGGATAGCAGGAGCTAGCCTGTATTATAATTAATATGCAAAAAACTAGGTAAAAAAAGCTCTCCTGGAGGCAGAAATATCGATGGTTTGGTTAGGTTAGGTTAGATTAGCAAGCTCTTACGAAACGTAAAAAAAAAGCAATTTTTTGACGTTTCGGGAGAGCTAGGCTCACGTGTGGGGTGTCAAAAGATGCGTCTCCGCGCGGGTTAACTAAATGAACTGGAATAAAAATTTCAACGGAACAAAAATTTTGCACAGTGGGCCAAAAACCAGTTTTTTAATATAAAGCTGCGATGTCAATTTTTATAGTCGGGATAGCAGGAGCTAGCCTGTATTATAATTAATATGCAAAAAACTAGGTAAAAAAAGATCTTCTGGAGGCAGAAATATCGATGGTTTGTTTAGGTTAGTTAGGTTAGGTTAGATTAGCAAGCTCTTACGAAACGTAAAAGAAAGCAATTTTTTGACGTTTCGGGAGAGCTAGGCTCACGTGTGGGATGTCAAAAGATGCGTCTCCGCGCGGGTTAACTAAATGAACTGGAATAAAAATTTCAACGGAACAAAAATTTTGCACAGTGGGCCAAAAACCAGTTTTTTAATATAAAGCTGCGATGTCAATTTTTATAGTCGGGATAGCAGGAGCTAGCCTGTATTATAATTAATATGCAAAAAACTAGTTAAAAAAAGGTCTCCTGGAGGCAGAAATATCGATGGTTTGGTTAGGTTAGTTAGGTTAGGTTAGATTAGCAAGCTCAACGAAACGTAAAAAAAAACAATTTTTTGACGTTTCGTGAGAGCTAGGCTCACGTGTGGGGTGTCAAAAGATGCGTCTCCGCGCGGGTTAACTAAATGAACTGGAATAAAAATTTCAACGGAACAAAAATTTTGCACAGTGGGCCAAAAACCAGTTTTTTAATATAAAGCTGCGATGTCAATTTTTATAGTCGGGATAGCAGGAGCTAGCCTGTATTATAATTAATATGCAAAAAACTAGGTAAAAAAAGCTCTCCTGGAGGCAGAAATATCGATGGTTTGGTTAGGTTAGGTTATGTTAGTTAGGTTAGGTTAGATTAGCAAGCTCTTACGAAACGTAAAAAAAAGCAATTTTTTGACGTTTCGTGAGAGCTAGGCTCACGTGTGAGGTGTCAAAAGATGCGTCTCCGCGCGGGTTAACTAAATGAACCGGAATAAAAATTTCAACGTAATAAAAATTTTGCACAGTGGGCCAAAAACCAGTTTTTTAATATAAAGCTGCGATGTCAATTTTTATAGTCGGGATAGCAGGAGCTAGCCTGTATTATAATTAATATGCAAAAAACTAGGTAAAAAAAGCTCTCCTGGAGGCAGAAATATCGATGGTTTGGTTAGGTTAGGTTAGATTAGCAAGCTCTTACGAAACGTAAAAAAAAAGCAATTTTTTGACGTTTCGGGAGAGCTAGGCTCACGTGTGGGGTGTCAAAAGATGCGTCTCCGCGCGGGTTAACTAAATGAACTGGAATAAAAATTTCAACGGAACAAAAATTTTGCACAGTGGGCCAAAAACCAGTTTTTTAATATAAAGCTGCGATGTCAATTTTTATAGTCGGGATAGCAGGAGCTAGCCTGTATTATAATTAATATGCAAAAAACTAGGTAAAAAAAGATCTCCTGGAGGCAGAAATATCGATGGTTTGTTTAGGTTAGTTAGGTTAGGTTAGATTAGCAAGCTCTTACGAAACGTAAAAGAAAGCAATTTTTTGACGTTTCGGGAGAGCTAGGCTCACGTGTGGGATGTCAAAAGATGCGTCTCCGCGCGGGTTAACTAAATGAACTGGAATAAAAATTTCAACGGAACAAAAATTTTGCACAGTGGGCCAAAAACCAGTTTTTTAATATAAAGCTGCGATGTCAATTTTTATAGTCGGGATAGCAGGAGCTAGCCTGTATTATAATTAATATGCAAAAAACTAGTTAAAAAAAGGTCTCCTGGAGGCAGAAATATCGATGGTTTGGTTAGGTTAGTTAGGTTAGGTTAGATTAGCAAGCTCAACGAAACGTAAAAAAAAACAATTTTTTGACGTTTCGTGAGAGCTAGGCTCACGTGTGGGGTGTCAAAAGATGCGTCTCCGCGCGGGTTAACTAAATGAACTGGAATAAAAATTTCAACGGAACAAAAATTTTGCACAGTGGGCCAAAAACCAGTTTTTTAATATAAAGCTGCGATGTCAATTTTTATAGTCGGGATAGCAGGAGCTAGCCTGTATTATAATTAATATGCAAAAAACTAGGTAAAAAAAGCTCTCCTGGAGGCAGAAATATCGATGGTTTGGTTAGGTTAGGTTAGGTTAGTTAGGTTAGGTTAGATTAGCAAGCTCTTACGAAACGTAAAAAAAAGCAATTTTCTGACGTTTCGTGAGAGCTAAGCTCAAGTGTGGGATGTCAAAGATGCGTCTCCGCGCGGGTTAACTAAATGAACTGAAATAAAAATTTCAACGGAACAAAAATTTTGCACAGTGGGCCAAAAACCAGTTTTTTAATATAAAGCTGCGATGTCAATTTTTATAGTCGGGATAGCAGGAGCTAGCCTGTATTATAATTAATATGCAAAAAACTAGGTAAAAAAAGCTCTCCTGGAGGCAGAAATATCGATGGTTTGGTTAGGTTAGGTTAGGTTAGTTAGGTTAGGTTAGATTAGCAAGCTCTTACGAAACGTAAAAAAAAAGCAATTTTTTGACGTTTCGTGAGAGCTAGGCTCACGTGTGGGGTGTCAAAAGATGCGTCTCCGCGCGGGTTAACTAAATGAACTGGAATAAAAATTTCAACGGAACAAAAATTTTGCACAGTGGGCCAAAAACCAGTTTTTTAATATAAAGCTGCGATGTCAATTTTTATAGTCGGGATAGCAGGAGCTAGCCTGTATTATAATTAATATGCAAAAAACTAGGTAAAAAAAGGTCTCCTGGAGGCAGAAATATCGATGATTTGTTTAGGTTAGTTAGGTTAGGTTAGATTAGCAAGCTCTTACGAAACGTAAAAAAAAGCAATTTTTTGACGTTTCGTGAGAGCTAGGCTCACGTGTGGGTGTCCAAAGATGCGTCTCCGCGCGGGTTAACTAAATGAACTGGAATAAAAGTTTCAACGGAACAAAAATTTTGCACAGTGGGCCAAAAACCAGTTTTTTAATATAAAGCTGCGATGTCAATTTTTATAGTCGGGATAGCAGGAGCTAGCCTGTATTATAATTAATATGCAAAAAAGTAGGTAAAAAAAGCTCTCCTGGAGGCAGAAATATCGATGGTTTGGTTAGGTTAGGTTAGATTAGCAAGCTCTTACGAAACGTAAAAAAAAGCAATTTTTTGACGTTTCGTGAGAGCTAGGCTCACGTGTGGGGTGTCAAAAGATGCGTCTCCGCGCGGGTTAACTAAATGAACTGGAATAAAAATTTCAACGGAACAAAAATTTTGCACAGTGGGCCAAAATCCAGTTTTTTAATATAAAGCTGCGATGTCAATTTTTATAGTCGGGATAGCAGGAGCTAGCCTGTATTATAATTAATATGCAAAAAACTAGGTAAAAAAAGCTCTCCTGGAGGCAGAAATATCGATGGTTTGGTTAGGTTAGGTTAGGTTAGGTTAGTTAGGTTAGGTTAGATTAGCAAGCTCTTACGAAACGTAAAAAAAAAGCAATTTTTTGACGTTTCGTGAGAGCTAGGCTCACGTGTGGGGTGTCAAAAGATGCGTCTCCGCGCGGGTTAACTAAATGAACTGGAATAAAAATTTCAACGGAACAAAAATTTTGCACAGTGGGCCAAAAACCAGTTTTATAATATAAAGCTGCGATGTCAATTTTTATAGTCGGGATAGCAGGAGCTAGCCTGTATTATAATTAATAAGCAAAAAACTAGGTAAAAAAAGCTCTCCTGGAGGCAGAAATATCGATGGTTTGGTTTGGTTAGGTTAGGTTAGTTAGGTTAGGTTAGGTTAGCAAGCTCTTTCGAAACGTAAATAAAAAGCAATTTTTTGACGTTTCGTGAGAGCTATGCTCACGTGTGGGGTGTCAAAAGATGCGTCTCCGCGCGGGTTAACTAAATGAACTGGAATAAAAATTTCAACGAAACAAAAATTTTGCACAGTGGGCCAAAAACCAGTTTCTAACATAAAGCTGCGATGGTCAATTTTTATAGTCGGGACAGCAGGAGCTTACCTGCATTATAATTAATATGCAAAAAACTAGGTAAAAAAAGGTCTCCTGGAGGCAGAAATATCGATGGTTTGTTTAGGTTAGTTAGGTTAGGTTAGATTAGCAAGCTCTTACGAAACGTAAAAAAAAGCAATTTTTTGACGTTTCGTGAGAGCTAGGCTCACGTGTGGGATGTCAAAAGATGCGTCTCCGCGCGGGTTAACTAAATGAACTAGAATAAAAATTTCAACGGAACAAAAATTTTGCACAGTGGGCCAAAAACCAGTTTTTTAATATAAAGCTGCGATGTCAATTTTTATAGTCAGGATAGCAGGAGCTAGCCTGTATTATAATTAATATGCAAAAACTAGTTAAAAAAAGGTCTCCTGGAGGCAGAAATATCGATGGTTTGGTTAGGTTAGTTAGGTTAGTTTAGATTAGCAAGCTCTTACGAAACGTAAAAAAAAGCAATTTTTTGACGTTTCGTGAGAGCTAGGCTCACGTGTGGGGTGTCAAAAGATGCGTCTCCGCGCGGGTTAACTAAATGAACTGGAATAAAAATTTCAACGGAACAAAAATTTTGCACAGTGTGCAAAAAACCAGTTTTTTAATATAAAGCTGCGATGTCAATTTTTATAGTCGGGATAGCAGGAGCTAGCCTGTATTATAATTAATATGCAAAAAACTAGGTAAAAAAAGCTCTCCTGGAGGCAGAAATATCGATGGTTTGGTTAGGTTAGGTTACGTTAGTTAGGTTAGGTTAGATTAGCAAGCTCTTACGAAACGTAAAAAAAAAGCAATTTTTTGACGTTTCGTGAGAGCTAGGCTCACGTGTGGGATGTCAAAAGATGCGTCTCCGCGCGGGTTAACTAAATGAACTGGAATAAAAATTTCAACGGAACAAAAATTTTGCACAGTGGGCCAAAAACCAGTTTTTTAATATAAAGCTGCGATGTCAATTTTTATAGTCGGGATAGCAGGAGCTAGCCTGTATTATAATTAATATGCAAAAAACTAGGTAAAAAAAGCTCTCCTGGAGGCAGAAATATCGATGGTTTGGTTAGGTTAGGTTACGTTAGTTAGGTTAGGTTAGATTAGCAAGCTCTTACGAAACGTAAAAAAAAGCAATTTTTTGACGTTTCGTGAGAGCTAGGCTCACGTGTGGGGTGTCAAAAGATGCGTCTCCGCGCGGGTTAACTAAATGAACTGGAATAAAAATTTCAACGGAACAAAAATTTTGCACAGTGGGCCAAAAACCAGTTTTTTAATATAAAGCTGCGATGTCAATTTTTATAGTCGGGATAGCAGGAGCTAGCCTGTATTATAATTAATATGCAAAAAACTAGGTAAAAAAAGCTCTCCTGGAGGCAGAAATATCGATGGTTTGGTTAGGTTAGGTTAGGTTAGTTAGGTTAGGTTAGATTAGCAAGCTCTTACGAAACGTAAAAAAAAAGCAATTTTTTGACGTTTCGTGAGAGCTAGGCTCACGTGTGGGATGTCAAAAGATGCGTGTCCGCGCGGGTTAACTAAATGAACTGGAATAAAAATTTCAACGGAACAAAAATTTTGCACAGTGGGCCAAAAACCAGTTTTTTAATATAAAGCTGCGATGTCAATTTTATAGTCGGGATAGCAGGAGCTAGCCTGTATTATAATTAATATACAAAAAACTAGGTAAAAAAAGCTCTCCTGGAGGCAGAAATATCGATGGTTTGGTTAGGTTAGGTTAGGTTAGTTAGGTTAGGTTAGATTAGCAAGCTCTTACGAAACGTAAAAAAAAGCAATTTTTTGACGTTTCGTGAGAGTTAGGCTCACGTGTGGGGTGTCAAAAGATGCGTCTCCGCGCGGGTTAACTAAATGAACTGGAATAAAAATTTCAACAGAACAAAAATTTTGCACAGTGGGCCAAAAACCAGTTTTTTAATATAAAGCTGCGATGTCAATTTTTATAGTCGGGATAGCAGGAGCTAGCCTGTATTATAATTAATATGCAAAAAACTAGGTAAAAAAAGGTCTCCTGGAGGCAGAAATATCGATGGTTTGTTTAGGTTAGTTAGGTTAGGTTAGATTAGCAAGCTCTTACGAAACGTAAAAAAAAGCAATTTTTTGACGTTTCGTGAGAGCTAGGCTCACGTGTGGGGTGTCAAAAGATGCGTCTCCACGCGGGTTAACTAAATTAACTGGAATAAAAATTTCAACGGAACAAAAATTTTGCACAGTGGGCCAAAAATCAGTTTTTTAATATAAAGCTGCGATGTCAATTTTTATAGTCGGGATAGCAGGAGCTAGCCTGTATTATAATTAATATGCAAAAAACTAGTTAAAAAAAGGTCTCCTGGAGGCAGAAATATCGATGGTTTGGTTAGGTTAGTTAGGTTAGGTTAGATTAGCAAGCTCTTACGAAACGTAAAAAAAAAGCAATTTTTTGACGTTTCGTGAGAGCTAGGCTCACGTGTGGGTGTCAAAAGATGCGTCTCCGCGCGGGTTAACTAAATGAACTGGAATAAAAATTTCAACGGAACAAAAATTTTGCACAGTGGGCCAAAAACCAGTTTTTTAATATAAAGCTGCGATGTCAATTTTTATAGTCGGGATAGCAGGAGCTAGCCTGTATTATAATTAATATGCAAAAAACTAGGTAAAAAAAGCTCTCCTGGAGGCAGAAATATCGATGGTTTGGTTAGGTTAGGTTAGGTTAGTTAGGTTAGGTTAGATTAGCAAGCTCTTACGAAACGTAAAAAAAAGCAATTTTTTGACGTTTCGTGAGAGCTAGGCTCACGTGTGGGGTGTCAAAAGATGCGTCTCCGCGCGGGTTAACTAAATGAACTGGAATAAAAATTTCAACGGAACAAAAATTTTGCACAGTGGGCCAAAAACCAGTTTTTTTAATATAAAGCTGCGATGTCAATTTTTATAGTCGGGATAGCAGGAGCTAGCCTGTATTATAATTAATATGCAAAAAACTAGGTAAAAAAACGTCTCCTGGAGGCAGAAATATCGATGGTTTGTTTAGGTTAGTTAGGTTAGGTTAGATTAGCAAGCTCTTACGAAACGTAAAAAAAAAGCAATTTTTTGACGTTTCGTGAGAGCTAGGCTCACGTGTGGGGTGTCAAAAGATGCGTCTCCGCGCGGGTTAACTAAATGAACTGGAATAAAAATTTCAACGGAACAAAAATTTTGCACAGTGGGCCAAAAACCAGTTTTTTAATATAAAGCTGCGATGTCAATTTTTATAGTCGGGATAGCAGGAGCTAGCCTGTATTATAATTAATATGCAAAAAACTAGGTAAAAAAAGCTCTCCTGGAGGCAGAAATATCGATGGTTTGGTTAGGTTAGGTTAGGTTAGTTAGGTTAGGTTAGATTAGCAAGCTCTTACGAAACGTAAAAAAAAAGCAATTTTTTGACGTTTCGTGAGAGCTAGGCTCACGTGTGGGGTGTCAAAAGATGCGTCTCCGCGCGGGTTAACTAAATGAACTGGAATAAAAATTTCAACGGAATAAAAATTTTGCACGGTGGGCCAAAAACCAGTTTTTTAATATAAAGCTGCGATGTCAATTTTTATAGTCGGGATAGCAGGAGCTAGCCTGTTTTATAATTAATATACAAAAAACTAGGTAAAAAAAGGTCTCCTGGAGGCAGAAATATCGATGGTTTGTTTAGGTTAGTTAGGTTAGGTTAGATTAGCAAGCTCTTACGAAACGTAAAAAAAAGCAATTTTTTGACGTTTCGTGAGAGCTAGGCTCACGTGTGGGATGTCAAAAGATGCGTCTCCGCGCGGGTTAACTAAATGAACTAGAATAAAAATTTCAACGGAACAAAAATTTTGCACAGTGGGCCAAAAACCAGTTTTTTAATATAAAGCTGCGATGTCAATTTTTATAGTCGGGATAGCAGGAGCTAGCCTGTATTATAATTAATATGCAAAAAACTAGTTAAAAAAAGGTCTCCTGGAGGCAGAAATATCGATGGTTAGGTTAAGTTAGTTAGGTTAGGTTAGATTAGCAAGCTCTTACGAAACGTAAAAAAAAAGCAATTTTTTGACGTTTCGTGAGAGCTAGGCTCACGTGTGGGGTGTCAAAAGATGCGTCTCCGCAAGGGTTAACTAAATGAACTGGAATAAAAATTTCAACACAACAAAAATTTTGCACAGTGGGCCAAAAACCAGTTTTTTAATATAAAGCTGCGATGTCAATTTTTATAGTCGGGATAGCAGGAGCTAGCCTGTATTATAATTAATATGCAAAAAACTAGGTAAAAAAAGCTCTCCTGGAGGCAGAAATATCGATGGTTTGGTTAGGTTAGGTTAGGTTAGTTAGGTTAGGTTAGATTAGCAAGCTCTTACGAAACGTAAAAAAAAAGCAATTTTTTGACGTTTCGTGAGAGCTAGGCTCACGTGTGGGGTGTCAAAAGTTGCGTCTCCGCGCGGGTTAACTAAATGAACTGGAATAAAAATTTCAACGGAACAAAAATTATGCACAGTGGGCCAAAAACCAGTTTTTTAATATAAAGCTGCGATGTCAATTTTTATAGTCGGGATAGCAGGAGCTAGCCTGTATTATAATTAATATGCAAAAAACTAGGTAAAAAAAGGTCTCCTGGAGGAAGAAATATCGATGGTTTGTTTAGGTTAGTTAGGTTAGGTTAGATTAGCAAGCTCTTACGAAACGTAAAAAAAAGCAATTTTTTGACGTTTCGTGAGAGCTAGGCTCACGTGTGGGATGTCAAAAGATGCGTCTCCGCGCGGGTTAACTAAATGAACTGGAATAAAAATTTCAACGGAACAAAAATTTTGCACAGTGGGCCAAAAACCAGTTTTTTAATATAAAGCTGCGATGTCAATTTTTATAGTCGGGATAGCAGGAGCTAGCCTGTATTATAATTAATATGCAAAAAACTAGGTAAAAAAAGCTCTCCTGGAGGCAGAAATATCGATGGTTTGGTTAGGTTAGGTTACGTTAGTTAGGTTAGGTTAGATTAGCAAGCTCTTACGAAACGTAAAAAAAAGCAATTTTTTGACGTTTCGTGAGAGCTAGGCTCACGTGTGGGGTGTCAAAAGATGCGTCTCCGCGCGGGTTAACTAAATGAACTGGAATAAAAATTTCAACGGAACAAAAATTTTGCACAGTGGGCCAAAAACCAGTTTTTTAATATAAAGCTGCGATGTCAATTTTTATAGTCGGGATAGCAGGAGCTAGCCTGTATTATAATTAATATGCAAAAAACTAGGTAAAAAAAGCTCTCCTGGAGGCAGAAATATCGATGGTTTGGTTAGGTTAGGTTAGGTTAGTTAGGTTAGGTTAGATTAGCAAGCTCTTACGAAACGTAAAAAAAAAGCAATTTTTTGACGTTTCGTGAGAGCTAGGCTCACGTGTGGGGTGTCAAAAGATGCGTCTCCGCGCGGGTTACCTTAATGAACTGGAATAAAAATTTCAACGGAACAAAAATTTTGCACAGTGGGCCAAAAACCAGTTTTTTAATATAAAGCTGCGATGTCAATTTTTATAGTCGGGATAGCAGGAGCTAGCCTGTATTATAATTAATATGCAAAAAACTAGGTAAAAAAAGCTCTCCTGGAGACAGAAATATCGATGGTTTGGTTAGGTTAGGTTAGTTGGGTTAGGTTAGATTAGCAAGCTCTTACGAAACGTAAAAAAAAAGCAATTTTTTGACGTTTCGTGAGAGCTAGGCTCACGTGTGGGGTGTCAAAAGATGCGTCTCCGCGCGGGTTAACTAAATGAACTGGAATAAAAATTTCAACGGAACAAAAATTTTGCACAGTGGGCCAAAAACCAGTTTTTTAATATAAAGCTGCGATGTCAATTTTTATAGTCGGGATAGCAGGAGCTAGCCTGTATTATAATTAATATGCAAAAAACTAGGTAAAAAAAGCTCTCCTGGAGGCAGAAATATCGATGGTTTGGTTAGGTTAGGTTAGTTAGGTTAGGTTAGATTAGCAAGCTCTTACGAAACGTAAAAAAAAAGCAATTTTTTGACGTTTCGTGAGAGCTAGGCTCACGTGTGGGGTGTCAAAAGATGCGTCTCCGCGCGGGTTACCTTAATGAACTGGAATACAAATTTCAACGGAACAAAAACTTTGCACAGTGGGCCAAAAACCAGTTTTTTAATATAAAGCTGCGATGTCAATTTTTATAGTCGGGATAGCAGGAGCTAGCCTGTATTATAATTAATATGCAAAAAACTAGGTAAAAAAAGCTCTCCTGGAGACAGAAATATCGATGGTTTGGTTAGGTTAGGTTAGTTAGGTTAGGTTAGATTAGCAAGCTCTTACGAAACGTAAAAAAAAAGCAATTTTTTGACGTTTCGTGAGAGCTAGGCTCACCTGTGGGGTGTCAAAAGATGCGTCTCCGCGCGTGTTAACTAAATGAACTGGAATAAAAATTTCAACGGAACAAAAATTTTGCACAGTGGGCCAAAAACCAGTTTTTTAATATAAAGCTGCGATGTCAATTTTTATAGTCGGGATAGCAGGAGCTAGCCTGTATTATAATTAATATGCAAAAAACTAGGTAAAAAAAGCTCTCCTGGAGGCAGAAATATCGATGGTTTGGTTAGGTTAGGTTAGTTAGGTTAGGTTAGATTAGCAAGCTCTTACGAAACGTAAAAAAAAAGCAATTTTTTGACGTTTCGTGAGAGCTAGGCTCACGTGTGGGGTGTCAAAAGATGCGTCTCCGCGCGGGTTAACTAAATGAACTGGAATAAAAATTTCAACGGAACAAAAATTTTGCACAGTGGGCCAAAAACCAGTTTTTTAATATAAAGCTGCGATGTCAATTTTTATAGTCGGGATAGCAGGAGCTAGCCTGTATTATAATTAATATGCAAAAAACTAGGTAAGAAAAGCTCTCCTGGAGGCAGAAATATCGATGGTTTGGTTAGGTTAGGTTAGTTAGGTTAGGTTAGATTAGCAAGCTCTTACGAAACGTAAAAAAAAAGCAATTTTTTGACGTTTCGTGAGAGCTAGGCTCACGTGTGGGGTGTCAAAAGATGCGTCTCCGCGCGGGTTACCTTAATGAACTGGAATACAAATTTCAACGGAACAAAAATTTTGCACAGTGGGCCAAAAACCAGTTTTTTAATATAAAGCTGCGATGTCAATTTTTATAGTCGGGATAGCAGGAGCTAGCCTGTATTATAATTAATATGCAAAAAACTAGGTAAAAAAAGCTCTCCTGGAGACAGAAATATCGATGGTTTGGTTAGGTTAGGTTAGTTAGGTTAGGTTAGATTAGCAAGCTCTTACGAAACGTAAAAAAAAAGCAATTTTTTGACGTTTCGTGAGAGCTAGGCTCACCTGTGGGGTGTCAAAAGATGCGTCTCCGCGCGTGTTAACTAAATGAACTGGAATAAAAATTTCAACGGAACAAAAATTTTGCACAGTGGGCCAAAAACCAGTTTTTTAATATAAAGCTGCGATGTCAATTTTTATAGTCGGGATAGCAGGAGCTAGCCTGTATTATAATTAATATGCAAAAAACTAGGTAAAAAAAGCTCTCCTGGAGGCAGAAATATCGATGGTTTGGTTAGGTTAGGTTAGTTAGGTTAGGTTAGATTAGCAAGCTCTTACGAAACGTAAAAAAAAAGCAATTTTTTGACGTTTCGTGAGAGCTAGGCTCACGTGTGGGGTGTCAAAAGATGCGTCTCCGCGCGGGTTAACTAAATGAACTGGAATAAAAATTTCAACGGAACAAAAATTTTGCACAGTGGGCCAAAAACCAGTTTTCTAATATAAAGCTGCGATGTCAATTTTTATAGTCGGGATAGCAGGAGCTAGCCTGTATTATAATTAATATGCAAAAAACTAGGTAAAAAAAGCTCTCCTGGAGGCAGAAATATCGATGGTTTGGTTAGGTTAGGTTAGTTAGGTTAGGTTAGATTAGCAAGCTCTTACGAAACGTAAAAAAAAAGCAATTTTTTGACGTTTCGTGAGAGCTAGGCTCACGTGTGGGGTGTCAAAAGATGCGTCTCCGCGCGGGTTAACTAAATGAACTGGAATATAAATTTCAACGGAACAAAAATTTTGCACAGTGGGCCAAAAACCAGTTTTCTAATATAAAGCTGCGATGTCAATTTTTATAGTCGGGATAGCAGGAGCTAGCCTGTATTATAATTAATATGCAAAAAACTAGGTAAAAAAAGCTCGCCTGGAGGCAGAAATATCGATGGTTTGGTTAGGTTAGGTTAGGTTAGTTAGGTTAGGTTAGATTAGCAAGCTCTTACGAAACGTAAAAAAAAAGCAATTTTTTGACGTTTCGTGAGAGCTAGGCTCACGTGTGGGGTGTCAAAAGATGCGTCTCCGCGCGCGTTAACTAAATGAACTGGAATAAAAATTTCAACGGAACAAAAATTTTGCACAGTGGGCCAAAAACCAGTTTTTTAATATAAAGCTGCGATGTCAACTTTTATAGTCGGGATAGCAGGAGCTAGCCTGTATTATAATTAATATGCAAAAAACTAGTTAAAAAAAGGTCTCCTGGAGGCAGAAATATCGATGGTTTGGTTAGGTTAGTTAGGTTAGGTTAGATTAGCAAGCTCTTACGAAACGTAAAAAAAAAGCAATTTTTTGACGTTTCGTGAGAGCTAGGCTCACGTGTGGGTGTCAAAAGATGCGTCTCCGCGCGGGTTAATTAAATGAACTGGAATAAAAATTTCAACGGAACAAAAATTTTGCACAGTGGGCCAAAAACCAGTTTTTTAATATAAAGCTGCGATGTCAATTTTTATAGTCGGGATAGCAGGAGCTAGCCTGTATTATAATTAATATGCAAAAAACTAGGTAAAAAAAGCTCTCCTGGAGGCAGAAATATCGATGGTTTGGTTAGGTTAGGTTAGGTTAGTTAGGTTAGGTTAGATTAGCAAGCTCTTACGAAACGTAAAAAAAAGCAATTTTTTGACGTTTCGTGAGAGCTAGGCTCACGTGTGGGGTGTCAAAAGATGCGTCTCCGCGCGGGTTAACTAAATGAACTGGAATAAAAATTTCAACGGAACAAAAATTTTGCACAGTGGGCCAAAAACCAGTTTTTTAATATAAAGCTGCGATGTCAATTTTTATAGTCGGGATAGCAGGAGCTAGCCTGTATTATAATTAATATGCAAAGAACTAGGTAAAAAAAGCTCTTCTGGAGGCAGAAATATCGATGGTTTGGTTAGGTTAGGTTAGGTTAGGTTAGGTTAGTTAGGTTAGGTTAGATTAGCAAGCTCTTACGAAACGTAAAAAAAAAGCAATTTTTTGACGTTTCGTGATAGCTAGGCTCACGTGTGGGGTGTCAAAAGATGCGTCTCCGCGCGGGTTAACTAAATGAACTGGAATAAAAATTTCAACGGAACAAAAATTTTGCACAGTGGGCCAAAAACCAGTTTTTTAATATAAAGCTGCGATGTCTATTTTTATAGTCGGGATAGCAGGAGCTAGCCTGTATTATAATTAATATGCAAAAAACTAGGTAAAAAAAGGTCTCCTGGAGGCAGAAATTTCGATGGTTTGTTTAGGTTAGTAAGGTTAGGTTAGATTAGCAAGCTCTTACGTATCGTAAAAAAAAAGCAATTTTTTGACGTTTCGTGAGAGCTAGGCTCATGTGTGGGGTGTCAAAAGATGCGTCTCCGCGCGGGTTAACTAAATGAACTGGAATAAAAATTTCAACGAAACAAAAATTTTGCACAGTGGGCCAAAAACCAGTTTTCTAATATAAAGCTGCGATGTCAATTTTTATAGTCGGGATAGCAGGAGCTAGCCTGTATTATAATTAATATGCAAAAAACTAGGTAAAAAAAGCTCTCCTGGAGGCAGAAATATCGATGGTTTGGTTAGGTTAGGTTAGGTTAGTTAGGTTAGGTTAGATTAGCAAGCTCTTACGAAACGTTAAAAAAAAGCAATTTTTTGACGTTTCGTGAGAGCTAGGCTCACGTGTGGCGTGTCAAAAGATGCGTCTCCGCGCGGGTTAACTAAATGAACTGGAATAAAAATTTCAACGGAATAAAATTTATGCACAGTGGGCCAAAAACCAGTTTTTTAATATAAAGCTGCGATGTCAATTTTTATAGTCGGGATAGCAGGAGCTAGCCTGTATTATAATTAATATGCAAAAAACTAGGTAAAAAAAGGTCTCCTGGAGGCAGAAATATCGATGGTTTGTTTAGGTTAGTTAGGTTAGGTTAGATTAGCAAGCTCTTACGAAACGTAAAAAAAAGCAATTTTTTGACGTTTCGTGAGAGCTAGGCTCACGTGTGGGATGTCAAAAGATGCGTCTCCGCGCGGGTTAACTAAATGAACTGGAATAAAAATTTCAACGGAACAAAAAATTTGCACAGTGGGCCAAAAACCAGTTTTTTAATATAAAGCTGCGATGTCAATTTTTATAGTCGGGATAGCAGGAGCTAGCCTGTATTATAATTAATATGCAAAAAACTAGGTAAAAAAAGCTCTCCTGGAGGCAGAAATATCGATGGTTTGGTTAGGTTAGGTTAGGTTAGTTAGGTTAGGTTTTTTTTTTTTTTTTTTTTGGGGGGTGGGAAATCATCCAATGACTTCTTCCGCTCTAGGGTGGAGCGGAAGGGTGTGTCAGACTCTTACTGACTAAAACCCACCCCTGTTCCTCCCTGCCTCGAGTGCCCGGGGGCGAGGTAACTCTTTCGAATTTATCCTCCACCCCCGGGCAGGCACCGGCCGTGGCAGGCCCCTTCCCTTGGCTGACAACTCTTTGAGGCGCGCGTGGAACACTACGCGCCGTCGACTCTCGGGCCTGGTGCTGATCGGACGGCGAGTTACCCACTACTCGCCGTCCGCAGGCCCGGGTGGTTAGGTTAGGTTAGGTTAGTTAGGTTAGGTTAGATTAGCAAGCTCTTACGAAACGTAAAAAAAAAGCAATTTTTTGACGTTTCGTGAGAGCTAGGCTCACGTGTGGGATGTCAAAAGATGCGTCTCCGCGCGGGTTAACTAAATGAACTGGAATAAAAATTTCAACGGAACAAAAATTTTGCACAGTGGGCCAAAAACCAGTTTTTTAATATAAAGCTGCGATGTCAATTTTTATAGTCGGGATAGCAGGAGCTAGCCTGTATTATAATTAATATACAAAAAACTAGGTAAAAAAAGCTCTCCTGGAGGCAGAAATATCGATGGTTTGGTTAGGTTAGGTTAGGTTAGTTAGGTTAGGTTAGATTAGCAAGCTCTTACGAAACGTAAAAAAAAAGCAATTTTTTGACGTTTCGTGAGAGCTAGGCTCACGTGTGAGGTGTCAAAAGATGCGTCTCCGCGCGGGTTAACTAAATGAACTGGAATAAAAATTTCAACGGAACAAAAATTTTGCACAGTGGGCCAAAAACCAGTTTTTTAATATAAAGCTGCGATGTCAATTTTTATAGTCGGGATAGCAGGAGCTAGCCTGTATTATAATTAATATGCAAAAAACTAGGTAAAAAAAGGTCTCCTGGAGGCAGAAATATCGATGGTTTGTTTAGGTTAGTTAGGTTAGGTTAGATTAGCAAGCTCTTACGAAACGTAAAAAAAAGCAATTTTTTGACGTTTCGTGAGAGCTAGGCTCACGTGTGGGGTGTCAAAAGATGCGTCTCCGCGCGGGTTAACTAAATTAACTAGAATAAAAATTTCAACGGAACAAAAATTTTGCACAGTGGGCCAAAAACCAGTTTTTTAATATAAAGCTGCGATGTCAATTTTTATAGTCGGGATAGCTGGAGCTAGCCTGTATTATAATTAATATGCAAAAAACTAGTTAAAAAAAGGTCTCCTGGAGGCAGAAATATCGATGGTTTGGTTAGGTTAGTTAGGTTAGGTTAGATTAGCAAGCTCTTACGAAACGTAAAAAAAAGCAATTTTTTGACGTTTCGTGAGAGCTAGGCTTACGTGTGGGGTGTCAAAAGATGCGTCTCCGCCCGGGTTAACTAAATGAACTGGAATAAAAATTTCACCGGAACAAAAATTTTGCACAGTGGGCCAAAAACCAGTTTTTTAATATAAAGCTGCGATGTCAATTTTTATAGTCGGGATAGCAGGAGCTAGCCTGTATTATAATTAATATGCAAAAAACTAGGTAAAAAAAGGTCTCCTGGAGGCAGAAATATCGATGGTTTGTTTAGGTTAGTTAGGTTAGGTTAGATTAGCAAGCTCTTACGAAACGTAAAAAAAAAAGCAATTTTTTGACGTTTCGTGAGAGCTAGGCTCACGTGTGGGGTGTCAAAAGATGCGTCTCCGCGCGGGTTAACTAAATGAACTGGAATAAAAATTTCAACGGAACAAAAAATTTGCACAGTGTGCCAAAAACCAGTTTTTTAATATAAAGCTGCGATGTCAATTTTTATAGTCGGGATAGCAGGAGCTAGCCTGTATTATAATTAATATGCAAAAAACTAGGTAAAAAAAGCTCTCCTGGAGGCAGAAATATCGATGGTTTGTTTAGGTTAGTTAGGTTAGGTTAGATTAGCAAGCTCTTACGAAACGTAAAAAAAAGCAATTTTTTGACGTTTCGTGAGAGCTAGGCTCACGTGTGGGATGTCAAAAGATGCGTCTCCGCGCGGGTTAACTAAATGTACTGGAATAAAAATTTCAACGGAACAAAAATTTTGCACAGTGGGCCAAAAACCAGTTTTTTAATATAAAGCTGCGATGTCAATTTTTATAGTCGGGATAGCAGGAGCTAGCCTGTATTAAAATTAATATGCAAAAAACTAGTTAGAAAAAGGTTTCCTGGAGGCAGAAATATCGATGGTTTGGTTAGGTTAGTTAGGTTAGGTTAGATTAGCAAGCTCTTACGAAACGTAAAAAAAAGCAATTTTTTGACGTTTCGTGAGAGCTAGGCTCACGTGTGGGGTGTCAAAAGATGCGTCTCCGCGCGGGTAAAGTAAATGAGCTGGAATAAAAATTTCAACGGAACAAAAACTTTGCACAGTGGGCCAAAAACCAGTTTTTTAATATAAAGCTGCGATGTCAATTTTTATAGTCGGGATAGCATGAGCTAGCCTGTATTATAATTAATATGCAAAAAACTAGGTAAAAAAAGCTCTCCTGGAGGCAGAAATATCGATGGTTTGGTTAGGTTAGGTTAGGTTAGTTAGGTTAGGTTAGATTAGCAAGCTCTTACGAAACGTAAAAAAAAGCAATTTTTTGACGTTTCGTGAGAGCTAGGCTCACGTGTGGGATGTCAAAAGATGCGTCTCCGCGCGGGTTAACTAAATGAACTGGAATAAAAATTTCAACGGAACAAAAATTTTGCACAGTGGGCCAAAAACCAGTTTTTTAATATAAAGCTGCGATGTCAATATTTATAGTCGGGATAGCAGGAGCTAGCCTGTATTATAATTAATATGCAAAAAACTAGGTAAAAAAAGCTCTCCTGGAGGCAGAAATATCGATGGTTTGGTTAGGTTAGGTTAGGTTAGTTAGGTTAGGTTAGATTAGCAAGCTCTTACGAAACGTAAAAAAAAAGGAATTTTTTGACGTTTCGTGAGAGCTAGGCTCACGTGTGGGGTGTCAAAAGATGCGTCTCCGCGCGGGTTAACTAAATGAACTGGAATAAAAATTTCAACGGAACAAAAATTTTGCACAGTGGGCCAAAAACCAGTTTTTTAATATAAAGCTGCGATGTCAATTTTTATAGTCGGGATAGCAGGAGCTAGCCTGTATTATAATTAATATGCAAAAAACTAGGTAAAAAAAGCTCTCCTGGAGGCAGAAATATCGATGGTTTGGTTAGGTTAGGTTAGGTTAGTTAGGTTAGATTAGCAAGCTCTTACGAAACGTTAAAAAAAAGCAATTTTTTGACGTTTCGTGAGAGCTAGGCTCACGTGTGGGGTGTCAAAAGATGCGTCTCCGCGCGGGTTAACTAAATGAACTGGAATAAAAATTTCAACGGAACAAAAATTTTGCACAGTGGGCCAAAAACCAGTTTTTTAATATAAAGCTGCGATGTCAATTTTTATAGTCGGGATAGCAGGAGCTAGCCTGTATTATAATTAATATGCAAAAAACTAGGTAAAAAAAGGTCTCCTGGAGGCAGAAATATCGATGGTTTGTTTAGGTTAGTTAGGTTAGGTTAGATTAGCAAGCTCTTACGAAACGTAAAAAAAAGCAATTTTTTGACGTTTCGTGAGAGCTAGGCTCACGTGTGGGGTGTCAAAAGATGCGTCTCCGCGCGGGTTAACTAAATGTACTGGAATAAAAATTTCAACGGAACAAAAATTTTGCACAGTGGGCCAAAAACCAGTTTTTTAATATAAAGCTGCGATGTCAATTTTTATAGTCGGGATAGCAGGAGCTAGCCTGTATTATAATTAATATGCAAAAAACTAGTTAAAAAAAGGTCTCCTGGAGGCAGAAATATCGATGGTTTGGTTAGGTTAGTTAGGTTAGGTTAGATTAGCAAGCTCTTACGAAACGTAAAAAAAAGCAATTTTTTGACGTTTCGTGAGAGCTAGGCTCACGTGTGGGTGTCAAAAGATGCGTCTCCGCGCGGGTTAACTAAATGAACTGGAATAAAAATTTCACCGGAACAAAAATCTTGCACAGTGGGCCAAAAACCAGTTTTTTAAAATAAAGCTGCGATGTCAATTTTTATAGTCGGGATAGCAGGAGCTAGCCTGTATTATAATTAATATGCAAAAAACTAGGTAAAAAAAGCTCTCCTGGAGGCAGAAATATCGATGGTTTGGTTAGGTTAGGTTAGGTTAGTTAGGTTAGGTTAGATTAGCAAGCTCTTACGAAACGTAAAAAAAAGCAATTTTTTGACGTTTCGTGAGAGCTAGGCTCACGTGTGGGGTGTCAAAAGATGCGTCTCCGCGCGGGTTAACTAAATGAACTGGAATAAAAATTTCAACGGAACAAAAATTTTGCACAGTGGGCCAAAAACCAGTTTTTTAATAGAAAGCTGCGATGTCAATTTTTATAGTCGGGATAGCAGGAGCTAGCCTGTATTATAATTAATATGCAAAAAACTAGGTAAAAAAAGCTCTCCTGGAGGCAGAAATATCGATGGTTTGGTTAGGTTAGGTTTTTTTTTTTTTTTTTTTTTTTTTTTTTTTTTTTTTTTTTTTTTTTTTTTTTTTTTTTTTTTTTTTTTTGGGGGGTGGGAAATCATCCAATGACTTCTTCCGCTCTAGGGTGGAGCGGAAGGGTGTGTCAGACTCTTACTGACTAAAACCCACCCCTGTTCCTCCCTGACTCGAGTGCCCGGGGGCGAGGTAACTCTTTCGAATTTATCCTCCACCCCCGGGCAGGCACCGGCCGTGGCAGGCCCCTTCCCTTGGCTGACAACTCTTTGAGGCGCGCGTGGAACACTACGCGCCGTCGACTCTCGGGCCTGGTGCTGATCGGACGGCGAGTTACCCACTACTCGCCGTCCGCAGGCCCGGGTGGTTAGGTTAGGTTAGGTTAGTTAGGTTAGGTTAGATTAGCAAGCTCTTACGAAACGTAAAAAAAAAGCAATTTTTTGACGTTTCGTGAGAGCTAGGCTCACGTGTGGGATGTCAAAAGATGCGTCTCCGCGCGGGTTAACTAAATGAACTGGAATAAAAATTTCAACGGAACAAAAATTTGCACAGTGGGCCAAAAACCAGTTTTTTAATATAAAGCTGCGATGTCAATTTTTATAGTCGGGATAGCAGGAGCTAGCCTGTATTATAATTAATATACAAAAAACTAGGTAAAAAAAGCTCTCCTGGAGGCAGAAATATCGATGGTTTGGTTAGGTTAGGTTAGGTTAGTTAGGTTAGGTTAGATTAGCAAGCTCTTACGAAACGTAAAAAAAAAGCAATTTTTTGACGTTTCGTGAGAGCTAGGCTCACGTGTGAGGTGTCAAAAGATGCGTCTCCGCGCGGGTTAACTAAATGAACTGGAATAAAAATTTCAACGGAACAAAAATTTTGCACAGTGGGCCAAAAACCAGTTTTTTAATATAAAGCTGCGATGTCAATTTTTATAGTCGGGATAGCAGGAGCTAGCCTGTATTATAATTAATATGCAAAAAACTAGGTAAAAAAAGGTCTCCTGGAGGCAGAAATATCGATGGTTTGTTTAGGTTAGTTAGGTTAGGTTAGATTAGCAAGCTCTTACGAAACGTAAAAAAAAGCAATTTTTTGACGTTTCGTGAGAGCTAGGCTCACGTGTGGGGTGTCAAAAGATGCGTCTCCGCGCGGGTTAACTAAATTAACTAGAATAAAAATTTCAACGGAACAAAAATTTTGCACAGTGGGCCAAAAACCAGTTTTTTAATATAAAGCTGCGATGTCAATTTTTATAGTCGGGATAGCAGGAGCTAGCCTGTATTATAATTAATATGCAAAAAACTAGTTAAAAAAAGGTCTCCTGGAGGCAGAAATATCGATGGTTTGGTTAGGTTAGTTAGGTTAGGTTAGATTAGCAAGCTCTTACGAAACGTAAAAAAAAGCAATTTTTTGACGTTTCGTGAGAGCTAGGCTTACGTGTGGGGTGTCAAAAGATGCGTCTCCGCGCGGGTTAACTAAATGACTTGGAATAAAAATTTCACCGGAACAAAAATTTTGCACAGTGGGCCAAAAACCAGTTTTTTAATATAAAGCTGCGATGTCAATTTTTATAGTCGGGATAGCAGGAGCTAGCCTGTATTATAATTAATATGCAAAAAACTAGGTAAAAAAAGGTCTCCTGGAGGCAGAAATATCGATGGTTTGTTTAGGTTAGTTAGGTTAGGTTAGATTAGCAAGCTCTTACGAAACGTAAAAAAAAAGCAATTTTTTGACGTTTCGTGAGAGCTAGGCTCACGTGTGGGGTGTCAAAAGATGCGTCTCCGCGCGGGTTAACTAAATGAACTGGAATAAAAATTTCAACGGAACAAAAAATTTGCACAGTGGGCCAAAAACCAGATTTTTAATATAAAGCTGCGATGTCAATTTTTATAGTCGGGATAGCAGGAGCTAGCCTGTATTATAATTAATATGCAAAAAACTAGGTAAAAAAAGCTCTCCTGGAGGCAGAAATATCGATGGTTTGGTTAGGTTAGGTTAGGTTAGTTAGGTTAGGTTAGATTAGCAAGCTCTTACGAAACGTAAAAAAAAAGCAATTTTTTGACGTTTCGTGAGAGCTAGGCTCACGTGTGGGGTGTCAAAAGATGCCTCTCCGCGCGGGTTAACTTAAAGAAATGGAATAAAAATTTCAACGGAACAAAAATTTTGCACAGTGGGCCAAAAACCAGTTTTTTAATATAAAGCTGCGATGTCAACTTTTATAGTCGGGATAGCAGGAGCTAGCCTGTATTATAATTAATATGCAAAAAACTAGTTAAAAAAAGGTCTCCTGGAGGCAGAAATATCGATGGTTTGGTTAGGTTAGTTAGGTTAGGTTAGATTAGCAAGCTCTTACGAAACGTAAAAAAAAAGCAATTTTTTGACGTTTCGTGAGAGCTAGGCTCACCTGTGGGGTGTCAAAAGATGCGTCTCCGCGCGGGTTAACTAAATGAACTGGAATAAAAATTTCAACGGAACAAAAATTTTGCACAGTGGGCCAAAAACCAGTTTTTTAATATAAAGCTGCGATGTCAACTTTTATAGTCGGGATAGCAGGAGCTAGCCTGTATTATAATTAATATGCAAAAAACTAGGTAAAAAAAGGTCTCCTGGAGGCAGAAATATCGATGGTTTGTTTAGGTTAGTTAGGTTAGGTTAGATTAGCAAGCTCTTACGAAACGTAAAAAAAAAGCAATTTTTTGACGTTTCGTGAGAGCTAGGCTCACGTGTGGGGTGTCAAAAGATGCGTCTCCGCGCGGGTTAACTAAATGAACTGGAATAAAAATTTCAGCGGAACAAAAATCTTGCACAGTGGGCCAAAAACCAGTTTTTTAATATAAAGCTGCGATGTCAATTTTTATAGTCGGGATAGCAGGAGCTAGCCTGTATTATAATTAATATGCAAAAAACTAGTTAAAAAAAGGTCTCCTGGAGGCAGAAATATCGATGGTTTGGTTAGGTTAGTTAGGTTAGGTTAGATTAGCAAGCTCTTACGAAACGTAAAAAAAAGCAATTTTTTGACGTTTCGTGAGAGCTAGGCTTACGTGTGGGGTGTCAAAAGATGCGTCTCCGCGCGGGTTAACTAAATGAACTGGAATAAAAATTTCACCGGAACAAAAATTTTGCACAGTGGGCCAAAAACCAGTTTTTTAATATAAAGCTGCGATGTCAATTTTTATAGTCGGGATAGCAGGAGCTAGCCTGTATTATAATTAATATGCAAAAAACTAGGTAAAAAAAGGTCTCCTGGAGGCAGAAATATCGATGGTTTGTTTAGGTTAGTTAGGTTAGGTTAGATTAGCAAGCTCTTACGAAACGTAAAAAAAAAGCAATTTTTTGACGTTTCGTGAGAGCTAGGCTCACGTGTGGGGTGTCAAAAGATGCGTCTCCGCGCGGGTTAACTAAATGAACTGGAATAAAAATTTCAACGGAACAAAAAATTTGCACAGTGGGCCAAAAACCAGTTCTTTAATATAAAGCTGCGATGTCAATTTTTATAGTCGGGATAGCAGGAGCTAGCCTGTATTATAATTAATATGCAAAAAACTAGGTAAAAAAATCTCTCCTGGAGGCAGAAATATCGATGGTTTGGTTAGGTTAGGTTAGGTTAGTTAGGTTAGGTTAGATTAGCAAGCTCTTACGAAACGTAAAAAAAAAGCAATTTTTTGACGTTTCGTGAGAGCTAGGCTCACGTGTGGGGTGTCAAAAGATGCCTCTCCGCGCGGGTTAACTTAAAGAAATGGAATAAAAATTTCAACGGAACAATAATTTTGCACAGTGGGCCAAAAACCAGTTTTTTAATATAAAGCTGCGATGTCAACTTTTATAGTCGGGATAGCAGGAGCTAGCCTGTATTATAATTAATATGCAAAAAACTAGTTAAAAAAAGGTCTCCTGGAGGCAGAAATATCGATGGTTTGGTTAGGTTAGTTAGGTTAGGTTAGATTAGCAAGCTCTTACGAAACGTAAAAAAAAAGCAATTTTTTGACGTTTCGTGAGAGCTAGGCTCACGTGTGGGTGTCAAAAGATGCGTCTCCGCGCGGGTTAACTAAATGAACTGGAATAAAAATTTCAACGGAACAAAAATTTTGCACAGTGGGCCAAAAACCAGTTTTTTAATATAAAGCTGCGATGTCAATTTTTATAGTCGGGATAGCAGGAGCTAGCCTGTATTATAATTAATATGCAAAAAACTAGGTAAAAAAAGCTCTCCTGGAGGCAGAAATATCGATGGTTTGGTTAGGTTAGGTTAGGTTAGTTAGGTTAGGTTAGATTAGCAAGCTCTTACGAAACGTAAAAAAAAGCAATTTTTTGACGTTTCGTGAGAGCTAGGCTTACTTGTGGGGTGTCAAAAGATGCGTCTCCACGCGGGTTAACTAAATGAACTGGAATAAAAATTTCAACGGAACAAAAATTTTGCACAGTGGGCCAAAAACCAGTTTTTTAATATAAAGCTGCGATGTCAATTTTTATAGTCGGGATAGCAGGAGCTAGCCTGTGTTATAATTAATATGCAAAAAACTAGGTAAAAAAAGGTCTCCTGGAGGCAGAAATATCGATGGTTTGTTTAGGTTAGTTAGGTTAGGTTAGATAAGCAAGCTCTTACGAAACGTAAAAAAAAGCAATTTTTTGACGTTTCGTGAGAGCTAGGCTCACGTGTGGGGTGTCAAAAGATGCGTCTCCGCGCAGGTTAACTAAATTAACTGGAATAAAAATTTCAACGGAACAAAAATTTTGCACAGTGGGCCAAAAACCAGTTTTTTAATATAAAGCTGCGATGTCAATTTTTATAGTCGGGATAGCAGGAGCTAGCCTGTATTATAATTAATATGCAAAAAACTAGGTAAAAAAAGCTCTCCTGGAGGCAGAAATATCGATGGTTTGGTTAGGTTAGGTTAGGTTAGTTAGGTTAGGTTAGATTAGCAAGCTCTTACGAAACGTAAAAAAAAAGCAATTTTTTGACGTTTCGTGAGAGCTAGGCTCACGTGTGAGGTGTCAAAAGATGCGTCTCCGTGCGGGTTAACTAAATGAACTGGAATAAAAATTTCAACGGAACAAAAATTTTGCACAGTGGGCCAAAAACCAGTTTTTTAATATAAAGCTGCGATGTCAATTTTTATAGTCGGGATAGCAGGAGCTAGCCTGTATTATAATTAATATGCAAAAAACTAGGTAAAAAAAGGTCTCCTGGAGGCAGAAATATCGATGGTTTGTTTAGGTTAGTTAGGTTAGGTTAGATTAGCAAGCTCTTACGAAACGTAAAAAAAAGCAATTTTTTGACGTTTCGTGAGAGCTAGGCTCACGTGTGGGGTGTCAAAAGATGCGTCTCCGCGCGGGTTAACTAAATTAACTGGAATAAAAATTTCAACGGAACAAAAATTTTGCACAGTGGGCCAAAAACCAGTTTTTTAATATAAAGCTGCGATGTCAATTTTTATAGTCGGGATAGCAGGAGCTAGCCTGTATTATAATTAATATGCAAAAAACTAGTTAAAAAAAGGTCTCCTGGAGGCAGAAATATCGATGGTTTGGTTAGGTTAGTTAGGTAGGTTAGATTAGCAAGCTCTTACGAAACGTAAAAAAAAAGCAATTTTTTGACGTTTCGTGAGAGCTAGGCTCACGTGTGGGGTGTCAAAAGATGCGTCTCCACGCGGGTTAACTAAATGAACTGGAATAAAAATTTCAACGGAACAAAAATTTTGCACAGTGGGCCAAAAACCAGTTTTTTAATATAAAGCTGCGATGTCAATTTTTATAGTCGGGATAGCAGGAGCTAGCCTGTATTATAATTAATATGCAAAAAACTAGGTAAAAAAAGGTCTCCTGGAGGCAGAAATATCGATGGTTTGTTTAGGTTAGTTAGGTTAGGTTAGATTAGCAAGCTCTTACGAAACGTAAAAAAAAGCAATTTTTTGACGTTTCGTGAGAGCTAGGCTCACGTGTGGGATGTCAAAAGATGCGTCTCCGCGCGGGTTAACTAAATGAACTGGAATAAAAATTTCAACGGAACAAAAATTTTGCACAGTGGGCCAAAAACCAGTTTTTTAATATAAAGCTGCGATGTCAATTTTTATAGTCGGGATAGCAGGAGCTAGCCTGTATTATAATTAATATGCAAAAAACTAAGTAAAAAAAGCTCTCCTGGAGGCAGAAATATCGATGGTTTGGTTAGGTTAGGTTAGGTTAGTTAGGTTAGGTTAGATTAGCAAGCTCTTACGAAACGTAAAAAAAAAGCAATTTTTTGACGTTTCGTGAGAGCTAGGCTCACGTGTGGGGTGTCAAAAGATGCTTCTCCGCGCGGGTTAACTAAATGAACTGGAATAAAAATTTCAACGGAACAAAAATTTTGCACAGTGGGCCAAAAACCAGTTTTTTAATATAAAGCTGCGATGTCAATTTTTATAGTCGGGATAGCAGGAGCTAGCCTGTATTATAATTAATATGCAAAAAACTAGTTAAAAAAAGTTCTCCTGGAGGCAGAAATATCGATGGTTTGGTTAGGTTAGTTAGGTTAGGTTAGATTAGCAAGCTCTTACGAAACGTAAAAAAAAGCAATTTTTTGACGTTTCGTGAGAGCTAGGCTCACGTGTGGGGTGTTAAAAGATGCGTCTCCGCGCGGGTAAACTAAATGAACTGGAATAAAAATTTCAACGGAACAAAAATTTTGCACAGTGGGCCAAAAACCAGTTTTTTAATATAAAGCTGCGATGTCAATTTTTATAGTCGGGATAGCAGGAGCTAGCCTGTATTATAATTAATATGCAAAAAACTAGGTAAAAAAAGCTCTCCTGGAGGCAGAAATATCGATGGTTTGGTTAGGTTAGGTTAGGTTAGTTAGGTTAGGTTAGATTAGCAAGCTCTTACGAAACGTAAAAAAAAAGCAATTTTTTGACGTTTCGTGAGAGCTATGCTCACGTGTGGGATGTCAAAAGATGCGTCTCCGCGCGGGTTAACTAAATGAACTGGAATAAAAATTTCAACGGAACAAAAATTTTGCACAGTGGGCCAAAAACCAGTTTTTTAATATAAAGCTGCGATGTCAATTTTTATAGTCGGGATAGCAGGAGCTAGCCTGTATTATAATTAATATGCAAAAAACTAGGTAAAAAAAGCTCTCCTGGAGGCAGAAATATCGATGGTTTGGTTAGGTTAGGTTAGGTTAGTTAGGTTAGGTTAGATTAGCAAGCTCTTACGAAACGTAAAAAAAAGCAATTTTTTGACGTTTTGTGAGAGCTAGGCTCACGTGTGGGGTGTCAAAAGATGCGTCTCCGCGCGGGTTAACTAAATGAACTGGAATAAAAATTTCAACGGAACAAAAATTATGCACAGTGGGCCAAAAACCAGTTTTTTAATATAAAGCTGCGATGTCAATTTTTATAGTCGGGATAGCAGGAGCTAGCCTGTATTATAATTAATATGCAAAAAACTAGGTAAAAAAAGCTCTCTTGGAGGCAGAAATATCGATGGTTTGGTTAGGTTAGGTTAGGTTAGTTAGGTTAGGTTAGATTAGCAAGCTCTTACGAAACGTAAAAAAAAAGCAATTTTTTGACGTTTCGTGAGAGCTAGGCTCACGTGTGGGGTGTCAAAAGATGCGTTTCCGCGCGGGTTAACTAAATGAACTGGAATAAAAATTTCAACGGAACAAAAATTTTGCACAGTGGGCCAAAAACCAGTTTTTTAATATAAAGCTGCGATGTCAATTTTTATAGTCGGGATAGCAGGAGCTAGCCTGTATTATAATTAATATGCAAAAAACTAGGTAAAAAAAGGTCTCCTGGAGGCAGAAATATCGATGGTTTGTTTAGGTTAGTTAGGTTAGGTTAGATTAGCAAGCTCTTACGAAACGTAAAAAAAAGCAATTTTTTGACGTTTCGTGAGAGCTAGGCTCACGTGTGGGATGTCAAAAGATGCGTCTTCGCGCGGGTTAACTAAATGAACTGGAATAAAAATTTCAACGGAACAAAAATTTTGCACAGTGGGCCAAAAACCAGTTTTTTAATATAAAGCTGCGATGTCAATTTTTATAGTCGGGATAGCAGGAGCTAGCCTGTATTATAATTAATATGCAAAAAACTAGTTAAAAAAAGGTCTCCTGGAGGCAGAAATATCGATGGTTTGGTTAGGTTAGTTAGGTTAGGTTAGATTAGCAAGCTCTTACGAAACGTAAAAAAAAGCAATTTTTTGACGTTTCGTGAGAGCTAGGCTCACGTGTGGGGTGTCAAAAGATGCGTCTCCGCGCGGGTTAACTAAATGAACTGGAATAAAAATTTCAACGGAACAAAAATTTTGCACAGTGGGCCAAAAACCAGTTTTTTAATATAAAGCTGCGATGTCAATTTTTATAGTCGGGATAGCAGGAGCTAGCCTGTATTATAATTAATATGCAAAAAACTAGGTAAAAAAAGCTCTCCTGGAGGCAGAAATATCGATGGTTTGGTTAGGTTAGGTTAGGTTAGTTAGGTTAGGTTAGATTAGCAAGCTCTTACGAAACGTAAAAAAAAAGCAATTTTTTGACGTTTCGTGAGAGCTAGGCTCACGTGTGGGATGTCAAAAGATGCGTCTCCGCGCGGGTTAACTAAATGAACTGGAATAAAAATTTCAACGGAACAAAAATTTTGCACAGTGGGCCAAAAACCAGTTTTTTAATATAAAGCTGCGATGTCAATTTTTATAGTCGGGATAGCAGGAGCTAGCCTGTATTATAATTAATATGCAAAAAACTAGGTAAAAAAAGCTCTCCTGGAGGCAGAAATATCGATGGTTTGGTTAGGTTAGGTTAGGTTAGTTAGGTTAGGTTAGATTAGCAAGCTCTTACGAAACGTAAAAAAAAAGCAATTTTTTGACGTTTCGTGAGAGCTAGGCTCACGTGTGGGGTGTCAAAAGATGCGTCTCCGCGCGGGTTAACTAAATAAACTGGAATAAAAATTTCAACGGAACAAAAATTTTGCACAGTGGGCCAAAAACCAGTTTTTTAATATAAAGCTGCGATGTCAATTTTTATAGTCGGGATAGCAGGAGCTAGCCTGTATTATAATTAATATGCAAAAAACTAGGTAAAAAAAGGTCTCCTGGAGGCAGAAATATCGATGGTTTGTTTAGGTTAGTTAGGTTAGGTTAGATTAGCAAGCTCTTACGAAACGTAAAAAAAAGCAATTTTTTGACGTTTCGTGAGAGCTAGGCTCACGTGTGGGATGTCAAAAGATGCGTCTTCGCGCGGGTTAACTAAATGAACTGGAATAAAAATTTCAACGGAACAAAAATTTTGCACAGTGGGCCAAAAACCAGTTTTTTAATATAAAGCTGCGATGTCAATTTTTATAGTCGGGATAGCAGGAGCTAGCCTGTATTATAATTAATATGCAAAAAACTAGTTAAAAAAAGGTCTCCTGGAGGCAGAAATATCGATGGTTTGGTTAGGTTAGTTAGGTTAGGTTAGATTAGCAAGCTCTTACGAAACGTAAAAAAAAGCAATTTTTTGACGTTTCGTGAGAGCTAGGCTCACGTGTGGGGTGTCAAAAGATGCGTCTCCGCGCGGGTAAACTAAATGAACTGGAATAAAAATTTCAACGGAACAAAAATTTTGCACAGTGGGCCAAAAACCAGTTTTTTAATATAAAGCTGCGATGTCAATTTTTATAGTCGGGATAGCAGGAGCTAGCCTGTATTATAATTAATATGCAAAAAACTAGGTAAAAAAAGCTCTCCTGGAGGCAGAAATATCGATGGTTTGGTTAGGTTAGGTTAGGTTAGTTAGGTTAGGTTAGATTAGCAAGCTCTTACGAAACGTAAAAAAAAAGCAATTTTTTGACGTTTCGTGAGAGCTAGGCTCACGTGTGGGATGTCAAAAGATGCGTCTCCGCGCGGGTTAACTAAATGAACTGGAATAAAAATTTCAACAGAACAAAAATTTTGCACTGTGGGCCAAAAACCAGTTTTTTAATATAAAGCTGCGATGTCAATTTTTATAGTCGGGATAGCAGGAGCTAGCCTGTATTATAATTAATATGCAAAAAACTAGGTAAAAAAAGCTCTCTCGGAGGCAGAAATATCGATGGTTTGGTTAGGTTACGTTAGGTTAGTTAGGTTAGGTTAGATTAGCAAGCTCTTACGAAACGTAAAAAAAAAGCAATTTTTTGACGTTTCGTGAGAGCTAGGCTCACGTGTGGGGTGTCAAAAGATGCGTCTCCGCGCGGGTTAACTAAATGAACTGGAATAAAAATTTCAACGGAACAAAAATTTTGCACAGTGGGCCAAAAACCAGTTTTTTAATATAAAGCTGCGATGTCAATTTTTATAGTCGGGATAGCAGGAGCTAGCCTGTATTATAATTAATATGCAAAAAACTAGGTAAAAAAAGCTCTCCTGGAGGCAGAAATATCGATGGTTTGGTTGGGTTAGGTTAGGTTAGTTAGGTTAGGTTAGATTAGCAAGCTCTTACGAAACGTAAAAAAAAGCAATTTTTTGACGTTTCGTGAGAGCTAGGCTCACGTGTGGGGTGTCAAAAGATGCATCTCCGCGCGGGTTAACTAAATGAACTGGAATAAAAATTTCAACGGAACAAAAATTTTGCACAGTGGGCCAAAAACCAGTTTTTTAATATAAAGCTGCGATGTCAATTTTTATAGTCGGGATAGCAGGAGCTAGCCTGTATTATAATTAATATGCAAAAAACTAGGTAAAAAAAGCTCTCCTGGAGGCAGAAATATCGATGGTTTGGTTAGGTTAGGTTAGGTTAGTTAGGTTAGGTTAGATTAGCAAGCTCTTACGAAACGTAAAAAAAAAGCAATTTTTTGACGTTTCGTGAGAGCTAGGCTCACGTGTGGGGTGTCAAAAGATGCGTCTCCGCGCGGGTTAACTAAATGAACTGGAATAAAAATTTCAACGGAACAAAAATTTTGCACAGTGGGCCAAAAACCAGTTTTTTAATATAAAGCTGCGATGTCAATTTTTATAGTCGGGATAGCAGGAGCTAGCCTGTATTATAATTAATATGCAAAAAACTAGGTAAAAAAAGGTCTCCTGGAGGCAGAAATATCGATGGTTTGTTTAGGTTAGTTAGGTTAGGTTAGATTAGCAAGCTCTTACGAAACGTAAAAAAAAGCAATTTTTTGACGTTTCGTGAGAGCTAGGCTCACGTGTGGGATGTCAAAAGATGCGTCTTCGCGCGGGTTAACAAAATGAACTGGAATAAAAATTTCAACGGAACAAAAATTTTGCACAGTGGGCCAAAAACCAGTTTTTTAATATAAAGCTGCGATGTCAATTTTTATAGTCGGGATAGCAGGAGCTAGCCTGTATTATAATTAATATGCAAAAAACTAGTTAAAAAAAGGTCTCCTGGAGGCAGAAATATCGATGGTTTGGTTAGGTTAGTTAGGTTAGGTTAGATTAGCAAGCTCTTACGAAACGTAAAAAAAAAGCAATTTTTTGACGTTTCGTGAGAGCTAGGCTCACGTGTGGGATGTCAAAAGATGCGTCTTCGCGCGGGTTAACTAAATGAACTGGAATAAAAATTTCAACGGAACAAAAATTTTGCACAGTGGGCCAAAAACCAGTTTTTTAATATAAAGCTGCGATGTCAATTTTTATAGTCGGGATAGCAGGAGCTAGCCTGTATTATAATTAATATGCAAAAAACTAGTTAAAAAAAGGTCTCCTGGAGGCAGAAATATCGATGGTTTGGTTAGGTTAGTTAGGTTAGGTTAGATTAGCAAGCTCTTACGAAACGTAAAAAAAAGCAATTTTTTGACGTTTCGTGAGAGCTAGGCTCACGTGTGGGGTGTCAAAAGATGCGTCTCCGCGCGGGTAAACTAAATGAACTGGAATAAAAATTTCAACGGAACAAAAATTTTGCACAGTGGGCCAAAAACCAGTTTTTTAATATAAAGCTGCGATGTCAATTTTTATAGTCGGGATAGCAGGAGCTAGCCTGTATTATAATTAATATGCAAAAAACTAGGTAAAAAAAGCTCTCCTGGAGGCAGAAATATCGATGGTTTGGTTAGGTTAGGTTAGGTTAGTTAGGTTAGGTTAGATTAGCAAGCTCTTACGAAACGTAAAAAAAAAGCAATTTTTTGACGTTTCGTGAGAGCTAGGCTCACGTGTGGGATGTCAAAAGATGCGTCTCCGCGCGGGTTAACTAAATGAACTGGAATAAAAATTTCAACAGAACAAAAATTTTGCACTGTGGGCCAAAAACCAGTTTTTTAATATAAAGCTGCGATGTCAATTTTTATAGTCGGGATAGCAGGAGCTAGCCTGTATTATAATTAATATGCAAAAAACTAGGTAAAAAAAGCTCTCTCGGAGGCAGAAATATCGATGGTTTGGTTAGGTTACGTTAGGTTAGTTAGGTTAGGTTAGATTAGCAAGCTCTTACGAAACGTAAAAAAAAAGCAATTTTTTGACGTTTCGTGAGAGCTAGGCTCACGTGTGGGGTGTCAAAAGATGCGTCTCCGCGCGGGTTAACTAAATGAACTGGAATAAAAATTTCAACGGAACAAAAATTTTGCACAGTGGGCCAAAAACCAGTTTTTTAATATAAAGCTGCGATGTCAATTTTTATAGTCGGGATAGCAGGAGCTAGCCTGTATTATAATTAATATGCAAAAAACTAGGTAAAAAAAGCTCTCCTGGAGGCAGAAATATCGATGGTTTGGTTAGGTTAGGTTAGGTTAGTTAGGTTAGGTTAGATTAGCAAGCTCTTACGAAACGTAAAAAAAAAGCAATTTTTTGACGTTTCGTGAGAGCTAGGCTCACGTGTGGGGTGTCAAAAGATGCGTCTCTGCGCGGGTTAACTAAATGAACTGGAATAAAAATTTCAACGGAACAAAAATTTTGCACAGTGGGCCAAAAACCAGTTTTTTAATATAAAGCTGCGATGTCAATTTTTATAGTCGGGATGGCAGGAGCTAGCCTGTATTATAATTAATATGCAAAAAACTAGGTAAAAAAAGGTCTCCTGGAGGCAGAAATATCGATGGTTTGTTTAGGTTAGTTAGGTTAGGTTAGATTAGCAAGCTCTTACGAAACGTAAAAAAAAGCAATTTTTTGACGTTTCGTGAGAGCTAGGCTCACGTGTGGGATGTCAAAAGATGCGTCTTCGCGCGGGTTAACAAAATGAACTGGAATAAAAATTTCAACGGAACAAAAATTTTGCACAGTGGGCCAAAAACCAGTTTTTTAATATAAAGCTGCGATGTCAATTTTTATAGTCGGGATAGCAGGAGCTAGCCTGTATTATAATTAATATGCAAAAAACTAGTTAAAAAAAGGTCTCCTGGAGGCAGAAATATCGATGGTTTGGTTAGGTTAGTTAGGTTAGGTTAGATTAGCAAGCTCTTACGAAACGTAAAAAAAAGCAATTTTTTGACGTTTCGTGAGAGCTAGGCTCACGTGTGGGATGTCAAAAGATGCGTCTTCGCGCGGGTTAACTAAATGAACTGGAATAAAAATTTCAACGGAACAAAAATTTTGCACAGTGGGCCAAAAACCAGTTTTTTAATATAAAGCTGCGATGTCAATTTTTATAGTCGGGATAGCAGGAGCTAGCCTGTATTATAATTAATATGCAAAAAACTAGTTAAAAAAAGGTCTCCTGGAGGCAGAAATATCGATGGTTTGGTTAGGTTAGTTAGGTTAGGTTAGATTAGCAAGCTCTTACGAAACGTAAAAAAAAGCAATTTTTTGACGTTTCGTGAGAGCTAGGCTCACGTGTGGGGTGTCAAAAGATGCGTCTCCGCGCGGGTAAACTAAATGAACTGGAATAAAAATTTCAACGGAACAAAAATTTTGCACAGTGGGCCAAAAACCAGTTTTTTAATATAAAGCTGCGATGTCAATTTTTATAGTCGGGATAGCAGGAGCTAGCCTGTATTATAATTAATATGCAAAAAACTAGGTAAAAAAAGCTCTCCTGGAGGCAGAAATATCGATGGTTTGGTTAGGTTAGGTTAGGTTAGTTAGGTTAGGTTAGATTAGCAAGCTCTTACGAAACGTAAAAAAAAAGCAATTTTTTGACGTTTCGTGAGAGCTAGGCTCACGAGTGGGGTGTCAAAAGATGCGTCTCTGCGCGGGTTAACTAAATGAACTGGAATAAAAATTTCAACGGAACAAAAATTTTGCACAGTGGGCCAAAAACCAGTTTTTTAATATAAAGCTGCGATGTCAATTTTTATAGTCGGGATGGCAGGAGCTAGCCTGTATTATAATTAATATGCAAAAAACTAGGTAAAAAAAGGTCTCCTGGAGGCAGAAATATCGATGGTTTGTTTAGGTTAGTTAGGTTAGGTTAGATTAGCAAGCTCTTACGAAACGTAAAAAAAAGCAATTTTTTGACGTTTCGTGAGAGCTAGGCTCACGTGTGGGATGTCAAAAGATGCGTCTTCGCGCGGGTTAACAAAATGAACTGGAATAAAAATTTCAACGGAACAAAAATTTTGCACAGTGGGCCAAAAACCAGTTTTTTAATATAAAGCTGCGATGTCAATTTTTATAGTCGGGATAGCAGGAGCTAGCCTGTATTATAATTAATATGCAAAAAACTAGTTAAAAAAAGGTCTCCTGGAGGCAGAAATATCGATGGTTTGGTTAGGTTAGTTAGGTTAGGTTAGATTAGCAAGCTCTTACGAAACGTAAAAAAAAGCAATTTTTTGACGTTTCGTGAGAGCTAGGCTCACGTGTGGGATGTCAAAAGATGCGTCTTCGCGCGGGTTAACTAAATGAACTGGAATAAAAATTTCAACGGAACAAAAATTTTGCACAGTGGGCCAAAAACCAGTTTTTTAATATAAAGCTGCGATGTCAATTTTTATAGTCGGGATAGCAGGAGCTAGCCTGTATTATAATTAATATGCAAAAAACTAGTTAAAAAAAGGTCTCCTGGAGGCAGAAATATCGATGGTTTGGTTAGGTTAGTTAGGTTAGGTTAGATTAGCAAGCTCTTACGAAACGTAAAAAAAAGCAATTTTTTGACGTTTCGTGAGAGCTAGGCTCACGTGTGGGGTGTCAAAAGATGCGTCTCCGCGCGGGTAAACTAAATGAACTGGAATAAAAATTTCAACGGAACAAAAATTTTGCACAGTGGGCCAAAAACCAGTTTTTTAATATAAAGCTGCGATGTCAATTTTTATAGTCGGGATAGCAGGAGCTAGCCTGTATTATAATTAATATGCAAAAAACTAGGTAAAAAAAGCTCTCCTGGAGGCAGAAATATCGATGGTTTGGTTAGGTTAGGTTAGGTTAGTTAGGTTAGGTTAGATTAGCAAGCTCTTACGAAACGTAAAAAAAAAGCAATTTTTTGACGTTTCGTGAGAGCTAGGCTCACGTGTGGGATGTCAAAAGATGCGTCTCCGCGCGGGTTAACTAAATGAACTGGAATAAAAATTTCAACAGAACAAAAATTTTGCACTGTGGGCCAAAAACCAGTTTTTTAATATAAAGCTGCGATGTCAATTTTTATAGTCGGGATAGCAGGAGCTAGCCTGTATTATAATTAATATGCAAAAAACTAGGTAAAAAAAGCTCTCTCGGAGGCAGAAATATCGATGGTTTGGTTAGGTTACGTTAGGTTAGTTAGGTTAGGTTAGATTAGCAAGCTCTTACGAAACGTAAAAAAAAAGCAATTTTTTGACGTTTCGTGAGAGCTAGGCTCACGTGTGGGGTGTCAAAAGATGCGTCTCCGCGCGGGTTAACTAAATGAACTGGAATAAAAATTTCAACAGAACAAAAATTTTGCACTGTGGGCCAAAAACCAGTTTTTTAATATAAAGCTGCGATGTCAATTTTTATAGTCGGGATAGCAGGAGCTAGCCTGTATTATAATTAATATGCAAAAAACTAGGTAAAAAAAGCTCTCTCGGAGGCAGAAATATCGATGGTTTGGTTAGGTTAGGTTAGTTAGGTTAGGTTAGATTAGCAAGCTCTTACGAAACGTAAAAAAAAGCAATTTTTTGACGTTTCGTGAGAGCTAGGCTCACGTGTGGGGTGTCAAAAGATGCGTCTCCGCGCGGGTTAACTAAATGAACTGGAATAAAAATTTCAACGGAACAAAAATTTTGCACAGTGGGCCAAAAACCAGTTTTTTAATATAAAGCTGCGATGTCAATTTTTATAGTCGGGATAGCAGGAGCTAGCCTGCATTATAATTAATATGCAAAAAACTAGTTAAAAAAAGGTCTCCTGGAGGCAGAAATATCGATGGTTTGGTTAGGTTAGTTAGGTTAGGTTAGATTAGCAAGCTCTTACGAAACGTAAAAAAAAGCAATTTTTTGACGTTTCGTGAGAGCTAGGCTCACGTGTGGGGTGTCAAAAGATGCGTCTCCGCGCGGGTAAACTAAATGAACTGGAACAAAAATTTCAACGGAACAAAAATTTTGCACAGTGGGCCAAAAACCAGTTTTTTAATATAAAGCTGCGATGTCAATTATTATAGTCGGGATAGCAGGAGCTAGCCTGTATTATAATTAATATGCAAAAAACTAGGTAAAAAAAGCTCTCCTGGAGGCAGAAATATCGATGGTTTGGTTGGGTTAGGTTAGGTTAGTTAGGTTAGGTTAGATTAGCAAGCTCTTACGAAACGTAAAAAAAAAGCAATTTTTTGACGTTTCGTGAGAGCTAGGCTCACGTGTGGGATGTCAAAAGATGCGTCTCCGCGCGGGTTAACTAAATGAACTGGAATAAAAATTTCAACGGAACAAAAATTTTGCACTGTGGGCCAAAAACCAGTTTTTTAATATAAAGCTGCGATGTCAATTTTTATAGTCGGGATAGCAGGAGCTAGCCTGTATTATAATTAATATGCAAAAAACTAGGTAAAAAAAGCTCTCTCGGAGGCAGAAATATCGATGGTTTGGTTAGGTTACGTTAGGTTAGTTAGGTTAGGTTAGATTAGCAAGCTCTTACGAAACGTAAAAAAAAAGCAATTTTTTGACGTTTCGTGAGAGCTAGGCTCACGTGTGGGGTGTCAAAAGATGCGTCTCCGCGCGGGTTAACTAAATAAACTGGAATAAAAATTTCAACGGAACAAAAATTTTGCACAGTGGGCCAAAAACCAGTTTTTTAATATAAAGCTGCGATGTCAATTTTTATAGTCGGGATAGCAGGAGCTAGCCTGTATTATAATTAATATGCAAAAAACTAGGTAAAAAAAGCTCTCCTGGAGGCAGAAATATCGATGGTTTGGTTGGGTTAGGTTAGGTTAGTTAGGTTAGGTTAGATTAGCAAGCTCTTACGAAACGTAAAAAAAAAGCAATTTTTTGACGTTTCGTGAGAGCTAGGCTCTAGTGTGGGGTGTCAAAAGATGCGTCTCCGCGCGGGTTAACTAAATGAACTGGAATAAAAATTTCAACGGAACAAAAATTTTGCACAGTGGGCCAAAAACCAGTTTTTTAATATAAAGCTGCGATGTCAATTTTTATAGTCGGGATAGCAGGAGCTAGCCTGTATTATAATTAATATGCAAAAAACTAGGTAAAAAAAGGTCTCCTGGAGGCAGAAATATCGATGGTTTGTTTAGGTTAGTTAGGTTAGGTTAGATTAGCAAGCTCTTACGAAACGTAAAAAAAAAGCAATTTTTTGACGTTTCGTGAGAGCTAGGCTCACGTGTGGGGTGTCAAAAGATGCGTCTCCGCGCGGGTTAACTAAATGAACTGGAATAAAAATTTCAACGGAACAAAAATTTTGCACAGTGGGCCAAAAACCAGTTTTTTAATATAAAGCTGCGATGTCAATTTTTATAGTCGGGATAGCAGGAGCTAGCCTGTATTATAATTAATATGCAAAAAACTAGGTAAAAAAAGGTCTCCTGGAGGCAGAAATATCGATGGTTTGTTTAGGTTAGTTAGGTTAGGTTAGATTAGCAAGCTCTTACGAAACGTAAAAAAAAAGCAATTTTTTGACGTTTCGTGAGAGCTAGGCTCACGTGTGGGGTGTCAAAAGATGCGTCTCCGCGCGGGTTAACTAAATGAACTGGAATAAAAATTTCAACGGAACAAAAATTTTGCACAGTGGGCCAAAAACCAGTTTTTTAATATAAAGCTGCGATGTCAATTTTTATAGTCGGGATAGCAGGAGCTAGCCTGTATTATAATTAATATGCAAAAAACTAGGTAAAAAAAGCTCTCCTGGAGGCAGAAATATCGATGGTTTGGTTGGGTTAGGTTAGGTTAGTTAGGTTAGGTTAGATTAGCAAGCTCTTACGAAACGTAAAAAAAAAGCAATTTTTTGACGTTTCGTGAGAGCTAGGCTCTAGTGTGGGGTGTCAAAAGATGCGTCTCCGCGCGGGTTAACTAAATGAACTGGAATAAAAATTTCAACGGAACAAAAATTTTGCACAGTGGGCCAAAAACCAGTTTTTTAATATAAAGCTGCGATGTCAATTTTTATAGTCGGGATAGCAGGAGCTAGCCTGTATTATAATTAATATGCAAAAAACTAGGTAAAAAAAGGTCTCCTGGAGGCAGAAATATCGATGATTTGTTTAGGTTAGTTAGGTTAGGTTAGATTAGCAAGCTCTTACGAAACGTAAAAAAAAGCAATTTTTTGACGTTTCGTGAGAGCTAGGCTCACGTGTGGGATGTCAAAAGATGCGTCTTCGCGCGGGTTAACTAAATGAACTGGAATAAAAATTTCAACGGAACAAAAATTTTGCACAGTGGGCCAAAAACCAGTTTTTTAATATAAAGCTGCGATGTCAATTTTTATAGTCGGGATAGCAGGAGCTAGCCTGTATTATAATTAATATGCAAAAAACTAGTTAAAAAAAGGTCTCCTGGAGGCAGAAATATCGATGGTTTGGTTAGGTTAGTTAGGTTAGGTTAGATTAGCAAGCTCTTACGAAACGTAAAAAAAAGCAATTTTTTGACGTTTCGTGAGAGCTAGGCTCACGTGTGGGGTGTCAAAAGATGCGTCTCCGCGCGGGTTAACTAAATGAACTGGAATAAAAATTTCAACGGAACAAAAATTTTGCACAGTGGGCCAAAAACCAGTTTTTTAATATAAAGCTGCGATGTCAATTTTTATAGTCGGGATAGCAGGAGCTAGCCTGTATTATAATTAATATGCAAAAAACTAGGTAAAAAAAGCTCTCCTGGAGGCAGAAATATCGATGGTTTGGTTAGGTTAGGTTAGGTTAGTTAGGTTAGGTTAGATTAGCAAGCTCTTACGAAACGTAAAAAAAAAGCAATTTTTTGACGTTTCGTGAGAGCTAGGCTCACGTGTGGGATGTCAAAAGATGCGTCTCCGCGCGGGTTAACTAAATGAACTGGAATAAAAATTTCAACGGAACAAGAATTTTGCACAGTGGGCCAAAAACCAGTTTTTTAATATAAAGCTGCGATGTCAATTTTTATAGTCGGGATAGCAGGAGCTAGCCTGTATTATAATTAATATGCAAAAAACTAGGTAAAAAAAGCTCTCTCGGAGGCAGAAATATCGATGGTTTGGTTAGGTTACGTTAGGTTAGTTAGGTTAGGTTAGATTAGCAAGCTCTTACGAAACGTAAAAAAAAAGCAATTTTTTGACGTTTCGTGAGAGCTAGGCTCACGTGTGGGGTGTCAAAAGATGCGTCTCCGCGCGGGTTAACTAAATGAACTGGAATAAAAATTTCAACGGAACAAAAATTTTGCACAGTGGGCCAAAAACCAGTTTTTTAATATAAAGCTGCGATGTCAATTTTTATAGTCGGGATAGCAGGAGCTAGCCTGTATTATAATTAATATGCAAAAAACTAGGTAAAAAAAGCTCTCCTGGAGGCAGAAATATCGATGGTTTGGTTAGGTTAGGTTAGGTTAGTTAGGTTAGGTTAGATTAGCAAGCTCTTACGAAACGTAAAAAAAAAGCAATTTTTTGACGTTTCGTGAGAGCTAGGCTCACGTGTGGGTGTCAAAAGATGCGTCTCCGCGCGGGTTAACTAAATGAACTGGAATAAAAATTTCAACGGAACAAAAATTTTGCACAGTGGGCCAAAAACCAGTTTTTTAATATAAAGCTGCGATGTCAATTTTTATAGTCGGGATAGCAGGAGCTAGCCTGTATTATAATTAATATGCAAAAAACTAGGTAAAAAAAGGTCTCCTGGAGGCAGAAATATCGATGGTTTGTTTAGGTTAGTTAGGTTAGGTTAGATTAGCAAGCTCTTACGAAACGTAAAAAAAAGCAATTTTTTGACGTTTCGTGAGAGCTAGGCTCACGTGTGGGATGTCAAAAGATGCGTCTCCGCGCGGGTTAACTAAATGAACTGGAATAAAAATTTCAACGGAACAAAAATTTTGCACAGTGGGCCAAAAACCAGTTTTTTAATATAAAGCTGCGATGTCAATTTTTATAGTCGGGATAGCAGGAGCTAGCCTGTATTATAATTAATATGCAAAAAATTAGTTAAAAAAAGGTCTCCTGGAGGCAGAAATATCGATGGTTTGGTTAGGTTAGTTAGGTTAGGTTAGATTAGCAAGCTCTTACGAAACGTAAAAAAAGCAATTTTTTGACGTTTCGTGAGAGCTATGCTCACGTGTGGGGTGTCAAAAGATGCGTCTCCGCGCGGGTAAACTAAATGAACTGGAATAAAAATTTCAACGGAACAAAAATTTTGCACAGTGGGCCAAAAACCAGTTTTTTAATATAAAGCTGCGATGTCAATTTTTATAGTCGGGATAGCAGGAGCTAGCCTGTATTATAATTAATATGCAAAAAACTAGGTAAAAAAAGCTCTCCTGGAGGCAGAAATATCGATGGTTTGGTTAGGTTAGGTTAGGTTAGTTAGGTTAGGTTAGATTAGCAAGCTCTTACGAAACGTAAAAAAAAAGCAATTTATTGACGTTTCGTGAGAGCTAGGCTCACGTGTGGGGTGTCAAAAGATGCGTCTCCGCGCGGGTTAACTAAATGAACTGGAATAAAAATTTCAACGGAACAAAAATTTTGCACAGTGGGCCAAAAACCAGTTTTTTAATATAAAGCTGCGATGTCAATTTTTATAGTCGGGATAGCAGGAGCTAGCCTGTATTATAATTAATATGCAAAAAACTAGTTAAAAAAAGGTCTCCTGGAGGCAGAAATATCGATGGTTTGGTTAGGTTAGTTAGGTTAGGTTAGATTAGCAAGCTCTTACGAAACGTAAAAAAAGCAATTTTTTGACGTTTCGTGAGAGCTAGGCTCACGTGTGGGTGTCAAAAGATGCGTCTCCGCGCGGGTTAACTAAATGAACTGGAATAAAAATTTCAACGGAACAAAAATTTTGCACAGTGGGCCAAAAACCAGTTTTTTAATATAAAGCTGCGATGTCAATTTTTATAGTCGGGATAGCAGGAGCTAGCCTGTATTATAATTAATATGCAAAAAACTAGGTAAAAAAAGCTCTCCTGGAGGCAGAAATATCGATGGTTTGTTTAGGTTAGTTAGGTTAGGTTAGATTAGCAAGCTCTTACGAAACGTAAAAAAAAGCAATTTTTTGACGTTTCGTGAGAGCTAGGCTCACGTGTGGGATGTCAAAAGATGCGTCTCCGCGCGGGTAAACTAAATGAACTGGAATAAAAATTTCAACGGAACAAAAATTTTGCACAGTGGGCCAAAAACCAGTTTTTTAATATAAAGCTGCGATGTCAATTTTTATAGTCGGGATAGCAGGAGCTAGCCTGTATTATAATTAATATGCAAAAAACTAGGTAAAAAAAGCTCTCCTGGAGGCAGAAATATCGATGGTTTGGTTAGGTTAGGTTAGGTTAGTTAGGTTAGGTTAGATTAGCAAGCTCTTACGAAACGTAAAACAAAAGCAACTTTTTGACGTTTCGTGAGAGCTAGGCTCACGTGTGGGATGTCAAAAGATGCGTCTCCGCGCGGGTTAACTAAATGAACTGGAATAAAAATTTCAACGGAACAAAAATTTTGCACAGTGGGCCAAAAACCAGTTTTTTAATATAAAGCTGCGATGTCAATTTTTATAGTCGGGATAGCAGGAGCTAGCCTGTATTATAATTAATATGCAAAAAACTAGGTAAAAAAAGCTCTCCTGGAGGCAGAAATATCGATGGTTTGTTTAGGTTAGTTAGGTTAGGTTAGATTAGCAAGCTCTTACGAAACGTAAAAAAAAGCAATTTTTTGACGTTTCGTGAGAGCTAGGCTCACGTGTGGGATGTCAAAAGATGCGTCTCCGCGCGGGTAAACTAAATGAACTGGAATAAAAATTTCAACGGAACAAAAATTTTGCACAGTGGGCCAAAAACCAGTTTTTTAATATAAAGCTGCGATGTCAATTTTTATAGTCGGGATAGCAGGAGCTAGCCTGTATTATAATTAATATGCAAAAAACTAGGTAAAAAAAGCTCTCCTGGAGGCAGAAATATCGATGGTTTGGTTAGGTTAGGTTAGGTTAGTTAGGTTAGGTTAGATTAGCAAGCTCTTACGAAACGTAAAAAAAAGCAATTTTTTGACGTTTCGTGAGAGCTAGGCTCACGTGTGGGGTGTCAAAAGATGCGTCTCCGCGCGGGTTAACTAAATGAACTGGAATAAAAATTTCAACGGAACAAAAATTTTGCACTGTGGGCCAAAAACCAGTTTTTTAATATAAAGCTGCGATGTCAATTTTTATAGTCGGGATAACAGGAGCTAGCCTGTATTATAATTAATATGCAAAAAACTAGGTAAAAAAAGGTCTCCTAGATGCAGAAATATCGATGGTTTGTTTAGGTTAGTTAGGTTAGGTTAGATTTAGCAAGCTCTTACGAAACGTAAAAAAAATAAATTTTTTGACGTTTCGTGAGAGCTAGGCTCACGTGTGGGGTGTCAAAAGATGCGTCTCCGCGCGGGTTAACTAAATGAACTGGAATAAAAATTTCAACGGAACAAAAATTTTGCACAGTGGGCCAAAAACCAGTTTTTTAATATAAAGCTGCGATGTCAATTTTTATAGTCGGGATAGCAGGAGCTAGCCTGTATTATAATTAATATGCAAAAAACTAGTAAAAAAAGGTCTCCTGGAGGCAGAAATATCGATGGTTTGGTTAGGTTAGTTAGGTTAGGTTAGATTAGCAAGCTCTTACGAAACGTAAAAAAAAAGCAATTTTTTGACGTTTCGTGAGAGCTAGGCTCACGTGTGGGTGTCAAAAGATGCGTCTCCGCGCGGGTTAACTAAATGAACTGGAATAAAAATTTCAACGGAACAAAAATTTTGCACAGTGGGCCAAAAACCAGTTTTTTAATATAAAGCTGCGATGTCAATTTTTATAGTCGGGATAGCAGGAGCTAGCCTGTATTATAATTAATATGCAAAAAACTAGGTAAAAAAAGCTCTCCTGGAGGCAGAAATATCGATGGTTTGGTTAGGTTAGGTTAGGTTAGTTAGGTTAGGTTAGATTAGCAAGCTCTTACGAAACGTAAAAAAAAGCAATTTTTTGACGTTTCGTGAGAGCTAGGCTCACGTGTGGGGTGTCAAAAGATGCGTCTCCGCGCGGGTTAACTAAATGAACTGGAATAAAAATTTCAACGGAACAAAAATTTTGCACAGTGGGCCAAAAACCAGTTTTTTAATATAAAGCTGCGATGTCAATTTTTATAGTCGGGATAGCAGGAGCTAGCCTGTATTATAATTAATATGCAAAAAACTAGGTAAAAAAAGCTCTCCTGGAGGCAGAAATATCGATGGTTTGGTTAGGTTAGGTTAGGTTAGTTAGGTTAGGTTAGATTAGCAAGCTCTTACGAAACGTAAAACAAAAGCAATTTTTTGACGTTTCGTGAGAGCTAGGCTCACGTGTGGGATGTCAAAAGATGCGTCTCCGCGCGGGTTAACTAAATGAACTGGAATAAAAATTTCAACGGAACAAAAATTTTGCACAGTGGGCCAAAAACCAGTTTTTTAATATAAAGCTGCGATGTCAATTTTTATAGTCGGGATAGCAGGAGCTAGCCTGTATTATAATTAATATGCAAAAAACTAGGTAAAAAAAGCTCTCCTGGAGGCAGAAATATCGATGGTTTGGTTAGGTTAGGTTAGGTTAGTTAGGTTAGGTTAGATTAGCAAGCTCTTACGAAACGTAAAAAAAAAGCAATTTTTTGACGTTTCGTGAGAGCTAGGCTCACGTGTGGGGTGTCAAAAGATGCGTCTCCGCGCGGGTTAACTAAATGAATTGGAATAAAAATTTCAACGGAACAAAAATTTTGCACAGTGGGCCAAAAACCAGTTTTTTAATATAAAGCTGCGATGTCAATTTTTATAGTCGGGATAGCAGGAGCTAGCCTGTATTATAATTAATATGCAAAAAACTAGGTAAAAAAAGCTCTCCTGGAGGCAGAAATATCGATGGTTTGGTTAGGTTAGGTTAGGTTAGTTAGGTTAGGTTAGATTAGCAAGCTCTTACGAAACGTAAAAAAAAAGCAATTTTTTGACGTTTCGTGAGAGCTAGGCTCACGTGTGGGGTGTCAAAAGATGCGTCTCCGCGCGGGTTAACTAAATGAACTGGAATAAAAATTTCAACGGAACAAAAATTTTGCACAGTGGGCCAAAAACCAGTTTTTTAATATAAAGCTGCGATGTCAATTTTTATAGTCGGGATAGCAGGAGCTAGCCTGTATTATAATTAATATGCAAAAAACTAGGTAAAAAAAGCTCTCCTGGAGGCAGAAATATCGATGGTTTGGTTAGGTTAGGTTAGTTAGGTTAGGTTAGATTAGCAAGCTCTTACGAAACGTAAAAAAAAAGCAATTTTTTGACGTTTCGTGAGAGCTAGGCTCACGTGTGGGGTGTCAAAAGATGCGTCTCCGCGCGGGTTAACTAAATGAACTGGAATAAAAATTTCAACGAAACAAAAATTTTGCACAGTGGGCCAAAAACCAGTTTTTTAATATAAAGCTGCGATGTCAATTTTTATAGTCGGGATAGCAGGAGCTAGCCTGTATTATAATTAATATGCAAAAAACTAGGTAAAAAAAGCTCTCCTGGAGGCAGAAATATCGATGGTTTGGTTAGGTTAGGTTAGGTTAGTTAGGTTAGGTTAGATTAGCAAGCTCTTACGAAACGTAAAAAAAAAGCAATTTTTTGACGTTTCGTGAGAGCTAGGCTCACGTGTGGGGTGTCAAAAGATGCGTCTCCGCGCGGGTTAACTAAATGAACTGGAATAAAAATTTCAACGGAACAAAAATTTTGCACAGTGGGCCAAAAACCAGTTTTTTAATATAAAGCTGCGATGTCAATTTTTATAGTCGGGATAGCAGGAGCTAGCCTGTATTATAATTAATATGCAAAAAACTAGGTAAAAAAAGCTCTCCTGGAGGCAGAAATATCGATGGTTTGGTTAGGTTAGGTTAGGTTAGTTAGGTTAGGTTAGATTAGCAAGCTCTTACGAAACGTAAAAAAAAAGCAATTTTTTGACGTTTCGTGAGAGCTAGGCTCACGTGTGGGGTGTCAAAAGATGCGTCTCCGCGCGGGTTAACTAAATGAACTGGAATAAAAATTTCAACGAAACAAAAATTTTGCACAGTGGGCCAAAAACCAGTTTTTTAATATAAAGCTGCGATGTCAATTTTTATAGTCGGGATAGCAGGAGCTAGCCTGTATTATAATTAATATGCAAAAAACTAGGTAAAAAAAGGTCTCCTGGAGGCAGAAATATCGATGGTTTGTTTAGGTTAGTTAGGTTAGGTTAGATTAGCAAGCTCTTACGAAACGTAAAAAAAAGCAATTTTTTGACGTTTCGTGAGAGCTAGGCTCACGTGTGGGATGTCAAAAGATGCGTCTCCGCGCGGGTTAACTAAATGAACTGGAATAAAAATTTCAACGGAACAAAAATTTTGCACAGTGGGCCAAAAACCAGTTTTTTAATATAAAGCTGAGATGTCAATTTTTATAGTCGGGATAGCAGGAGCTAGCCTGTATTATAATTAATATGCAAAAAACTAGTTAAAAAAAGGTCTCCTGGAGGCAGAAATATCGATGGTTTGGTTAGGTTAGTTAGGTTAGGTTAGATTAGCAAGCTCTTACGAAACGTAAAAAAAAGCAATTTTTTGACGTTTCGTGAGAGCTAGGCTCACGTGTGGGGTGTCAAAAGATGCGTCTCCGCGCGGGTAAACTAAATGAACTGGAATAAAAATTTCAACGGAACAAAAATTTTGCACAGTGGGCCAAAAACCAGTTTTTTAATATAAAGCTGCGATGTCAATTTTTATAGTCGGGATAGCAGGAGCTAGCCTGTATTATAATTAATATGCAAAAAACTAGGTAAAAAAAGCTCTCCTGGAGGCAGAAATATCGATGGTTTGGTTAGGTTAGGTTAGGTTAGTTAGGTTAGGTTAGATTAGCAAGCTCTTACGAAACGTAAAAAAAAAGCAATTTTTTGACGTTTCGTGAGAGCTAGGCTCACGTGTGGGGTGTCAAAAGATGCGTCTCCGCGCGGGTTAACTAAATGAACTGGAATAAAAATTTCAACGGAACAAAAATTTTGCACAGTGGGCCAAAAACCAGTTTTTTAATATAAAGCTGCGATGTCAATTTTTATAGTCGGGATAGCAGGAGCTAGCCTGTATTATAATTAATATGCAAAAAACTAGGTAAAAAAAGGTCTCCTGGAGGCAGAAATATCGATGGTTTGTTTAGGTTAGTTAGGTTAGGTTAGATTAGCAAGCTCTTACGAAACGTAAAAAAAAGCAATTTTTTGACGTTTCGTGAGAGCTAGGCTCACGTGTGGGGTGTCAAAAGATGCGTCTCCGCGCGGGTTAACTAAATGAACTGGAATAAAAATTTCAACGGAACAAAAATTTTGCACAGTGGGCCAAAAACCAGTTTTTTAATATAAAGCTGCGATGTCAATTTTTATAGTCGGGATAGCAGGAGCTAGCCTGTATTATAATTAATATGCAAAAAACTAGGTAAAAAAAGCTCTCCTGGAGGCAGAAATATCGATGGTTTGGTTAGGTTAGGTTACGTTAGTTAGGTTAGGTTAGATTAGCAAGCTCTTACGAAACGTAAAAAAAAAGCAATTTTTTGACGTTTCGTGAGAGCTAGGCTCACGTGTGGGGTGTCAAAAGATGCGTCTCCGCGCGGGTTAACTAAATGAACTGGAATAAAAATTTCAACGGAACAAAAATTTTGCACAGTGGGCCAAAAACCAGTTTTTTAATATAAAGCTGCGATGTCAATTTTTATAGTCGGGATAGCAGGAGCTAGCCTGTATTATAATTAATATGCAAAAAACTAGGTAAAAAAAGCTCTCCTGGAGGCAGAAATATCGATGGTTTGTTTAGGTTAGTTAGGTTAGGTTAGATTAGCAAGCTCTTACGAAACGTAAAAAAAAGCAATTTTTTGACGTTTCGTGAGAGCTAGGCTCACGTGTGGGATGTCAAAAGATGCGTCTCCGCGCGGGTTAACTAAATGAACTGGAATAAAAATTTCAACGGAACAAAAATTTTGCACAGTGGGCCAAAAACCAGTTTTTTAATATAAAGCTGCGATGTCAATTTTTATAGTCGGGATAGCAGGAGCTAGCCTGTATTATAATTAATATGCAAAAAACTAGGTAAAAAAAGCTCTCCTGGAGGCAGAAATATCGATGGTTTGGTTAGGTTAGGTTAGGTTAGTTAGGTTAGGTTAGATTAGCAAGCTCTTACGAAACGTAAAAAAAAGCAATTTTTTGACGTTTCGTGAGAGCTAGGCTCACGTGTGGGGTGTCAAAAGATGCGTCTCCGCGCGGGTTAACTAAATGAACTGGAATAAAAATTTCAACGAAACAAAAATTTTGCACAGTGGGCCAAAAACCAGTTTTTTAATATAAAGCTGCGATGTCAATTTTTATAGTCGGGATAGCAGGAGCTAGCCTGTATTATAATTAATATGCAAAAAACTAGGTAAAAAAAGGTCTCCTGGAGGCAGAAATATCGATGGTTTGTTTAGGTTAGTTAGGTTAGGTTAGATTAGCAAGCTCTTACGAAACGTAAAAAAAAGCAATTTTTTGACGTTTCGTGAGAGCTAGGCTCACGTGTGGGATGTCAAAAGATGCGTCTCCGCGCGGGTTAACTAAATGAACTGGAATAAAAATTTCAACGGAACAAAAATTTTGCACAGTGGGCCAAAAACCAGTTTTTTAATATAAAGCTGCGATGTCAATTTTTATAGTCGGGATAGCAGGAGCTAGCCTGTATTATAATTAATATGCAAAAAACTAGGTAAAAAAAGCTCTCCTGGAGGCAGAAATATCGATGGTTTGGTTAGGTTAGGTTACGTTAGTTAGGTTAGGTTAGATTAGCAAGCTCTTACGAAACGTAAAAAAAAAGCAATTTTTTGACGTTTCGTGAGAGCTAGGCTCACGTGTGGGGTGTCAAAAGATGCGTCTCCGCGCGGGTTAACTAAATGAACTGGAATAAAAATTTCAACGGAACAAAAATTTTGCACAGTGGGCCAAAAACCAGTTTTTTAATATAAAGCTGCGATGTCAATTTTTATAGTCGGGATAGCAGGAGCTAGCCTGTATTATAATTAATATGCAAAAAACTAGTTAAAAAAAGGTCTCCTGGAGGCAGAAATATCGATGGTTTGGTTAGGTTAGTAAGGTTAGGTTAGATTAGCAAGCTCTTACGAAACGTAAAAAAAAAGCAATTTTTTGACGTTTCGTGAGAGCTAGGCTCACGTGTGGTTGTCAAAATATGCGTCTCCGCGCGGGTTAACTAAATGAACTGGAATAAAAATTTCAACGGAACAAAAATTTTGCACAGTGGGCCAAAAACCAGTTTTTTAATATAAAGCTGCGATGTCAATTTTTATAGTCGGGATAGCAGGAGCTAGCCTGTATTATAATTAATATGCAAAAAACTAGGTAAAAAAAGCTCTCCTGGAGGCAGAAATATCGATGGTTTGGTTAGGTTAGTTAGGTTAGGTTAGATTAGCAAGCTCTTACGAAACGTAAAAAAAGCAATTTTTTGACGTTTCGTGAGAGCTAGGCTCACGTGTGGGGTGTCAAAAGATGCGTCTCCGCGCGGGTAAACTAAATGAACTGGAATAAAAATTTCAACGGAACAAAAATTTTGCACAGTGGGCCAAAAACCAGTTTTTTAATATAAAGCTGCGATGTCAATTTTTATAGTCGGGATAGCAGGAGCTAGCCTGTATTATAATTAATATGCAAAAAACTAGGTAAAAAAAGCTCTCCTGGAGGCAGAAATATCGATGGTTTGGTTAGGTTAGGTTAGGTTAGTTAGGTTAGGTTAGATTAGCAAGCTCTTACGAAACGTAAAAAAAAAGCAATTTTTTGACGTTTCGTGAGAGCTAGGCTCACGTGTGGGATGTCAAAAGATGCGTCTCCGCGCGGGTTAACTAAATGAACTGGAATAAAAATTTCAACGGAACAAAAATTTTGCACAGTGGGCCAAAAACCAGTTTTTTAATATACAGCTGCGATGTCAATTTTTATAGTCGGGATAGCAGGAGCTAGCCTGTATTATAATTAATATGCAAAAAACTAGGTAAAAAAAGCTCTCTCGGAGGCAGAAATATCGATGGTTTGGTTAGGTTAGGTTAGGTTAGTTAGGTTAGGTTAGATTAGCAAGCTCTTACGAAACGTAAAAAAAAAGCAATTTTTTGACGTTTCGTGAGAGCTAGGCTCACGTGTGGGGTGTCAAAAGATGCGTCTCCGCGCGGGTTAACTAAATGAACTGGAATAAAAATTTCAACGGAACAAAAATTTTGCACAGTGGGCCAAAAACCAGTTTTTTAATATAAAGCTGCGATGTCAATTTTTATAGTCGGGATAGCAGGAGCTAGCCTGTATTATAATTAATATGCAAAAAACTAGGTAAAAAAAGCTCTCTCGGAGGCAGAAATATCGATGGTTTGGTTAGGTTAGGTTAGGTTAGTTAGGTTAGGTTAGATTAGCAAGCTCTTACGAAACGTAAAAAAAAGCAATTTTTTGACGTTTCGTGAGAGCTAGGCTCACGTGTGGGGTGTCAAAAGATGCGTCTCCGCGCGGGTTAACTAAATGAACTGGAATAAAAATTTCAACGGAACAAAAATTTTGCACAGTGGGCCAAAAACCAGTTTTTTAATATAAAGCTGCGATGTCAATTTTTATAGTCGGGATAGCAGGAGCTAGCCTGTATTATAATTAATATGCAAAAAACTAGGTAAAAAAAGCTCTCCTGGAGGCAGAAATATCGATGGTTTGGTTAGGTTAGGTTAGTTAGGTTAGGTTAGATTAGCAAGCTCTTACGAAACGTAAAAAAAAAGCAATTTTTTGACGTTTCGTGAGAGCTAGGCTCACGTGTGGGGTGTCAAAAGATGCGTCTCCGCGCGGGTTAACTAAATGAACTGGAATAAAAATTTCAACGGAACAAAAATTTTGCACAGTGGGCCAAAAACCAGTTTTTTAATTTAGTAAAAGATAGCGATTCTCTAATTTTAGTTTAGTTACCACACACATACAATCGGCACCAATGTCGTCCAAACTAAACATTTATGCAAAATATTAGTTTAATCAAAAACCAAGTAGTGGGTCAAATTTGACTACTAAGATTTTTTTCATAATTACTTTTCTCTCATTTATTCTCTAAGTTTAGTTTAGTTATTGAACAAGAGAATCGGCACCAATAACATTCATCCCTATTGCATGAGGCTTTGCATACTGTATGCTTTGGTGAATGTGGTGCTCACTGCTCATGGTGTGGTTTGTCGTATAAGTACATTCTAAAGTGCTCTACAGTCCAAACCAGAGCGAGAGCTTTGTTTTTTTTTTTTTTTTTTTTTATTTCAGTCTGAAAATAACGTTTGTCAACTTCTGTAAGGCTCTTATTGCCAAAAGCAATTACCCGTGGTCCGTTATTATTAGACTGAATGAGCATATCCAACCGGACTACAACATGGCATCTGTCATGACTGTGGTTTTATCTTTTGGGTCAGAATATCCAAGTGTATGGATATTACTCAAGGAGTTTTATAACACAAGGAATGACTCTGTTTGTTTAGGACCCTGTTGTGACTAATATCGGTATTTTTCCTAATTTTTGCGTTAAAAGCCTCCTAAAGGGTTTTGATGTAGTCGCCATATCTGGGATCCATTTGTTGACATAGTTTATTAGTGCTAAAAACTTTGTATTTCTTCTATAGTTTTTTGGCTCCCTAAAACTGTCTACAACCTTAACATATTTGTCAAGGGTTTTAATCCCTTCCAACGATAATTCATGTCCCAAATTTTATGCTCTTGACATTAGATACGCATTTTTTCTGATTTATTAAAATGTTTTTCCTTTAAATAAATGCAGGACAAGTTTGATAGGCTCCAACGCATTGTGTTCTGCGTCATCCTTGCCATATATGACAATGTCATCAATAAGTTGACGACACCATCAAAGGAAAGAAGTATTATTTCTACAATTTTTTGAAAATGCTCTGGCGCATACGATTATGTCAAACATGAGCCACTTATATCGGTACAAACCTTGACTCGTTATAAATAAAAGTTGTTATATCTCTTGAGTCCTCGCTGATTTCGACTTTGATGAAATATGCGTCTTTAATGTCGAGCTTGAAAAACGCCTGCCTTGTTAAATTTTGTAGGTAGCTGATCCACTGTCGGCAATGGATGGTTTTCCCTGACGATAACCATACTCGCGCATCGCATGTCTACGCACACTCTTACATATCCTTCCGGTTTAAAGATGGGCACTATTGGTGATATCCATCCCGAAGGTTTAGTAATGGGTTCTATTATATATCCAATTTGATCAATTGGTCAATCTTTTTGTTAATCTTTCCTTGCAGGGGAACGGGTACTCCACTATCGCGGAATTTAACAATTATAGAATGTTGCAGTCTGCTGTTAGTCGGCTACTTGAATATCTACACCAAATGTTCTAATTACTGTCAATGCTGTGTTGCTGCCGGCAACAAATATTTCATTTAGGTTGACTATATTTGATTACTGATAGTAATGCCGCATTTTTTAAGATAATTCTAAGTTGTTTTACTCAAAATGTCACACTTGCTGCCAGAATAAATAATCAAATATACTTTAATACCTCCAACATGACAGCTTAGCGTCGTGTCATCATCAAAATGAAAAATATAGTCAATATTATTTTTGACAGGATTCTCCTTGAAACGACAGTTTTCGACAATTTAATCAATTAAGTTGTCTTATTCGCAAGCGGAAATGCAAGTTCATTTTCTACTTTGGTGACGAAGCCGTACTTACTAGAACATTTTCGAATTTTTCACCTTGTTCTTGTTTTAGAGTCTGAACAAAATGTCTTTCATATATTTTACTCTGACGAGGTAAAAAGTAGTCGTCAAGAGTCCAGTTGTTTACATCTACATTGATTCCCACTGCTTCGTCTATCACTTTACCAGGGATATTATAGTATATCTCCTGAAGTGTCAAACTTCCTACATATAGTAGTGTGGCTTTTTTTTTTCTCTGGGTTTGATATATTTAATGCAACTTAAAACAATTCAAACCCCCTCTTCCATTTTTCCCATCGTACGGACGCAGGATCGCCTTCGCAATCAAAAGCGGGGTGGTGATGTGGGACATTTTTGGAGCGACCTACGCCAATTTACTATTGTTAGTACCAATTGACAACCAGATACTAGGAGTGAGGCGTATTTATCGAAACAGTTTAAAAACAGGTTTTTAAAAGTAACGACATTTAACAGGTATCGCAAAACCAAAAATACTGTTCCAGTGCCTGCCTGTTCCACAACCTACAAACGACCAACCAAATTAAAACACTGCCGTAACTGGTGTCTGTATGCTCTTCTAAAACTACCTTACGGATGTTTACGTTATTAGAAAGAAAACTGACCTGGAACAGTTTAAATCAATTGTTTTCTCTTCTAACTTATTTTAACAGAAAGAGATAACATCTGTTTCTACTTCACTGAATGAAATTAGGTACTATATTATAAATCTGTTGCAATCAAAGACTCTTTGGTTGCAATGGCACAGGCTGTTATTTTGGAACAGGTTATTTTTTTTTATTTTTTTTTTGGTACAGTTTTGTCCCTGGAAGTGGAACAGGTGAAACAGGTTTCTAATATAATAATTTTACCTGTTACAGACCACCTCTACCAGATACCTACGTCAGTTTACTACTCATAATTTTTTTATTTTTTTATTAGTTCCAGTCGATCATTCAACTTACTACTCGTACTTATGATGGAACATTTCCAATTTCGCTAATTATATATGTACATAATTACATGTACTTTTTTTTTTTGTTTTTTTTTTGTTAGTACCAGTCGATCATTCGACTTCCTACTACTTATGATGGAAACACCATTTCCTTTTTCGCCCATTATCTAAATACATAATTATATTATTGTATTTTTTTTTTGTTAGTACCAACTGTAGTATACAGTTTACTAATTTGGCGTTTTTAGTACCAATCGATAATTCGACTTCCTACTACTTATGATGGAAACACCATTTCCACTTTCGCCAATTATCCAAATACATAATTATATTATTGTATTTTTTTTTTGTTAGTACCAACTGTAGTATGCAGTTTACTAATTTGGCGTTTTTTAGTACCAGTCTATAATAGACTTACTACTCAAATCTATAAGGGTGATTTCACATCCCTCAATGCAGTGTTTTCGTGCCACATTAATAAAATTAAATAACAACCTTGAGTAAAATGACAAATTACCACTTGCCTAGAATATTAGGTAGGTATAAAAATAATAACCCAGATCATAATCAAACATAGCATACTTTATAAATACTTTGTTTACGTTGCAGTAATTATGTAAAGTCTGGCACAAGCACAACCACAACGAGCTATTCTCTTTTTATGTTTCCCGACATGCGGGACTGGAATTGGATCTGTCAAAATACTACTTTGTAATATTAGTTCAAATACCTACATGCGTCTCAAATAAGCTAATACATAGATACATTATTCTTCATAGTATCAACTGAGTAGGTACTTGTAAGATACGCATATAACTTGTAACCAGAATTTAAATTACAATATTGTGGGTAGTGGTGTTATTTTAGAAAGGCACACTTTTCTAAGTTTTGTAATCAAATTTTACCGTAGGTAAATCACACTAATCACACTAATATTATAAAGGCAAAAGTTAGTGAGTGTGGTTGTTTGTTACTTCTTCACGCGCAAACGGCTGAACCGATTTGGATGAAATTTGGTAAGTAGATAGCTTGATTCCCGGATTAACACATAGGCTACTTTTTATTACGGTCTACGTGGGTGAAACCGCGGGACGCAGCTAGTATGTAATAAAAATTATATTAGCAAAACACTTATTGAGCCATTTTGTGCCTATCGTAAATAATTAACCAAGTACGTATAAGTTGCACGTAAACACCGCTTAGCATATTGCTAAATTATGGGGTAACATTTCCCGTTGGTTCACTCCTTTTTTTATTTTTTTTTTTTTATTTTTTTTTTTTTTTTTTTTTGTATATTGGTGTACTTACACAAAACCTCGTCGCCACTTGTGACGTCCACTTGTCACAGGAGTAAGCACAGATGGTTAAATAAAACAATAGTTTGGTGTCTTGCAATAGCGAGCTGAGCGCACGTCCATCCAGTATCAGTGACAGCTGTCTAGTGACACTTATACCCGCGTGGACCTACCTTCACTTCTATATTATTTAATCGTCACACTAATGAAGACAGAAGTGCATGGAGAGTTCCAAACCAAAATCGTTTGTACAGGGTTTCATCGCCTTAATAATACGTCTTGAACGACATAGATGGCGCTAGTATAGTAGTTGGATTGGAAAATATACATCTCTCGTTAAAGAACATTATCTTGTTTTTTGCTACGAGTAGTTACAATATTACTTAATTTTAACACAAATTCTCCTACGACATTACAAACCTTATAAAGCAAAGCTCGTAATAACTAGGATTCGAACTCGGTGGCATAAAATTTACCGATACCATAGCCACTGGACTATTGCGTCATTACGCAATGAGTTGAAATTATCCTACTCTTTATTATATCGAAGTTGTTTAGCGACTTTAACCTGTATCATAAATCTCAAAAGAATTGAGGGTAGTTTAATATTGACTGTATAAAAATTAAATCTTTTTGTTCAATCATAACGTTCTTTACTATCTTTGAGTGAGTTCAGTTACGATTGCATTTAACAATTTTTTAATATTTATCTTTACCATGAGTTCGCGTTCTAATATTGATATGGCTACGAGGGCCCAAATAATAGCATTGCATAATCAAGGCCTAAATTATTCTGAAATTTCGAGAGAAACTGGCTTAAACGTAAGTAATGTTTTAAAATCACTGTTCGTTATTTATTTTATTATCCATGGTTATCGATACACGAAAATAATAAATAATATATTTCCCTTATAGGTAAAGACTGTCACTTTATGGATAAAGCGGTTTCAAGAAGAGGGTTCGTTGGAACACCGCAGTAGATCTGGCAGAAGACGCCATATTGACTCAGACCAGCGTCAACTTATGGTGCAAGGTTATGAGGAAAATGGACGTCGTGAACATCTTTGCGGACGGTGTTTCGTGCTCTTCATAGTGAAGGTCTGCATTATCGTCGACATGCTATTAAGCCATAGCTAACCGAAGCTAATAAAAGAGCACGATTGGAGTTCGCTTTGAAATATAGACATTTCGACTGGAGCAACGTTATCTTCAGTGATGAAAAGACTTTCAAGTCTAGCCAGCACGGGCGAGTTAGGTTGTGGCGTAGGAATAATACGCGTTATGATAGTGATCACGTTGTGCCTAACTCTGAATTCGGTCGTATAACAGTGAACATTTGGGGATGGATGACAGCTGCAGGACCAGGAGAACTTACTGTAATACCCAGTCGTGCTAACAGTGTTAACTACTTAGATGTGCTGAATGACGTCGTGTTGCCCACTGTGCGGAATGTTTTTCCTGTAGAAGACATGCCAGTAATAACGTTCGTGCAGGACAATTGTCCTATACACCGTTCCATAATTGTGCAAGAGTGGTTTAGCCAGCAATCGGACATACGAATTATTCCTTGGCCTGCGAGATCGCCAGATTTAAACCCCATTGAAAATTTATGGGGCGTTATGGTTCAAAAGTGGGACAATAGGAACGAAAGGACTAAGGAAGCACTGAGTACTCACTGCATGGAGGTATGGGATTCTATACGGGGTCACAATTTATGTGAAAAATTAATAGACTCCATGGGTTCGCGGTTGCAAGCTGTAATCGATCAAAATGGCGGATACACGAAATAATTGAGTAATAATGATTGAGTAAAAATGAAAAGACCGGGGTAGCTATAATTTATATGATAAATTACAGTAATCAAACTTGGTGTAAGTTGGATAAATTTATACATTACTTTATAACAACAAAATGTTATTACACTAATGATTTTGATTTCTTTTAAAATATAAGAAATTAAAATAAAAACAATATAAATATAGATTCCTTTCCAACATAATAAATTATTTATTTATTATTATAAACAACTCGGTCCCAAAATGACAGCTATAACCCGGTCTTACAATTGTTATTGATTTTAGGTTTAGCTTCAATTTCTTCCTCCTTCTGGAACGAATACTTAAGCTATGAACCTTAGTCATAACATAATGCACAAATCAATCGTTATAGTCAATACCACTAAACATAATTATGCAAAACGTAAAATTTTTATAATAAGTAAAATATTTACAGAACTAAGGTTGCATATATAGTGAAAGTTATTATAACATAATGTAAATAAAACTAAATAATAGAAGAATAGCACAACACAGTTTTGATTTAGAATACTTATAATATCTATTATACAGTTTTACTTTGTTAAGGTCTTCTATTTTGTAATAGAGTTATTCAGTTATAAATTTTACTTGTATTTCTCTTAACAAGTGAATTAAATCATTGTTAATTGGATGTAAAACTGCTAGGTTAGGTTATACATTCTATAAGAAAGAAAGACATAAATTGTATTCTTCTTTGAGAATTAAATGTCTTAAACTATAATCAATAAAATAGTTTCATTTCTTATCCTTTACGAGAATTAAACTTAGTAAATCTTAAGCTGTAAGAAAAATATATCTAAATCTTCTTACATAAATGTTTTTTACTAATAATATTAATACTTACCACCAATTATGAAAGTAATTTATATAATATATATTTATATAATGTTATATAATACAGGCTCGCTCCTGCTATCCCGACTATAAAAATTGACATCGCAGCTTTATATTAAAAAACTGGTTTTTGGCCCACTGTGCAAAATTTTTGTTCCGTTGAAATTTTTATTCCAGTTCATTTAGTTAACCCGCGCGGAGACGCATCTTTTGACACCCCACACGTGAGCCTAGCTCTCACGAAACGTCAAAAAATTGCTTTTTTTTTACGTTTCGTAAGAGCTTGCTAATCTAACCTAACCTAACTAACCTAACCTAACCTAACCAAACCATCGATATTTCTGCCACCAGGAGAGCTTTTTTTACCTAGTTTTTTGCATATTAATTATAATACAGGCTAGCTCCTGCTATCCCGACTATAAAAATTGACATCGCAGCTTTATATTAAAAAACTGGTTTTTGGCCCACTGTGCAAAATTTTTGTTCCGTTGAAATTTTTATTCCAGTTCATTTAGTTAACCCGCGCGGAGACGCATCTTTTGACACCCTACACGTGAGCCTAGCTCTCACGAAACGTCAAAAAATTGCTTTTTTTTTTACGTTTCGTAAGAGCTTGCTAATCTAACCTAACCTAACTAACCTAACCAAACCATCGATATTTCTGCCTCCAGGAGAGCTTTTTTACCTAGTTTTTTGCATATTAATTATAATACAGGCTAGCTCCTGCTATCCCGACTATAAAAATTGACATCGCAGCTTTATATTAAAAAACTGGTTTTTGGCCCACTGTGCAAAATTTTTGTTCCGTTGAAATTTTTATTCCAGTTCATTTAGTTAACCCGCGCGGAGACGCATCTTTTGACACCCCACACGTGAGCCTAGCTCTCACGAAACGTCAAAAAATTGCTTTTTTTTTACGTTTCGTAAGAGCTTGCTAATCTAACCTAACTAACCTAACCAAACCATCGATATTTCTGCCTCCAGGAGAGCTTTTTTTACCTAGTTTTTTGCATATTAATTATAATACAGGCTAGCTCCTGCTATCCCGACTATAAAAATTGACATCGCAGCTTTATATTAAAAAACTGGTTTTTGGCCCACTGTGCAAAATTTTTGTTCCGTTGAAATTTTTATTCCAGTTCATTTAGTTAACCCGCGCGGAGACGCATCTTTTGACACCCCACACGTGAGCCTAGCTCTCACGAAACGTCAAAAAATTGCTTTTTTTTACGTTTCGTAAGAGCTTGCTAATCTAACCTAACCTAACTAACCTAACCTAACCTAACCAAACCATCGATATTTCTGCCTCCAGGAGAGCTTTTTTTACCTAGTTTTTTGCATATTAATTATAATACAGGCTAGCTCCTGCTATCCCGACTATAAAAATTGACATCGCAGCTTTATATTAAAAAACTGGTTTTTGGCCCACTGTGCAAAATTTTTGTTCCATTGAAATTTTTATTACAATTCATTTAGTTAACCCGCGCGGAGACGCATCTTTTGACACCCCACACGTGAGCCTAGCTCTCACGAAACGTCAAAAAATTGCTATTTTTTTACGTTTCGTAAGAGCTTGCTAATCTAACCTAACCTAACTAACCTAACCTAACCTAACCAAACCATCGATATTTCTGCTTCCAGGAGAGCTTTTTTTACCTAGTTTTTTGCATATTAATTATAATACAGGCTAGCTCCTGCTACCCCGACTATAAAAATTGACATCGCAGCTTTATATTAAAAAACTGGTTTTTGGCCCACTGTGCAAAATTTTTGTTCCGTTGAAATTTTTATTCCAGTTCATTTAGTTAACCCGCGCGGAGACGCATTTTTTGACACCCCACACGTGAGCCTAGCTCTCACGAAACGTCAAAAAATTGCTTTTTTTTTACGTTTCGTAAGAGCTTGCTAATCTAACCTAACCTAACTAACCTAACCTAACCTAACCTAACCAAACCATCGATATTTCTGCCTCCAGGAGAGCTTTTTTTACCTAGTTTTTTGCATATTAATTATAATACAGGCTAGCTCCTGCTATCCCGACTATAAAAATTGACATCGCAGCTTTATATTAAAAAACTGGTTTTTGGCCCACTGTGCAAAATTTTTGTTCCGTTGAAATTTTTATTCCAGTTCATTTAGTTAACCCGCGCGGAGACGCATCTTTTGACACCCCACACGTGAGCCTAGCTCTCACGAAACGTCAAAAAATTGCTTTTTTTTACGTTTCGTAAGAGCTTGCTAATCTAACCTAACCTAACTAACCTAACCAAACCATCGATATTTCTGCCTCCAGGAGAGCTTTTTTTACCTAGTTTTTTGCATATTAATTATAATACAGGCTAGCTCCTGCTATCCCGACTATAAAAATTGACATCGCAGCTTTATATTAAAAAACTGGTTTTTGGCCCACTGTGCAAAATTTTTGTTCCGTTGAAATTTTTATTCCAGTTCATTTAGTTAACCCGCGCGGAGACGCATCTTTTGACTCCCCACACGTGAGCCTAGCTCTCACGAAACGTCAAAAAATTGCTTTTGTTTTACGTTTCGTAAGAGCTTGCTAATCTAACCTAACCTAACTAACCTAACCTAACCTAACCAAACCATCGATATTTCTGCCTCCAGGAGAGCTTTTTTTACCTAGTTTTTTGCATATTAATTATAATACAGGCTAGCTCCTGCTATCCCGACTATAAAAATTGAAATCTCAGCTTTATATTAAAAAACTGGTTTTTGGCCCACTGTGCAAAATTTTTGTTCCGTTGAAATTTTTATTCCAGTTCATTTAGTTAACCCGCGCGGAGACGCATCTTTTGACTCCCCACACGTGAGCCTAGCTCTCACGAAACGTCAAAAAATTGCTTTTGTTTTACGTTTCGTAAGAGCTTGCTAATCTAACCTAACCTAACTAACCTAACCTAACCTAACCAAACCATCGATATTTCTGCCTCCAGGAAAGCTTTTTTTACCTAGTTTTTTGCATATTAATTATAATACAGGCTAGCTCCTGCTATCCCGACTATAAAAATTGACATCGCAGCTTTATATTAAAAAACTGGTTTTTGGCCCACTGTGCAAAATTTTTGTTCCGTTGAAATTTTTATTCCAGTTCATTTAGTTAACCCGCGCGGAGACGCATCTTTTGACACCCCACACGTGAGCCTAGCTCTCACGAAACGTCAAAAAATTGCTTTTTTTTACGTTTCGTAAGAGCTTGCTAATCTAACCTAACCTAACTAACCTAACCTAACCTAACCAAACCATCGATATTTCTGCCTCCAGGAGAGCTTTTTTTACCTAGTTTTCTGCATATTAATTATAATACAGGCTAGCTCCTGCTATCCCGACTATAAAAATTGACATCGCAGCTTTATATTAAAAAACTGGTTTTTGGCCCACTGTGCAAAATTTTTGTTCCGTTGAAATTTTTATTCCAGTTCATTTAGTTAACCCGCGCGGAGACGCATCTTTTGACACCCCACACGTGAGCCTAGCTCTCACGAAACGTCAAAAAATTGCTTTTTTTTTACGTTTCGTAAGAGCTTGCTAATCTAACCTAACCTAACTAACCTAACCTAACCTAACCAAACCATCGATATTTCTGCCTCCAGGAGAGCTTTTTTTACCTAGTTTTTTGCATATTAATTATAATACAGGCTAGCTCCTGCTATCCCGACTATAAAAATTGACATCGCAGCTTTATATTAAAAAACTGGTTTTTGGCCCACTGTGCAAAATTTTTGTTTCGTTGAAATTTTTATTCCAGTTCATTTAGTTAACCCGCGCGGAGACGCATCTTTTGACACCCCACACGTGAGCCTAGCTCTCACGAAACGTCAAAAAATTGCTTTTGTTTTACGTTTCGTAAGAGCTTGCTAATCTAACCTAACCTAACTAACCTAACCTAACCAAACCATCGATATTTCTGCCTCCAGGAGAGCTTTTTTTACCTAGTTTTTTGCATATTAATTATAATACAGGCTAGCTCCTGCTATCCCGACTATAAAAATTGACATCGCAGCTTTATATTAAAAAACTGGTTTTTGGCCCACTGTGCAAAATTTTTGTTCCGTTGAAATTTTTATTCCAGTTCATTTAGTTAACCCGCGCGGAGACGCATCTTTTGACACCCCACACGTGAGCCTAGCTCTCACGAAACGTCAAAAAATTGCTTTTTTTTTACGTTTCGTAAGAGCTTGCTAATCTAACCTAACCTAACTAACCTAACCTAACCTAACCAAACCATCGATATTTCTGCCTTCAGGAGAGCTTTTTTTACCTAGTTTTCTGCATATTAATTATAATACAGGCTAGCTCCTGCTATCCCGACTATAAAAATTGACATCGCAGCTTTATATTAAAAAACTGGTTTTTGGCCCACTGTGCAAAATTTTTGTTCCGTTGAAATTTTTATTCCAGTTCATTTAGTTAACCCGCGCGGAGACGCATCTTTTGACACCCCACACGTGCGCCTAGCTCTCACGAAACGTCAAAAAATTGCTTTTTTTTTACGTTTCGTAAGAGCTTGCTAATCTAACCTAACCTAACTAACCTAACCAAACCATCGATATTTCTGCCTCCAGGAGAGCTTTTTTTACCTAGTTTTTTGCATATTAATTATAATACAAGCTAGCTCCTGCTATCCCGACTATAAAAATTGACATCGCAGCTTTATATTAAAAAACTGGTTTTTGGCCCACTGTGCAAAATTTTTGTTCCGTTGAAATTTTTATTCCAGTTCATTTAGTTAACCCGCGCGGAGACGCATCTTTTGACACCCCACACGTGAGCCTAGCTCTCACGAAACGTCAAAAAATTGCTTTTTTTTTACGTTTCGTAAGAGCTTGCTAATCTAACCTAACTAACCTAACCAAACCATCGATATTTCTGCCTCCAGGAGAGCTTTTTTTACCTAGTTTTTTGCATATTAATTATAATACAGGCTAGCTCCTGCTATCCCGACTATAAAAATTGACATCGCAGCTTTATATTAAAAAACTGGTTTTTGGCCCACTGTGCTAAATTTTTGTTCCATTGAAATTTTTATTCCAATTCATTTAGTTAACCCGCGCGGAGACGCATCTTTTGACACCCCACACGTGAGCCTAGCTCTCACGAAACGTCAAAAAATTGCTTTTTTTTTACGTTTCGTAAGAGCTTGCTAATCTAACCTAACCTAACTAACCTAACCTAACCTAACCAAACCATCGATATTTCTGCCTCCAGGAGTGCTTTTTTTACCTAGTTTTTTGCATATTAATTATAATACAGGCTAGCTCCTGCTATCCCGACTATAAAAATTGACATCGCAGCTTTATATTAAAAAACTGGTTTTTGGCCCACTGTGCTAAATTTTTGTTCCATTGAAATTTTTATTCCAATTCATTTAGTTAACCCGCGCGGAGACGCATCTTTTGACACCCCACACGTGAGCCTAGCTCTCACGAAACGTCAAAAAATTGCTTTTTTTTTACGTTTCGTAAGAGCTTGCTAATCTAACCTAACCTAACTAACCTAACCTAACCTAACCAAGCCATCGATATTTCTGCCTCCAGGAGAGCTTTTTTTACCTAGTTTTTTGCATATTAATTATAATACAGGCTAGCTCCTGCTATCCCGACTATAAAAATTGACATCGCAGCTTTATATTAAAAAACTGGTTTTTGGCCCACTGTGCAAAATTTTTGTTCCGTTGAAATTTTTATTCCAGTTCATTTAGTTAACCCGCGCGGAGACGCATTTTTTGACACCCCACACGTGAGCCTAGCTCTCACGAAACGTCAAAAAATTGCTTTTTTTTTACGTTTCGTAAGAGCTTGCTAATCTAACCTAACCTAACTAACCTAACCTAACCTAACCTAACCAAACCATCGATATTTCTGCCTCCAGGAGAGCTTTTTTTACCTAGTTTTTTGCATATTAATTATAATACAGGCTAGCTCCTGCTATCCCGACTATAAAAATTGACATCGCAGCTTTATATTAAAAAACTGGTTTTTGGCCCACTGTGCAAAATTTTTGTTCCGTTGAAATTTTTATTCCAGTTCATTTAGTTAACCCGCGCGGAGACGCATCTTTTGACACCCCACACGTGAGCCTAGCTCTCACGAAACGTCAAAAAATTGCTTTTTTTTACGTTTCGTAAGAGCTTGCTAATCTAACCTAACCTAACTAACCTAACCAAACCATCGATATTTCTGCCTCCAGGAGAGCTTTTTTTACCTAGTTTTTTGCATATTAATTATAATACAGGCTAGCTCCTGCTATCCCGACTATAAAAATTGACATCGCAGCTTTATATTAAAAAACTGGTTTTTGGCCCACTGTGCAAAATTTTTGTTCCGTTGAAATTTTATTCCAGTTCATTTAGTTAACCCGCGCGGAGACGCATCTTTTGACACCCCACACGTGAGCCTAGCTCTCACGAAACGTCAAAAAATCGCTTTTTTTTACGTTTCGTAAGAGCTTGCTAATCTAACCTAACCTAACTAACCTAACCTAACCTAACCAAACCATCGATATTTCTGCCTCCAGGAGAGCTTTTTTTACCTAGTTTTTTGCATATTAATTATAATACAGGCTAGCTCCTGCTATCCCGACTATAAAAATTGAAATCTCAGCTTTATATTAAAAAACTGGTTTTTGGCCCACTGTGCAAAATTTTTGTTTCGTTGAAATTTTTATTCCAGTTTATTTAGTTAACCCGCGCGGAGACGCATCTTTTGACACCCCACACGTGAGCCTAGCTCTCACGAAACGTCAAAAAATTGCTTTTTTTACGTTTCGTAAGAGCTTGCTAATCTAACCTAACCTAACTAACCTAACCAAACCATCGATATTTCTGCCTCCAGGAGAGCTTTTTTTACCTAGTTTTTTGCATATTAATTATAATACAGGCTAGCTCCTGCTATCCCGACTATAAAAATTGACATCGCAGCTTTATATTAAAAAACTGGTTTTTGGCCCACTGTGCAAAATTTTTGTTCCGTTGAAATTTTTATTCCAGTTCATTTAGTTAACCCGTGCGGAGACGCATCTTTTGACACCCCACACGTGAGCCTAGCTCTCACGAAACGTCAAAAAATTGCTTTTTTTTACGTTTCGTAAGAGCTTGCTAATCTAACCTAACCTAACTAACCTAACCTAACCTAACCAAACCATCGATATTTCTGCCTCCAGGAGAGCTTTTTTTACCTAGTTTTTTGCATATTAATTATAATACAGGCTAGCTCCTGCTATCCCGACTATAAAAATTGAAATCTCAGCTTTATATTAAAAAACTGGTTTTTGGCCCACTGTGCAAAATTTTTGTTTCGTTGAAATTTTTATTCCAGTTCATTTAGTTAACCCGCGCAGAGACGCATCTTTTGACACCCAACACGTGAGCCTAGCTCTCACGAAACGTCAAAAAATTGCTTTTGTTTTACGTTTCGTAAGAGCTTGCTAATCTAACCTAACCTAACTAACCTAACCTAACCTAACCAAACCATCGATATTTCTGCCTCCAGGAGAGCTTTTTTTACCTAGTTTTTTGCATATTAATTATAATACAGGCTAGCTCCTGCTATCCCGACTATAAAAATTGACATCGCAGCTTTATATTAAAAAACTGGTTTTTGGCCCACTGTGCAAAATTTTTGTTCCGTTGAAATTTTTATTCCAGTTCATTTAGTTAACCCGCGCGGAGACGCATCTTTTGACACCCCACACGTGAGCCTAGCTCTCACGAAACGTCAAAAAATTGCTTTTTTTTTACGTTTCGTAAGAGCTTGCTAATCTAACCTAACCTAACTAACCTAACCTAACCTAACCAAACCATCGATATTTCTGCCTCCAGGAGAGCTTTTTTTACCTAGTTTTCTGCATATTAATTATAATACAGGCTAGCTCCTGCTATCCCGACTATAAAAATTGACATCGCAGCTTTATATTAAAAAACTGGTTTTTGGCCCACTGTGCAAAATTTTTGTTCCGTTGAAATTTTTATTCCAGTTCATTTAGTTAACCCGCGCGGAGACGCATCTTTTGACACCCCACACGTGAGCCTAGCTCTCACGAAACGTCAAAAAATTGCTTTTTTTTTTACGTTTCGTAAGAGCTTGCTAATCTAACCTAACCTAACTAACCTAACCTAACCTAACCAAACCATCGATATTTCTGCCTCCAGGAGAGCTTTTTTTACCTAGTTTTCTGCATATTAATTATAATACAGGCTAGCTCCTGCTATCCCGACTATAAAAATTGGCATCGCAGCTTTATATTAAAAAACTGGTTTTTGGCCCACTGTGCAAAATTTTTGTTCCGTTGAAATTTTTATTCCAGTTCATTTAGTTAACCCGCGCGGAGACGCATCTTTTGACACCCCAGACGTGAGCCTAGCTCTCACGAAACGTCAAAAAATTGCTTTTTTTTTACGTTTCGTAAGAGCTTGCTAATCTAACCTAACCTAACTAACCTAACCTAACCTAACTAACCTAACCAAACCTAACCAAACCATCGATATTTCTGCCTCCAGGAGAGCTTTTTTTACCTAGTTTTTTGCATATTAATTATAATACAGGCTAGCTCCTGCTATCCCGACTATAAAAATTGACATCGCAGCTTTATATTAAAAAACTGGTTTTTGGCCCACTGTGCAAAATTTTTGTTCCGTTGAAATTTTTATTCCAGTTCATTTAGTTAACCCACGCGGAGACGCATCTTTTGACACCCCACACGTGAGCCTAGCTCTCACGAAACGTCAAAAAATTGCTTTTTTTTACGTTTCGTAAGAGCTTGCTAATCTAACCTAACCTAACTAACCTAACTCCTCATAAAGGATAAACATGATATAGTGCTGTTTGCAGATGACACTTCACTTTTATTTAAACTCAAACGTCAGCAGGTGGTTGTTGATAATGTAAATAATGCTCTTTCAACTGTAGTTAACTGGTTTAATGTCAATAATCTTCTCCTTAACGAGAAAAAAACAAAATGCATAAAGTTCACATTACCGAATGTAATACAAGTGAACACTAGTGTGTCAATAAAGGGTGAAGAGTTGAAACCCGAGGATTCCACAGTGTTCTTAGGTTTAACTTTGGATGCGCAGCTTCAGTGGAGCCCCCATATAGATAAACTGTCCAAAAAACTTAGCTCCGCAGCATACGCCGTAAGGAAAATTCGTGGTTTAACTGATTTAGAGACAGCTCGTTTAGTATACTTTAGTTATTTTCATAGTGTGATGTCGTACGGCATTCTGTTGTGGGGAAATGCCGCCGATATTCAGACAATTTTTGTTTTACAGAAAAGGGCTATTCGTGCAATTTATAAATTAAGTCCCAGACACTCCCTCAGAGACAAATTTAAAGAGATTAATATTATGACTGTTCCCTCTCAATATATTTATGAGAATCTCATGTATGCACATAAAAATATTAATCTGTTTAAAAGATACAGTGATATCCATAGCATAAATACTAGGAACAAACACAAATTTATTGTACCAAAAACCAGGCTCAAGAAAAAAATAGGTGGTTCGTTTAGATGTCAATGTATACGTTTCTATAATAAACTTCCTAGCCAAATTCAAGAACTAAGCATAAATAAATTTAAATCATTTATTAAACGTAAGCTATGCCAGAAAGCTTTTTACACAATTAATGACTTTCTTGAGGACAAAAAGGCGTGGGATTGAGCTGCTTCAATGATATACATGAGCCATTGTTTTCATATGTACTACTTACTGATGAAAAATTTTTTATATATATATTTTTTTTTTAATATTCGTTTTTGACATGAATACTTGTATAGTATTGTATTATATTTTTTATTTTATTTTTTTATTGACATTTTATATTTATTATTTTTTTTTTTTTTGACTTGAATACTTTGTTAAGTATTATATTTATTTTTATTTTTTGATTGACATATTATGATTACTATTTTGTTTGACACAAATATTTACTTTGTAAAGTATTATATTTTTTTTATTTTTTTTTTATTACTTAATTATTGTAAATGTGAGGACTATGTGGGTTATTATTATTATTTTCTCCTCCTTTTTACAGTAATTTTCAACGTTGTCTGACAGTTTGAGTACTTTTGCGGCCTACCCAAATGTCTTTTCTTTGGTATTGTTCGTCATGTCATTGAGCTCCTTAGTGGTTTTTAAGTTGAGCTATTCGACTATTGACAAATGCTTGCACTGACTGGACAGGTCCACTCAAATATGTTTGGTTCTTTCTTCAAAAGACCACTACAGACACTAAGCTGCATGGTCCTCATATAGAATAATGTGAATGCGAGAACTATGTATGTCGTTATATTCATGTAGATTCTATGATTGTCTGGCAGTTTGAGTATTTTTTGCGGCCTACTCAAATGTCCTTACTTTGGTATTGTTCGTCGGTTCGTTGAGCACCTCAGAGTTCTGAGTTGAGCTTCGCGATGACTGACAAATGCTTGCACTGTCTGGACAGGTCCACTCGAATTCGTGTGTTGCTTTCTTCATAAAGCTCATCCCAGACATAAACGTACATGGTTCTCATAGGATCTAACCAGTCCACATTGTATGGATTTGAACACTAAAAGAGACTTTGACCTCTGAGTTTGTTTCGGTGTTTCTTCTCAGGGTAGTCAGCTAGGAAACACCGGCCTCATCTAGCTTAAACTGACAAAAAAACATTGACGTGTAAAAGTGTTCCTTGTAACCTATTTACTGAATAAACATCATTTATCATTTATCATTTCATTTATCATTTATCATAACCTAACCTAACCAAACCATCGATATTTCTGCCTCCGGGTAAGCTTTTTTTACCTAGTTTTTTGCATATTAATTATAATACAGGCTAGCTCCTGCTATCCCGACTATAAAAATTGACATCGCAGCTTTATATTAAAAAACTGGTTTTTGGCCCACTGTGCAAAATTTTTGTTCCGTTGAAATTTTTATTCCAGTTCATTTAGTTAACCCGCGCGGAGACGCATCTTTTGACACCCCACACGTGAGCCTAGCTCTCACGAAACGTCAAAAAATTGCTTTTTTTTACGTTTCGTAAGAGCTTGCTAATCTAACCTAACCTAACTAACCTTACCTAACCTAACCAAACCATCAATATTTCTGCCTCCAGGAGAGCTTTTTTTACCTAGTTTTTTGCATATTAATTATAATACAGGCTAGCTCCTGCTATCCCGACTATAAAAATTGAAATCGCAGCTTTATATTAAAAAACTGGTTTTTGGCCCACTGTGCAAAATTTTTGTTCCGTTGAAATTTTTATTCCAGTTCATTTAGTTAACCCGCGCGGAGACGCATCTTTTGACACCCCACACGTGAGCCTAGCTCTCACGAAACGTCAAAAAATTGCTTTATTTTTACGTTTCGTAAGAGCTTGCTAATCTAACCTAACCTGACTAACCTAACCTAACCTAACCAAACCATCGATATTTCTGCCTCCAGGAGAGCTTTTTTTACCTAGTTTTTTGCATATTAATTATAATACAGGCTAGCTCCTGCTATCCCGACTATAAAAATTGACATCGCAGCTTTATATTAAAAAACTGGTTTTTGGCCCACTGTGCAAAATTTTTGTTCCGTTGAAATTTTTATTCCAGTTCATTTAGTTAACCCGCGCGGAGACGCATCTTTTGACACCCCACACGTGAGCCTAGCTCTCACGAAACGTCAAAAAATTGCTTTTGTTTTACGTTTCGTAAGAGCTTGCTAATCTTACCTAACCTAACTAACCTAACCTAACCAAACCATCGATATTTCTGCCTCCAGGAGAGCTTTTTTTAAGTTTTTTGCATATTAATTATAATACAGGCTAGCTCCTGCTATCCCGACTATAAAAATTGACATCGCAGCTTTATATTAAAAAACTGGTTTTTGGCCCACTGTGCAAAATTTTTGTTCCGTTGAAATTTTTATTCCAGTTCATTTAGTTAACCCGCGCGGAGACGCATCTTTTGACACCCCACACGTGAGCCTAGCTCTCACGAAACGTCAAAAAATTGCTTTTTTTTTACGTTTCGTAAGAGCTTGCTAATCTAACCTAACCTAACTAACCTAACCTAACCTAACCAAACCATCGATATTTCTGCCTCCAGGAGAGCTTTTTTTACCTAGTTTTTTGCATATTAATTATAATACAGGCTAGCTCCTGCTATCCCGACTATAAAAATTGACATCGCAGCTTTATATTAAAAAACTGGTTTTTGGCCCACTGTGCAAAATTTTTGTTCCGTTGAAATTTTTATTCCAGTTCATTTAGTTAACCCGCGCGGAGACGCATCTTTTGACACCCCACACGTGAGCCTAGCTCTCACGAAACGTCAAAAAATTGCTTTTTTTTTACGTTTCGTAAGAGCTTGCTAATCTAACCTAACCTAACTAACCTAACCAAACCATCGATATTTCTGCCTCCAGGAGAGCTTTTTTTACCTAGTTTTTTGCATATTAATTATAATACAGGCTAGCTCCTGCTATCCCGACTATAAAAATTGACATCGCAGCTTTATATTAAAAAACTGGTTTTTGGCCCACTGTGCAAAATTTTTGTTCCGTTGAAATTTTTATTCCAGTTCATTTAGTTAACCCGCGCGGAGACGCATCTTTTGACACCCCACACGTGAGCCTAGCTCTCACGAAACGTCAAAAAATTGCTTTTTTTTACGTTTCGTAAGAGCTTGCTAATCTAACCTAACCTAACTAACCTAACCTAACCTAACCAAACCATCGATATTTCTGCCTCCAGGAGAGCTTTTTTTACCTAGTTTTTTGCATATTAATTATAATACAGGCTAGCTCCTGCTATCCCGACTATAAAAATTGACATCGCAGCTTTATATTAAAAAACTGGTTTTTGGCCCACTGTGCAAAATTTTTGTTCCGTTGAAATTTTTATTCCAGTTCATTTAGTTAACCCGCGCGGAGACGCATCTTTTGACACCCCACACGTGAGCCTAGCTCTCACGAAACGTCAAAAAATTGCTTTTTTTTACGTTTCGTAAGAGCTTGCTAATCTAACCTAACCTAACTAACCTAACCTTTTTTTTTTTTTTTTTTTTTTTTTTGCCGGGTGGAAAATCCTCATGGATGTCCTTCGCCTGGGGCGGGCGAAGGGGTCTGTCAGACTCTTACTGACTAAAAACCACCCCGGTGTTCCCTCATATACTTGACTCCGGGGCAACGGGTGCGAATGGGACTTCCGCTGCCCCGGACTAGTACCGGCCCGCTGTCTGCGGGCCTCATCCCGTGGTGAGGAGTGAGGTCTCAACCCCCCTTTACGTCTAAGAGAGGCGCACGTGGAACACTACGCGCCGCCATCTCGGGTCTCGGTTGATGGGCCAACGGACGTCCCCGAATCCGTCGACCCCGGACCGTTTTTAGGGAGGCTGAAAGAGGGCGTTGTCCGCCCTTCTTCGACGCCCGGTGCGCCCAGCAGGGAGTGCACTAGTCATCTCCCTCTCCCTTTCCGCAGCCTCCTTCTGCGAGATGACATTCTCACAGAAGGAGATCACCGCATCCCAAGACTCTGGACTGCCGACCATGGAACAAACCACAGCCGGCAGCGACAGGTCGCCTCCGACTTCCGAAATGAGGGCACGACGCGGCTCCTCCCATGCAACACACTCGGCCAGCGTATGCCACGCCGTGTCCTCCGGACAAACTAACCTAACCTAACCTAACCAAACCATCAATATTTCTGCCTCCAGGAGAGCTTTTTTTACCTAGTTTTTTGCATATTAATTATAATACAGGCTAGCTCCTGCTATCCCGACTATAAAAATTGACATCGCAGCTTTATATTAAAAAAACTGGTTTTTGGCCCACTGTGCAAAATTTTTGTTCCGTTGAAATTTTTATTCCAGTTCATTTAGTTAACCCGCGCAGAGACGCATCTTTTGACACCCCACACGTGAGCCTAGCTCTCACGAAACGTCAAAAAATTGCTTTTTTTTTACGTTTCGTAAGAGCTTGCTAATCTAACCTAACCTAACTAACCTAACCTAACCTAACCAAACCATCGATATTTCTGCCTCCAGGAGAGCTTTTTTTACCTAGTTTTCTGCATATTAATTATAATACAGGCTAGCTCCTGCTATCCCGACTATAAAAATTGACATCGCAGCTTTATATTAAAAAACTGGTTTTTGGCCCACTGTGCAAAATTTTTGTTCCGTTGAAATTTTTATTCCAGTTCATTTAGTTAACCCGCGCGGAGACGCATCTTTTGACACCCCACACGTGAGCCTAGCTCTCACGAAACGTCAAAAAATTGCTTTTTTTTACGTTTCGTAAGAGCTTGCTAATCTAACCTAACCTAACTAACCTAACCTAACCTAACCAAACCATCGATATTTCTGCCTCCAGGAGAGCTTTTTTTACCTAGTTTTTTGCATATTAATTATAATACAGGCTAGCTCCTGCTATCCCGACTATAAAAATTGACATCGCAGCTTTATATTAAAAAACTGGTTTTTGGCCCACTGTGCAAAATTTTTGTTCCGTTGAAATTTTATTCCAGTTCATTTAGTTAACCCGCGCGGAGACGCATCTTTTGACACCCCACACGTGAGCCTAGCTCTCACGAAACGTCAAGAAATTGCTTTTTTTTTTACGTTTCGTAAGAGCTTGCTAATCTAACCTAACCTAACTAACCTAACCTAACCTAACCAAACCATCGATATTTCTGCCTCCAGGAGAGCTTTTTTTACCTAGTTTTTTGCATATTAATTATAATACAGGCTAGCTCCTGCTATCCCGACTATAAAAATTGACATCGCAGCTTTATATTAAAAAACTGGTTTTTGGCCCACTGTGCAAAATTTTTGTTCCGTTGAAATTTTTATTCCAGTTCATTTAGTTAACCCGCGCGGAGACGCATCTTTTGACACCCCACACGTGAGCCTAGCTCTCACGAAACGTCAAAAAATTGCTTTTTTTTACGTTTCGTAAGAGCTTGCTAATCTAACCTAACCTAACTAACCTAACCAAACCATCGATATTTCTGCCTCCAGGAGAGCTTTTTTTACCTAGTTTTTTGCATATTAATTATAATACAGGCTAGCTCCTGCTATCCCGACTATAAAAAATGACATCGCAGCTTTATATTAAAAAACTGGTTTTTGGCCCACTGTGCAAAATTTTTGTTCCGTTGAAATTTTTATTCCAGTTCATTTAGTTAACCCGCGCGGAGACGCATCTTTTGACACCCCACACGTGAGCCTAGCTCTCACGAAACGTCAAAAAATTGCTTTTTTTTTACGTTTCATAAGAGCTTGCTAATCTAACATAACCTAACTAACCTAACCAGGGGAGGGCCGTGAGTCATCCTCTGACGCTGAGGTGATGGCGCCGCCTCCCAAGATTCCCACCAGCACGAGGGGTAGGGGGGCGGGGAGGCCGTCAAAAGGCTCAAAGGGTGGCAGGCGAGCCCTGAGGCTCGCCGCGGAGGAGGAGCGCCGCTCCGCCGCTGGGGGTCCCCGGGTATCGGTCTCGGGGTCCTCAAGCGGACGATCGGCGTTCTCTGTCAGCTCCAAGTCGGAGCGAGCGGACAGGCTTGCGGGGGTCGTGGCGAACGCGATCAAGGATGTGGTCCACAAGAGGCTTGCCTCTTCTAGGAGCAGGGCCACATCCGCGGCCACGGCCTCCATTGTGGCGGCGGCGGAGGCGAGCTTCGGCGGGCCTTCGTCTGCGGACGAGACGTCCAAATTGCGGACGGAGGTCGCCCGCCTGACCGCCACTACGGAGCACCTGGTTAAGGAGAACCAGAGGCTCCGGGCAGATCTGGCCGAGCTCCGACGAGGAGCTGGCCCCCGGAGGGACGCGCTGGATGAGCTCCAGCACGGGCCGAGTCAGCCCCTGCCCGCCGCGGAGAACCAGGTTCTCGATCTGGTGCGGCAGGAGCTGGCTGCCTTCAACAGGCGGTTCTCCGTGCTGGAGGGCATCGTGCTGCGGCCCCCGCTGGCGGCGAGTCAGCCGGCGTTGGGCCAGCGGCTAGTGGGCTCATTTGCCGCCGCTGCGGCTGCTGCGCCCAAGCAGGGTTCGGTGGGACGGGCCGACAGCGGGTCTGTGCTGAGACCCGCGGGGTCGGCCCCGCCGAAGGCGCCAAAGGCGCCGCCCAAACCGGGTGGGGCGGCTGCACGGGCGGCGAAAGCCCCGAAGGCCCCAGCCCAGGTGGCGAGACGGCCGTCACAGCCTGCCCCGACTTCCCAACCTCCTCCGGCCGAGGCTGCCGAATGGCAAGTGGCCGGGGAGAAAGAGAAGGCGGGAAAGGCCTGTGGGGTATCTGCCACACTTGTATTCGTTAATTTTGAGTCAAAATAAAACAAACGATGGAGATTCAAAATGGGAATTATTTATTGTCAAAATCCTAACTTCTAATATATACAAATGAATAGTTGACGTAGTCGTGGTTTGGAATCATACTCAAAATTGCTCAGCCAATTAGATATAGGTTTCCCGGTCTTCTGGAGTTTGGAGCATGTTCAGAGTGCGCCAACTATAAATACGCACAGCGCCGCCGTGCGGTGAGTTTCCCCACCGTCCAGCAGTTCATGAAACGCCTCACCAAGCGTTTCTTCGAGAAGGCTGCTAAACATAGAAACCCCCTAATCGTATCGGCCGGCCGATACGTCCCCTCCCAAGTTAGTAAAATTCGCCGGCCACGGCACACTTTAATCACACCCGACGACGCTACGACCCTGCTCCAGGAGAGCCGTAGGGAAACTAGCACGTTGAAAAGACGCAGACCACCGTCCTTCCGTCCTCGCCGCCGAGGACCGTCGCGAGACCCCATGCTGAGCCAAGCAACCAGTCCCTTGACAGAGCCAGCCCGCGCCGCTGTGCCGACAGTTTCAAGTCCGCCCGCATGACATATTCACACGACACCGACTCACACCGCGACGTGGCGTGTCCTAAGTTAATATAGGCACGTCGTGAAGCAACCTGACGTACAGACACCCTCTGTCGTGCGCGGCGTGTCCGAACACGGCAGGGGACTTAAGACACAGAAATCCCCCCAGTCCCTTTGCTCAAGCCAGCACGCACCGCTGAGCTGTAGTTTTAAAAAAAAAATTCGTCCCTAAATAATCACATCATGATTCAGCTGTCCCTTGAGGCCCTCCCCCCGCGACGCCCTGAGACGAGGTCCGTACCCCAAAGGGGGTGCCCTCAGCGTAGTCGCGATTAGTTTAAGTATAAGTCCTGGCTGGAGGCTTTAATAATAATTAAAACCACCACGGGCACGTCCGCTTAAGCAGTCGACAACCACTATGGTTGAACTGCGAGTTTCAGACACAAAAAAAAAAAAAAAAACGTGCGGTGAGCAGTCTCTCATTAGCTTCGATGCGAGCTTGTTGTCCCACCGACACACACCGACAGTGTGCGCCGCGCGCCCGTGCCGCGCGGTTGTTTAATGGTTGCAGGTTGGCGGTGTCGAGTTAGTTGAGTTTATGCGTGTCCCACATCACTCTCCCCTAAGCGAAGCGAACAACGGGCTTCACGGTTCTTCCAGATCTTGTGATGTATGACTGGTTTGCTTGACTAGGGGTGCGATGATCCACATCTTCAGACTCGTTGAATATGTAGGCTGGCTTGAGCCTATCCATTGATACTACTGGTGTGCGTAGCGGTAACTTTATTTTGTAACACTTGTCATAGCGCTCGATTACTTCGTAAGGACCTTCATACGGCGGTGTTAACGGGGAACGAACAGTGTCGTTGCGAACGAAAACATGTGTGCACGTGACGAGGTCGTGATGAATGAATGGCTTTGTCTGACTGTTGTTTGATCGAGGCGCACTTCTTATCGATGCCATGGTTTCTGTGAGGCGGCGTACATAGTCGTTCTCATCAATGTTCGACTTAGTTGGCACGATGAAATCCGATGGTAAGCGAAGCGTAGTGCCATACGTCATCATCGCTGGGCTTAAACTGTTGTTGATTCGCAGCGCCGTACGTAAACCTAATAGTACTGTGGGAAGCTCTTCTGTCCACTGTGTAGTAGTACCTCGCGCCATGAGTGCTGCCTTCAATGACCTGTGCCACCGCTCGATCATACCGTTGGACTGCGGATGATATGCCGTGGTCCGTATTCGTGATATCCCAAACTTTTTCATGAGTGATCGGAACAATGTTGACTCAAATTGCCGTCCTTGATCTGTTGATATTCTTAGTGGGCAACCAAATCTTGCAATCCAATTCTCGTAAACGGCTTTTGCGACTCGCTCAGCGGTAATCTCGGGTACAGGAACGGCTTCTGGCCATTTGGTGCAACGATCGATGATAGTTACACAGTAGCGTTGGTCATTAGACAATCGTAGTGGTCCCACTATGTCCACGTGAATGTGTTCGAAGCGCGCCGACGGTGGGAACTCGTTCAGTGGCGTAACAACATGACGATGAATCTTCGCTCGCTGACAGCTGATACATGATCTGGTCCAGTTGCTAACTTCTTTATTCATGCTGGGCCAGAAATATTTTGAGCACATTTGTTTTCTAGTGGATTTTACGCCGGGATGACACAAATCGTGTTGAGCATTGAATGCCTCAAAACGATAAGTGGTGGGTAAGTACGGTCGAGGTGTGCCGGTGGACGTCTCGCACGTGATTGGCTGGTTTATCCCGGGCATTGTGACGTCGGTAAACTTCAAGTTTGGTTGACTTCTGAGCTGTTTCAAAACTGGATCTTTTCCTTGTTCGCTGGCTAACGTTGCGTAGTCGATGATGGATGGGCATTGTATGTCTTCTATGCGTGATAATGCGTCTGCCACCGAGTTATCTTCGCCTTGCACGTACTTGATGCTCGTACAAAATTGGCTGATAAAATGTAATTGCCGTTCTCGACGCGGGGTGTCGCTGCTACTCGGTGGGCGTGTTAGTGCATTTACTAGCTTAGCTAGGGGGCTTCCAGGTAATGGGTGAATTAGCTGTGTGGCTTCCAAAATGCTTTGACGGCACTTTTCAAAAGCCAACTCTGCCTGCGTCGTCCACTCGATGGGCGTTTTATCGTTGCGTTTCTGGTTGTGTAGATATTTATTCAGCTCGTTCTGTAGTTCGGCTTGACGGGGTAAGCAGCTACGATAAAAATTGATGCCCAGAAAACGTCGTAATTCTGCTATTGTCTTTGGCTTAGGGTAACTTGATATTGCTTGGGTTCTCTCTTCAGTGGGCTTGATCCCGTTGCTTGATACTTCGTAGCCGAGAAAATCAATCTTGTCCTTGCCGAATTCACATTTCTCAACTTTTAGCATGACGCCGTACTTTTTTAGGCGGTCTAGTACTTGCTGTAGAAGTTGTCTGTGGCTCTCTTCGTTTTTCGAGTACAGAAGTATGTCGTCGACGTAGCAGAAGCAGTTGTCTATGCCCCGCAGTACTTGATGCATAAACCTTTGAAACGTTTGACTAGCGTTACGTAAGCCGAACGTCATGCATTTGAATTCAAACAGCCCGAATGGTGTGATAATGGCTGTTTTCTGGGCGTCTTCCTCTGCAATCGGGATCCAATAATAGGCCATTTTGAGGTCAAGCTTCGAGAATATCTTCATATTGTGCAGCTGGTACGTGAAGTCTTGTATTCGTGGTAAAGGGTAGCGGTCTGGTCGTGTGACTGAGTTTAACCGTCGATAGTCACCGCATACTCTTAGGCCTCCGTCCTTCTTTCTCACAATATGCAGGGGGCTCGCCCACGGGCTCTTTGATGGCCTGCATATGCCAAGTTCCAGCATGTGGTCGAACTCCTCCTTTGCAGCCTTGTATTTGTCGGGGGGCAGGGGACGGGCTCGTGCGAAGACTGGAGCGCTTGTCGTCTCAATATGATGCACGACGTCATGTTTTGCTGCTCCTTCAAGGACATAGGTCGCAGCACCTCTGGGAACAACTTCAAGATGTCATAGTACGCTTGGTCGGAGCTGATGACATGTATGGTTTGTTCACTCGTTGCAACTTCAATGGCGTCGATTGACATGTCGGTAACATTGTCGACGAGCTTCTTTTTGTGGAGGTCGACAAGCAGCTTGAAGTGACGTAGGAAGTCCGCCCCTATGATCGAGGTTTTCACATCAGCTATGATGAACGTCCATAGAAAACTGCGTCGCAAGCCAAGATTTAGCCTTAGTGTTTTTTCACCATAAGTTTCGATTGGTGTATTGTTTGCAGCGAATAATTTGTAGGCGCTTGTCTTCATTTTTCGTTTGTTTGTGGCGGCTAGCACGGAAATTTCGGCGCCGGTGTCTACGAGGAAACGCTGTCGAGTGTCGCGATCGAAGACACAAAGGCGGTTGGTGGTGCAGGGGACATCGACTTCCGCCACCGTCGATGTCGTAGCTAGTTTAACGTCGTGAGATTTTTGTTTTTCCTACAGCACGGTGACTCGCAACGTTTCGCCTTGTCGCCAAAACGATAGTGGTATCTACACTCCCATGTAGGATCGCCGGGTTTGACTGTCGTCTTGTTGCTATGCCGGCGAGACTGTGATCGTGACCGTGACCTGAACGATGTGAAACGGGGTCTTTGATGGCGTTCCCTTGTTCGTCCGCGTAGCTCAGCCACTTCTAGGCATAATTTCTCCATTTGCTTTGATAGGACTTCTAGCTGAGTTGACGTCACGGTATCTTGCGAGGTCGTGGCCACTGTGGCAACCGTTGTTGGTTCGGTGTATTCTGCCATTTTATCGGCCATTGCAGCGATAGGGATGATTCCGTGTTGACCGAAAGCACAACGCGCATCTGTGTGGGTAGATGGTTGAGCCACTCGATTTATAATCCTTCGTCTGTGATCATGCCACTGCCTAGTTCTCTCATCCTGCGCAACAGTTGTGTGGGTTTTTGATCACCCAACTCTAGGCCACTGATTAGCTTTTGGAAGTTCTTGACGTCAGATTTGTTATACACGGCGAGCAGACGAGTCTTCACAGCATTATATTTTTCCGTGGAGGGTGGACTGTATAAAATGTCAGTCAGATGTTGAAGGTCCGTTGTTAGCAGCTGCCTCTCCTGCGGAGGAGTAAGTTCCCCTCGCGAGGGGAACATTCTCCTCCGCCTATGGCTCCGTCTCCTGCGGTACCTGACGCGGACCAAGACGACGACGACGATGCTCCCGAGGTGACCGAGGTAGAGCTGAGAGCGGCGGTGCGTAGGCTGAATGCCAAAAACACCGCCCCAGGACCCGATGGCTTTCATGGGAAAGCCTGGGTCCTGGCCTTGCAAGAGGCTCTCGGGCCTCGACTCAGAGGGCTTTTAAGCGCATGCTTAGAGAGGGGCCAGTTTCCACGTCGGTGGAAGACGGGGAAGCTGGTCCTGATCAAGAAGGTGGGGCGCCCTGCGGACTCTCCGTCCGCTTACCGGCCCATTGTGCTGCTCGACGAGGTGGGCAAGCTCTTTGACAGAGTAATTGCAGACCGCCTCGTCGGGCAGTTGGTGCGGGTGGGGCCGGACCTGGCGGAGAGCCAGTACGGCTTCCGCAGGGGGCGCTCCATGGTGGACGCAGTCATGCGCGTAAGAGCCCTCACGACGGGGGATGCAGTGGCCCGGGGTAGGGTCGTCTTGGCGGTGTCTCTGGACATCGCCAATGCCTTCAACACCCTGCCCTGGAGTTGTATAGTGGAGGCACTCCGGTATCACCGGGTGCCGCCCTACCTCCGTCGCGTAGTCGAGGCGTATCTGACGGACAGATCCGTCATCTACCCCGGTCATCAGGGAGTATGGAACCGGCGAGAGATGTCGTGCGGTGTTCCACAGGGATCGGTCCTGGGGCCGCCCTTGTGGAACATCGGATACGACTGGGTGCTGCGCGCCGACCTCCCCGCTGGCGTCAGCGTAGTGTGCTACGCTGACGACACGCTGGTCTTAGCGCAGGGGAGGTCGCACGAGGCGGCGACCGAACTTATGACACGCGGGGTTGCGACAGTCATAGAGAGGATCCGGCAACTGGGACTCGAGGTGGCATTGCACAAGTCCGAGGCCATGTGTTTTCATGGTCGTCGGAACGCGCCACCGTCGGGTTCCCAGATCACGGTAGGAGGGGTTCGCATCGGCGTCGAGGGTACGATGAGGTACCTGGGACTCGTCCTCGACAGCCGGTGGAACTTCGTCGAACATTTTCGACGTTTGGCTCCCAGATTGGACAGGGCCGGGGCCGCCTTGAAGCGGCTCCTACCCAATCTGAGGGGGCCAAACGCCTCCTGCCGGAGGCTCTACGCGGGGATCGTGCGGTCCATGGCCCTCTACGGGGCACCGGTGTGGGCGCGTTCGTTGAGGCAGCGATCAGCTCGCCTGATGAACGCGTCCCAGAGGGTCATGGCGATCCGCATCATCCGCGGATACCGCACGATCTCCCGTGAGGCGGCGAGCCTCCTTGCCGGACTGTCACCGTGGGATCTGGAGGCAAAAATCCTCGCGCACCTGTACGAGTGGCGCGAGGAGGCCAAACGCCGGGGCGAAACTCCGCTGCCGCGACAACTCGCGGCTCGGCGGACCGAGCTCCGGCAGGATCTCATGGTGACATGGAGAGAGCGACTGTCGCAACCCAGCGCTGGGCACGCCACCATCGAGGCGGTAGTGCCCCTCTTTGAGGAGTGGCTGGAGAGGCGTCACGGCGCCCTCACCTTCCGCCTGACGCAGGTGCTCACCGGACATGGCTGTTTCGGGAAGTACCTGTGTCGGATCAAGGCGGAAGTGACCCCTGCGTGTTTCCACTGCGAGGATCGCCCACTGGACACGGTGGAGCATACGGTGGAGGTTTGCCCCGCCTGGGCAGAACACCGCCGTGTCCTCGTGGATGCGATAGGCGGCAGCGACCTCTCGCGCCGTGCCCTGGTTCAGGCCATGGTACGGAGCGAGAGGGAATGGGGGGCCGTCTCCTCCTTCTGCGAAGGTAGTAATGTTCGCGAAGAGGGAGGCGGCACACGTTAGGGAGACTCAACAGAGACCGAGTCGCCCTAGCGCCCCCAGCAGCAGCCATCGCAGGAGACGCCAGGGGCTGCGAGACGATCTCCGGCCACCGTAGACCCGGGCCTGCGGACGGCGAGTAGCGGGTAACTCGCCGTCCGATCAGCACCAGGCCCGAGAGTCGACGGCGCGTAGTGTTCCACGCGCGCCTCAAAGAGTTGTCAGCAAAGGACGGGGCCTGCCACGGCCAGTGCCTGCCCGGGGGTGGAGGATAAATTCGAAAGAGTTACCTCGCCCCCGGGCACTCGAGGCAGGGAGGAACAGGGGTGGGTTTTAGTCAGTAAGAGTCTGACACACCCTTCCGCTCCACCCTAGAGCGGAAGAAGTCATAGGATGATTTCCCACCCCCCAAAAAAAAAAAAAAAAACTAACCTAACCTAACCTAACCAAACCATCGATATTTCTGCCTCCAGGAGAGCTTTTTTTACCTAGTTTTTTGCATATTAATTATAATACAGGCTAGCTCCTGCTATTCCGACTATAAAAATTGACATCGCAGCTTTATATTAAAAAACTGGTTTTTGGCCCACTGTGCAAAATTTTTGTTCCGTTGAAATTTTTATTCCAGTTCATTTAGTTAACCCGCGTGGAGACGCATCTTTTGACACCCCACACGTGAGCCTAGCTCTCACGAAACGTCAAAAAATTGCTTTTTTTTTACGTTTCGTAAGAGCTTGCTAATCTAACCTAACCTAACCTAACTAACCTAACCTAACCAAACCATCGATATTTCTGCCTCCAGGAGAGCTTTTGTTACCTAGTTTTTTGCATATTAATTATAATACAGGCTAGCTCCTGCTATCCCGACTATAAAAATTGACATCGCAGCTTTATATTAAAAAACTGGTTTTTGGCCCACTGTGCAAAATTTTTGTTCCGTTGAAATTTTTATTCCAGTTCATTTAGTTAACCCGCGCGGAGACGCATCTTTTGACACCCCACACGTGAGCCTAGCTCTCACGAAACGTCAAAAAATTGCTTTTTTTTTACGTTTCGTAAGAGCTTGCTAATCTAACCTAACCTAACTAACCTAACCTAACCTAACCAAACCATCGATATTTCTGCCTCCAGGAGAGCTTTTTTTACCTAGTTTTTTGCATATTAATTATAATACAGGCTAGCTCCTGCTATCCCGACTATAAAAATTGACATCGCAGCTTTATATTAAAAAACTGGTTTTTGGCCCACTGTGCAAAATTTTTGTTCCGTTGAAATTTTTATTCCAGTTCATTTAGTTAACCCGCGCGGAGACGCATCTTTTGACACCCCACACGTGAGCCTAGCTCTCACGAAACGTCAAAAAATTGCTTTTTTTTTACGTTTCGTAAGAGCTTGCTAATCTTACCTAACCTAACTAACCTAACCTAACCTAACCAAACCATCGATATTTCTGCCTCCAGGAGAGCTTTTTTTACCTAGTTTTTTGCATATTAATTATAATACAGGCTAGCTCCTGCTATCCAGACTATAAAAATTGACATCGCAGCTTTATATCCGTACCTGGCGTGAATAAGTTGATATGTCATTTATGCATACTTTTCAGGGCAGCCAATTTAAAGTTTACGATCTTCTGGTAAATCGAAAATAATGATGATTACTTCTTTAATAGTTGAATTTAGGTTCTTTAAGGAGCTGTTTTAAGTCTACGTTACAAAATAAATGTAATATTTGTTAATGCATTTAAAAACAGACTTATCCAATTGTTCACCGACGACTTATCAACTTATTCCCTGAAGGAAGATAAAAATTCTAACTGTCATAATTGAATGTAAATAAAAACCAAATGAAGTAATAACAAAGTTTAATCGCAGAAACAAATTAAGATCCTTTATTCTTTTTTAAATTTATGAAATTTAACCAAATGACAAGAAAAAACACTTTAAATTACTTATTCTTCTGTGTTTTCTTCTTTATCAGGATCTTCTTCGTCAAGATCGGGGTCGATATTTTCTGTATCATTATCCGTTTTTATATTTCTATAAAATTCATGAAATACTGGATCTATTAGAGGTAATAGATCCAGCAAATCTTTTTTCTTCTCTCGACTTACTGGCAATTGCTCTCTGGACACTGGTTCTAACTGTATGTTATCTATAATGTATTTGCCTCTTTTCTTGAAGTTTATTGCTTTAAATGGAGTGTCACTGTCAAGGTTTGTCTTGAAGTATATTTCTCCAATGGGTTTTCTATATTGCAACCACTTCACAGGTTGCCATAGGAATTTGCTTCCAGAGACGTCTTTCTTTTTAATTGTGAACGGCCCTTTTTTTGAACTTAATTCAGAGAAGTTTAGAAACTGTTCTTGCTTCATAGGTATCACTTCAAAGGGGTTTTTAACTTTGGAAGACCGAACCAGTTGTATCCAATCATTAAGATGGTTAATTTTAATCTGTGTCTTCTTTTTAGTTCTCTCAATAATAGCATGGTCCGAGTCACATTCCATATGACTATGTCCGCTGATAAGAAACTTATGGTTGATCACTTCCAACAAAAGATACTTGCCATAATTGTGATTTACTTAATACAAAGATTTCGTTAGCTCAAGGACAGGAAATCCAGGCTTTAAAAGCTGAACTTGCTGCACATCATACATTAGCTGAAAAAGCTTATTCCGAAAAGAGGAAAGACAAAGACGATGCAAAACACGACTCATCAATTCGTGCCTACACGTTCGATCTTCAGCAATGCTTACCTACTCCTTACCTCAAAACTTCTGTTTCTTTTTATAAAAGGCAATTGTGGTCCTTCAACCTAACAATTCATAACTTAGCTAATGATCAAGCTATTTGTTATATGTGGGACGAAACGATTGGCGCACGAGGTGCTAACCAAATCGCTTCTTGTTTATGGGATTTGCTTCATAATTTACCTGCAAATGTAAAACAGGTCACATTTTATTCGGACACATGTGGGGGCAAAATAAAAACAACACAGTTGCTATGATGTTCATGTTTCTATTGCATCAACATCCAACATTGGAAGTGATCAACCATAAGTTTCTTATCAGCGGACATAGTCATAATGGAATGTGACTCGGACCATGCTATTATTGAGAGAACTAAAAAGAAGACACAGATTAAAATTAACCATCTTAATGATTGGATACAACTGGTTCGGTCTTCCAAAGTTAAAAACCCCTTTGAAGTGATACCTATGAAGCAAGAACAGTTTCTAAACTTCTCTGAATTAAGTTCAAAAAAAGGGCCGTTCACAATTAAAAAGAAAGACGTCTCTGGAAGCAAATTCCTATGGCAACCTGTGAAGTGGTTGCAATATAGAAAACCCATTGGAGAAATATACTTCAAGACAAACCTTGACAGTGACACTCCATTTAAAGCAATAAACTTCAAGAAAAGAGGCAAATACATTATAGATAACATACAGTTAGAACCAGTGTCCAGAGAGCAATTGCCAGTAAGTCGAGAGAAGAAAAAAGATTTGCTGGATCTATTACCTCTAATAGATCCAGTATTTCATGAATTTTATAGAAATATAAAAACGGATAATGATACAGAAAATATCGACCCCGATCTTGACGAAGAAGATCCTGATAAAGAAGAAAACACAGAAGAATAAGTAATTTAAAGTGTTTTTTCTTGTCATTTGGTTAAATTTCATAAATTTAAAAAAGAATAAAGGATCTTAATTTGTTTCTGCGATTAAACTTTGTTATTACTTCATTTGGTTTTTATTTACATTCAATTATGACAGTTAGAATTTTTATCTTCCTTCAGGGAATAAGTTGATAAGTCGTCGGTGAACAATTGGATAAGCCTGTTTTTAAATGCATTAACAAATATTACATTTATTTTGTAACGTAGACTTAAAACAGCTCCTTAAAGAACCTAAATTCAACTATTAAAGAAGTAATCATCATTATTTTCGATTTACCAGAAGATCGTAAACTTTAAATTGGCAGCCCTGAAAAGTATGCATAAATGACATATCAACTTATTCACGCCAGGTACGGAAATTATATGCGTATTTTAAGTATTCTCAAAGTAAGTAAACGTAACAATTCACGCTTTGTTATTATAAACAATAATTATAATGTCCATTTTAAAGAGTTTCATAAATGACTCGTGTGATTTTATAATGATAAAACTAGACAATTCGAAATGTTCTAAAATATCACAACTTTTGATAGCGTGCTTATCTAGACAATTCGAAATGTTCTAAAATATCACAACTTTTGATAGCGTGCATAACTAGACAATTCGAAATGTTCTAAAATATCACAACTTTTGATAGCGTGCATAACTAGATAACTCGATATATATGTGTGTGTTTCGTACTCAAAGACGTTCATAACTTGATAACTGAATTTGTCATATTACACTTGCAAATCCACAAACGTATATGTTGATATATTAACTAATGCATGTTCTGACTTATGTTGATAAATCGAAATGCAATAATATAAACGCTGTCAGTTAAGTATTATTAATTTGACATGTCGTTTTATCAAATATTTATTGCCATAATTGTAGATACTCACTTATGTACGAAAGCAATAATTTGATTTTGTTTGAGTATTTCCAGTTGAGTTTTTAATACCGGTAGGGTATAAGGTCACAGAAGCGTTTAAGCTAAAAAAAAAAAAAACGACATCTCGAGTTGTCAACGTATTCACGCGTGGTACGGATATTAAAAAACTGGTTTTTGGCCCACTGTGCAAAATTTTTGTTCCGTTGAAATATTTATTTCAGTTCATTTAGTTAACCCGCGCGGAGACGCATCTTTTGACACCCCACACGTGAGCCTAGCTCTCACGAAACGTCAAAAAATTGCTTTTTTTTTACGTTTCGTAAGAGCTTGCTAATCTAACCTAACCTAACTAACCTAACCTAACCTAACCAAACCATCGATATTTCTGCCTCCAGGAGAGCTTTTTTTACCTAGTTTTTTGCATATTAATTATAATACAGGCTAGCTCCTGCTATCCCGACTATAAAAATTGACATCGCAGCTTTATATTAAAAAACTGGTTTTTGGCCCACTGTGCAAAATTTTTGTTCCGTTGAAATTTTTATTCCAGTTCATTTAGTTAACCCGCGCGGAGACGCATCTTTTGACACCCCACACGTGAGCCTAGCTCTCACGAAACGTCAAAAAATTGCTTTTTTTTTTACGTTTCGTAAGAGCTTGCTAATCTAACCTAACCTAACTAACCTAACCAAACCATCGATATTTCTGCCTCCAGGAGACCTTTTTTTACCTAGTTTTTTGCATATTAATTATAATACAGGCTAGCTCCTGCTATCCCGACTATAAAAATTGACATCGCAGCTTTATATTAAAAAACTGGTTTTTGGCCCACTGTGCAAAATTTTTGTTCCGTTGAAATTTTTATTCCAGTTCATTTAGTTAACCCGCGCGGAGACGCATCTTTTGACACCCCACACGTGAGCCTAGCTCTCACGAAACGTCAAAAAATTGCTTTTTTTTTACGTTTCGTAAGAGCTTGCTAATCTAACCTAACCTAATTAACCTAACCAAACCTAACCAAACCATCGATATTTCTGCCTCCAGGAGAGCTTTTTTTACCTAGTTTTTTGCATATTAATTATAATACAGGCTAGCTCCTGCTATCCCGACTATAAAAATTGACATCGCAGCTCTAAAAAGCAGTGCGACAAAATGACGGCTAGCTATGAAACAAGTTATAGATGTCAAACCAGTTTACGCTTTGCGCTTAACCGTGTTTTTAATCGACATGATTTTACGTGTACCCTTGATTTGTATGGAAATATTAGTGCAACTAAATTTGACAGCTTTAATTTACATCCGTCTCTTTCTTGTTCTATTAGAGAGAAAAAGATAGAACACACACAAGACAGGACATATATACAGGGTGTAAAAAGAAAGATCACAGAGCCGTTAACTACGCATACTGTACGTGTAACGAAGTAGTTTTGCGCTAATATGATATTGCTGGGAGACGACTTTTATTTTAGTTATGAAAAATAAAACACCGTCCCTTCGCTCGTTACATACGTTTGATATTCATTTCGTTTTCGTAACCGCAAATTCGTAATTTTGAAATTTCGGAAAAAAATAATCGAAAATTCAGTAAATGTTTGCTTGGAAAAAAGTTTACTAATAACACTTAGTATTCATTAATAAAAAAAAAACAAAACAAAAGTCAGAGACAGGGAGAATAATAAAAGTAAAACCCAATAAAAGAAAGCAAATTTTAACCCCACACGTTGTAAATTCTAGCGGTTCTAAATATACCATAAAGAACGATTACACCGGACAAGAGTTGAGGAGGAATATTGTCCATCTATAAAGAGTTGAAGGTAAATGGCAAGTATGTGGAGAAAACACACCTGATTCTGATGATACCAGCGATTATTCTGTTTTACATACGTTACATACACATATGTTAAGATTGTTGCATATTATTATATAGATTCAAGTTCTTCAAACTTAACAGACAGATGTGTTGCTGGGGAGTTTGTTGGCCACTTCTTCTTCACAGCTAAAACACTAGGAAGTGGTGACGGGCGGGCGTTTTGGGGGACTGTCTTTATGTAGAACTTTGACGTTCAAAAAGTGCTGGTTCTCAGCCTAGTTTGAATAAATGACATTTGATTTTGATTGCGATTCCGACAGCAAATAGTATAATTATTTGTCAATCTTGTTTGTGTAATTGTAATTAACAATGTATAATTTTCTTTTGTTTGAAACCTCTGTGTAAACTATTTCTAATATTATATTAACGTTAGGTGTAAACTACATTAAGAAGTCTAATTCCAATTGTGCTAATGAGTTTAAGTTTTCCGTTTCACATAAGTCTATTTATAAAAAATCGGAAAAATTAATATTTGTAAAAAGGGAAGAGGTGTGACGATTAAATAATATAGAAGTGAAGGTAGGTCCACGCGGGTATAAGTGTCACTAGACAGCTGTCACTGATACTGGAAGGACGTGCGCTCAGCTCGCTATTGCAAGACACCAAACGATTGTTTTATTTAACCATCTGTGCTTACTCCTGTGACAAGTGGACGTCACAATTAGTACAACGAATGGCAATAAAAAAGCAGCATGGCACTAAAAATTTAAAAAATAACTTTAATTTCGGCAGTCGGTGTTTGTATTTTATTTCTTCGTTATTTGACACCGACTACCGAAATTAAAGTTATTTTTAAATTTTTAGTGTATTTTCTTTTTTGGAAGTCAGTTGTTTTTTTTGTAAAAAAGTTTTTTATTTTTCAGTTTTAGTTGATAGACCCCAGAACTCAAAACCTCGATAACATGGAACGTGGAATTTAAACATAGGTACTCGTAATTGGAGAAAACCAAAACGTCATCTAGGAATACATATTTTTCGCTTTTGTTCAGTTTTTCAAAAACCGCTAAAGCAATTTCGAAAAAATTTATTTATATTAAAATTTATACCACCTCGGGCGTATATTCCTTCGGATAAAAAAAGAATTTTGAAAATCGGTCCACAAATGACAGAGAAATCGGTGGACAGACAAAAAAAAACATACATCAGTCGAACATAGAACCTCCTCCTTTTTCGAAGTCGGTTAAAAAAAGGTAATATTGGAGAAGATGGCGAAAAAGTCAAGACAATATTTGAATGAATTACTAGAACAAAAGAAAGCACAAAGTATTTTACTGGAGAATTTGCCACCCACTAGCGAAACTGCAAAAATCCTAAACATCGCAATTTATAGATTCTGAAGTATGCCAACCCTTTGTGGAAATAGAAGAACCACCAGAATCTACACCAAAGATAATAAAAAGCCATAGACAGACGAAATGTTCTTCAAGTGCTTTGAGACAGTTACGTTATATGTATATTTTATTTCATTATTAATAGGCTCGCGGGAGTTTTTGGCGGGATTTTGTCGAGTGAAGTTCAGTGGCTGTTTTAATTATTCGTTTATTGATTCCTAGTGGATATTGTGATGTAAAATTGGTGTAGTTTTGTGTCTCAAGTGTCAACGTAAATGGACAATATGTAGAATCTTTGAAACAGGCGCGATCTCGGGCAAATGGAGCTGAGAATTTTATTGTAGTATTGACTACCTCAGTGAAGTTTGCCGAGAAGGCTGACTCGACACATTTGTTGCCTAATACTGCAAAAAACATTAGAATGTGTTACATCTGCATTCTAATGGAAAAAGAAGGATAAAACTGAAGACGAGGCTTCGGCCTTACTTACTTTTGAACAAGAAGGATTAAACTGAAGACGAGGCTTTGGCCTTACTTATAGACAAGAAAGATAATAAGCACTGAAGACGAGGCGGTATGGTCCAAGACCTTAGCCTGCCCATGAAGGGCGAAGGAAAAAAAAAAAATAGGCTCGCAGTTGACCACTACCTCACCTGATGGTAAACGATAATGTGGCAGAAGATAGAGCACACTTGCCTAGAAACAACCTATTCACTGTCGACTTAAAGAATCCCAGGTTGTAGCTATCAGAAAACACAGACTCTGACAGGGAAAAACTTTAGCTGTACGCACAATTAATGTGTTCCCAAAACGTTTTGTGCGTGTGGGTGGGGCGTCCATCATGTACTGGTGGCGCATCTTGTGTCCTGGTCTTGTGGTCCGATAATGTAACAGGCTTGGCGGAATTAAACTATGCAATTCCGACGCACACTCCCCAAAATGTAATCGATAGGCTAGTAACTCGGCGTCGATGCTCAAGACTTTGGAGCTTGGATTCGACGAGCTTAACATTGCCAATGATTCTCTTGGCTCGTTTCTCAATTGACTCAAGCGCATCAAGCTGTTATCTGGCAGATCCGTCCAAAAAATGAGAGCAGTACTCTATACACGATCGAACTTGCGCTTGATAAAGTTTGAGCAGCTGTTCCGGCGTGAAGTACCGTCTCACCTTTGCTAAGATTTTCAACTTTTTGACAGCCAGTTGAGCGTTTGATATATGGCCCAAAATTGATAGTGGATGTTAAAGTGATACCAAGAAGATCAAGAATGATAGGTTATCGGCACGGTTACATCTCGGAAAGATGGAGCCGGGTGGAGTTGGCTCCTTTTAGCGGAGAAAAAACCACGCCTGGGTTTTAGCAGCATGTAACTTGACCAAATTGGCATCGCCCCATTCAGAAACCGCCTTCAAGGATCGGATCTGCGACCCACTAGCCCGCGCGTTGAATACGTATCTCTCAGCAACAGTGCCGTCGTCTCACTCAAAGGTACTGCATAAAAATGATCTCCTTAAGCCCAGTGGCTTAAGGAGATCATTTTTATGCAGCAAAAACAGTGTTGCCGAGAGCACCAACCACTGAGGGACCCCGGCATTGATATTCAGCTGATCGGAGGAGCAGCCATCAATTACCACTCGGGTGGGCCGATCCCTCAGGAAGTCTGAAATCCAATTGCACAGACCAGGAGGTAGACCGAAGGAAGGAAGCAAAGCAAAAACGCCGAAGGCGTTCGACAGCTTCTGTCACGAAATGACAGAAGCTGTCGAACGCCTTCGGCGTTTGACTTATAGATCAACGAAAGTGATTTCAAATTTGCAGAAAGAAGTAGAAATATTAAGAAAAAGAAGGATGTGCTAAGAAAACAAATACATAAAGAGCGAATGTTATAGAAAGTAAGAAAGTCTATTGAAGATACCATCGAAAAAAAGTGGATCAAGTAATTAATAATATAAAAGCTGATAAAACAGAGCAGTTATGAAAAACTACTGTTCAATGAAACGCTCAATCACGGAGTGTTTAGCAAATACAACATTCTTCCTAAAAAGAGAAGAGATCCAGACGTGGACAGTGCGTGAGTTGGAAAAGGTGATAAATGCTCACACGCCCTGCCGCTCCATTCTAGAGCGGGACATGTCATTGAATGATTTCCCACCCCACAAAAAGAAACAAAAAGGTGTGGTGCTGGAGAAAGATGCTAGATGTGGAATATCGTAGACGAATTTACGAACCAACGTGTCAATACTCCAGGAAATCGGCGTCACGCAGCGTTTGTCGGCCGTAGTACAGTCGCGCATACTGCAAGATTTTGGATACGTCTCTAGGCAGGATAACGACTCCTGCTCTGGTTGGTCGTACAGGGAAAAGTAGAGGGAACCAGATGGCGGGAGATCGTGCAGAGCTGTGTCCGCCTTTACCACCGACGTGGACGCCTTTACGTGACCACGACCGCTCTGCCAAGAGCAACACGACAGAGAAGTAGAACAATCGAAGCTAATTAAGCCTCAGAATACTCAATTACTATTTACTACATTTTGATGATGTAAATAGGAACCTACAGGCGGCTTTTCTTTCTTGTAAGTTCCTACAAGCAGAATATGTGAATTCAAAACGCATGTTTTCATCGACTGTACAGCCCTCGCCAAACTTTGTGACCGCCTTGAATAATATATAGTCGCGAGTCCGAACTTGCGCATGGTACAGTCGAGTGGAGAATACGTAATCAACCAAACAATTTTCGTTTTCTAACATTTTTAATACTTATTTTATTATGTCAATTTATTTTTATTTGGTGATTATAAAGTTCGTGTTTATTTCATAGGTTATTTTATTTAATTTAATATATAATGTATGTGTTATTTGTAAAACATATAGGTTAGGTAATAATAGAATAAATGTAAATAATAAACATTAATATAAATAAAAAATATATTCACAATGGGGCCACACCTTCCATAAAAACATCTCCCTTACTAGTGGATGGTTCCGCATCCGAATCACTCTCTTCACAAAAAATATCCGAATCATCTTCATCTGATTCATTATCGCTCACGTGAATTATTATTTTTTCAGTTTTCTTATATTCTTCTTCAATATTTATAACTTTGTCGCATAGTGCAGTCCACTCCTGTTCACCCATGCGATTTACTTTTTCTTCCACTAGTTTCCAGTTATATTATTTGTGACATTTTTTTTCGCCACGTAACCTTTTATGGATGCCCAAGCCATTTCTATGGGGTTCAAGTCGGGATGGTAAGGTGGAGGCCGTAATATTGTGATTGTGTTCTTCTAAAATTTTATCAATATTAAATTTTTTTAATTTTTCTTTGTGTATAGAAATTAATTTATACAGTTCTGGTTTCAGCATGTCAGAACTGCAAGGGATATTTTTTGCCGTAAGCCATGCCACCATTTCTGCCTTTTTGCTATTTGACGTCGGCGCTGCATCCTCTAATTTGTTATGATAGGGTGCATTATCTATCACCATAGCCGATCTCGGTGGGAGATTCGGCAAAAGTTGTGTGCGTATCCATTTTTCATAATTATTATAATTCATATTATCATGGTAATCTCCGGTTTTCGTACCTGCCTTAAACATTAAAAGGCCGTTGGGTACAAATCCTGATTTGGATCCAGCATGTACAATAACGACACGTTGACCTTTTGATATATTTTTTTTTAAACCTTTAGTGCTACTATCACTCCATGCCTTCGAAGTGGTATGCGATGAATCGACATACGATTCGTCAGTGTAAACTATCGTGTGCGTAGTCGCAGCGGAAAAATGTCGAATTTCGTAAGCGCACGCTAAAAAGATACTTACCTATACCGTTAAGTTTTTAAATTCGTCTTTTGAATTAACTACTGGTGTTAATTTTTTTTCTAATTATTAGTATTTCTATTTAATCAAATTGTACCGTGTAACATCAAAATATTTGTACGCTGGATGCAGCAGTATATAGGTACCACCTACTGTCTGTCTGTCTTGTGTGTTACCTACTGTAACAACTTTTTGTAATATTCTGGCAAATAAATGCATTTGTTAATAAAGATGCAATTATTATTGTAATAATTTCGAAAGTTTAAGATAAAAACAAGTAACCTACTGTTTTATAACAAAAGTTATTAGTTACTTGTTTAAGAATTGTGTGCCCACCTGTACCCCCCCCCCCCCCCCCCCTACCAATCCAATAATAGTACAATACTGGAAATTTTAGAACGTTAGCTCCATATACTGCACGGCCGCTTTTTTGTAGCCATTCAAACTTAGTCGGTTTATCCATCTATTGAGATTGTTTCGGTATTTTTATTATATCTCTTTAATTATTAAGTGTAATGAGCTGAAATTTTACATGTGAATAGTTGGATTAACACACTAAATATCTGAATATGTTTTATTATGATTTTCCTTTAAAAAGTCCTTCAATCGGATGTCATAAAATATAGTGGTCCAGTCGTAGTAAAATATGTCATTGCTCATTAATTACTAAGAGCACATAAATGAAACATGGCAGGACATTGTAGACCCTTAAAAGACAAAGTTAGGCTCTAGAGTTCCTATTTTAAGTTCTAGGACCTAATAACCTTATATTACTTTTATGTGTATATCTTTTGAACAGTATGTTTTTTTCAAAATCTATGTTCATAAACATTACACACAAATTCAAAGCAACGAGCGAAAAAAATTACAACTCTGCACCAAGCCGTTTTATATGATTTTCATCAAATAGCCAAACGTCAGCGCAGCGGAAACTTGAATATCTTCGTTGTTTTATGACACACAAATTTCATTTAAACATACACATTTACCTCTCGTTACACACTAATTATTGACAGTCTTTTTTTTCTTGTGCGTCCCTAAGAAAAAAAAAGTGCCGCTAGGATGACGTAGTTCCAGCGGAAACAGTTTTTGTTGAATAACTTCCCAATGGTTGGATGCACAAATTTGTACTTACCATACACATTTACACGACGTCATACACTAAATATCTGCTAAACTGAAATTAAGAAATTCGAAATTTTTCCGCTGCGACTACGCACACAAACTATCGGTCTTCCTTCTGCGCGATATTTCCTTATTGCACGCAAATATTCAATTCGCTTACAGCGAATATTTGTATTTTCAATTAATAATTTGCGATTGTCTTCAGTTTTTTTCCATTTAAATCCTATTTCATTTATAATTCTCCTCAAACAACGAGTTTGAGGAGAGCGGATCCTTCAAAATTTATATCTTCTTTTAATTTTTTTAAAAGTTGAGCAATTGTCGGCAACTCTTTCTGTGTTACATGAAAATTGTGGATACATCTTTTGATGACACCTTGGTCAAAATTGTCGATTCCGGTTACCTTTTTTACCCCTTGCCTCTTCTTTCCGGGTGTACGAAAAACTGCTAATAAATCGGAACTTGGTTCATTAGCAACCGATATAATACGTCGTACAGTTCTTTCTGATACTCCTGTAGCGGCTGCAGTCCGTTTATGTACTGCCTTCAAATCGTATTTAAGGCCTTCTTCAGCTTCTTTCTTCATAAATTTATAAACATCGTAGACCATTTTACGAGCCTGGCATCGTAAAACATTACAACGTCCAGTAGGCATGTTTATAAACAAATAACAACGAGTAAAAATAACAACAAGTAACAATAACTAAAAACTATAACAACAAATTAACGAAACGATCGAACGAATTCTGAACGCGACAGTACTCTCGGAGCTCAACAAGTGCGTGATTCGTGTACGGACCTAGCACTCACACTAAGGCGTGGGTGCCAGCACGCGTCGCGGGTGAGCGGCGCGGGCGCGCGGGGTGTGGCCCTGCCCCCAAGCTCTTGTGCGTCCCGCTAATACCCTGATTTTGTGTTCTGCGCAATGCAATGAGCCTAGTTTCGGGGCGGTCACAAAGTTTGGCGCGGGCTGTACGTGGACTTGACCAATAGCGTATTCGGCAAATTTCGTAATTGGACAAAAAGATGATTTGACGAATTACAGCTTTGACGAATATCAGACTTGACCAATGTCGTTCAACCCCTCTTTATGTATGTTTATTTTGAAGTGATAGTGGGTTAGTTATAAATGAAACAAATCAATAATTTAATGTTTATACAATTATTTACTCAAACAAAATATTATGTAGGTACTTACACTAATTATTAGAACCTTACTTGCGAAAAACTAGAAACTTAACTACTAATTATCACAATTCAATCACAGTATGTTACAATAATTATTATGGTTTATTATAATTTATAACACTAACTATTCAACAATGTCTTGAATTACACAAAATGTCAACTGAAAGTAAAACTGTGGTACCTACTTAAAAAGATAACACTATTGGTGTCTCTCACTCGTGTTTTATCCATTAAAGCACGAGTGAAACAGACACCAATACATCCAATTCGTCATCTAAGTTACTGCATGTGGTTTACGTTCAGTCCTTAAGACAATCATAATACCGATATTTGATATTTTTAAAAATAAGTAAATACAGGGTGTAATCGACATCGACGCACTTACGTTTACCAGTGATTCAAAAGTTTCTACAAAAAATGATAAGTTTAAATAAAAGTAGTCAATGGGATGACTACTTTTATTTGAACTTATTTTGAAGGAAAGTTATTTTTATAAACTTTCATCGAAACTAGTAAAGATCTAAAAAAATGTGTTACCGTTTACTGATAACGACATAATTCTTAGATACATTTTTGTTATCAACAAAGTTAAGTAATACAATGCAACAACGTTACTAACTCATTTCCTTAAAACCAATTCCTACATTTTGTATATCTACATCAAAATAATTACCTACTACTCACAGTAGGTACAACTTAATGCGATTGTACAGTCTATCAATTTTATTGATCTACGCGGTATATGAGCATGTCGGCACATTTATCAAAAGCATCATTTGTCGTTTTAAACGTTTTATGCAGGTATGCGCTAATGTGTATTAAGTATCTGATCTAGTTATTTATCACATCGGTCGGAAAAATCGACGTAAATGTATTTTTATCACAAAGTAGAAAGTGTATTTAGGTACAAGCGCGTAGCGGCGCGACCACCTGTGTCTGTGTGTATAATACGTGGTAAGTAACTACGTACTACCATGTACTGCGTGCTCGCGCGCGCCTACATTCATTACGAAGCGTTGAGATCGCGTTTTTCACAATACATTGCGTGCTTGAAAATGTCAATTTCTGTAACCGATCATTACCGAGATTAATGACTACCTGTTACTGGCATTAGGTGTAACCTTTTCGCGAAGTTTGCAGTATCTTGTTCCTTACAGCCTGTATATTATACCTTTCAAATAACACTTTGCGTTTTGACTGTACTGCACTAACGGACGTAGAGAGACTAATCGTAACATATGAAGGTCAACGGCCGTAATGCAATCGATCTCGAAATGCATCTCCAAATACACTAGGGCCATACGGACGTTACGCGTGGCGGCCGTAGTGCGACTTCGTTCTTCGCAGGAAGGTTTTATACGAACATTTTAAATGCAGTCGAGCGTTTATTTTTAAATTTAGATAGCATAATAATACAGAAAGTTTCATCAACCCGCCGACTCAATCATGACCCATTAGAAAATTGTTTTGGTTGCATCCACAGCTAGCCACAACTCGAACCCAAACACCATACAATTTGTTGCGGCTCTCAAAACGTCCATAATCAATAATTTATTGAATGGCAGTAAAAATAAGAAATGCTTACAAGACATTAATGTCATGTTAAATGATTTAAAATCGATTTTAACAAAAAATAACCCCAATAAAGAGACAAATGTAGCTGTTGAAACATTTGATGTAACAGAAAATGTAGAAGCAGTTAATACTGTAATACCTCAGTGTTCTGGAGAACTTGCAAGCATGCGCATATGTATGTGGTTTCATGTTAAATAAATTAGGACTCATTTGCCATCAGTGCAAACTTACAATGCTTGCAGACCAGCAAATGTATTCGCTAACTCAGTTGACATCAATTTGATAGGCACTATGCAGTACATTTCTCGGTGGACATTTATTATAAGTCACTACGTAGTACATTTTTGTTTTCCTATAGGAAGCGTGCAGGAACTATACAGGGAGTAACGGAAAGGTGTGGTCATATTTTAAGGAGTGCATCTGCCCATCGATATGAACAACTTTCTTCAAGAAAATCTGAGGAAATTTTCAAAAAAAAATTTTGTCTCCCATACAAATATTGATCAGCTGATGATAACTTTGTATGGAAAGTCCAATTTGTTTTTTTTTATTTTTTCTTAGAGAAAGTTGTTTATTTCCATTAGCAGAACCGGTTCTTAAAATATGTCCACACCTTTCCGTTACAGCCTGTAGATGGCGGCACATAAATGTCAATGTCAATTACAGTAAAAGTTGCGGATTTCACTCACTAGATGGCAGTCTACGTTATGCGTGCTGAATGTGTGCATGATGCGTGTGTGTATACATATATGGCACGGAAATGTCAATGACAAGTTTTTATAGGTAAAAGTTTCGTATTTACTCCACTAGATGGCACAGACTACACCGTGCACGTTCCCTATACGTCAAAGCAGCAAAGTACTGCATGCCTATCAAATTGATGTCAACTGAGTTAGCGAATACACCTGCTGAACACTGAAGTAAGTCATTTATTCACAAGTTTTAAAAAATATAATAGTATGCGCAACAGTCTACATTATGTCAATAAAAAATTACTGCGACAGTGGAGATAGCTTCAACAATTGTTAACATTTTTTCGGATGATCATGGGTGTAAAACAAAAATAAAAAGTGAACTTATAGAAATTTTAAGAAGAAAATTAAATTTCGAATGGTCGCTTGATTGTTCGATAAAAATAATATGCATGTAATTATATCTACTATAGTTATATGCCTAAAACCCCACTGTATTTTGAAAAACAGACAGTTTACCGAGAAAGCTTCGAAAAAAGCAACGAAAAGAAAACTACATATTTTAAAAAACGCTTACAATTCGTTTTATATAAACAATTAATAATGTAGGTATGTATCATGAAAACAAACCGAAATCCAGTTATTATTTAATTTAAATACCGGAGTTTTGCTTTGTTTTCATGACACCGCACCTCCGGTGCAACACTGTCACTTAAGCAATGAAAAATGAGTTCCAAATGTTTCAACATTTGGCATCCATTCTAACTGAGACAGATGTATTGATGATTTTAATGATAATAATTCTACAAATACATACTTGCTACGGCCGCGAATCAAATTTTGACCAAGAGACAAACTTACACTGATCTACAAATTGCAAAAAACGTAAGAAAATTTGAATTTCGCGGGCTACCCTGGAGCTTCCACCTTAACAATAATCGTATAAACTATTCTACTAACTATCTCGTTTTAATGAAGAAAGGTGATTATTTTATACAACAACAATTAATCATCAAATTTAATATTCCTGAAAAAAGGACATTTTTACAAAAGTCAGTGTTGCACCGGGGGTGCGATACATCGAATAACTTATCCATCCTAGAATAAAATATTAACATCAGTTTTAAAATCTGGCGCGCAAAGTACGAGTAGTTTCATGGATTAAATACTAGCGGGCTAGTGTCGCAAGCTATTGGCATTTTTTTTCTATGAAATCTTCATTCTTCCCATCACAGGAGTATTAGACAAGAGAGCGAATGAATGATGTTTTTTTTTTATTGCAATGTTATGCCACTGGCTTGGTTACAAGACCTTTATGCCAAGTCTTAATTTGAACTTTGAACAGTCACTTTTTTTCTCATAAGAATGCAGATATAACACATTCTTATTTTTTTGCAGTATTTGGCAGCAAATGTACTCGTATCGAGTGAGCCATCTTGGCAAGTTTCGCTGAGGTAGTCAATACTACAATAAAATTTTCAGCTTAATTTTACCGAGATCGCGCCTGTTTCAATGATTCCACATATTGTCCAGTTGCGTAGACACTTGAGACACAAAACTACACTAATTTTACATCACAATATCCACTAGGAATCAATTTGCCAATAATTAAAACAGCCACTGAACTTCACTCGAAATAATTCCGCCAAAAATTTTGAATGACTGAAATTGAACACTTAGTGTTGCCATAATATCAGAAATTAATATAGAATAAGTCGTGTCATGCTCTGCCCCAGAGCCACCATTTTAGAAACCAATCAATTATATCTTAAAATAATGTACCTACGTAAAACGTACATAATGTACCGACGTATACCCTTTTTAACCTTTACTGAAATTTTCATAGAAAGCGCCTGGTTATTTTGTGTATTGTATTGTTTTTTTTCTCGAAAACGGTAAGTTTTATCAAAAATATAGCTCAGACGAAAATTGTAGATCATAAAATTATCTACAAAAATAGTCCTTAAACTTTTCTAAGAATAACCATTCCTAGGATATCGCCATTCTAAAAGTTGAAGGAGTTATATTCTACATGAGACGCACACATTGCCACACCACCTGTGAGGTATTGTACTTGGCGCGTTTCATTTAAATCATGGTTTCCCCAGTAGGCCTACTCCACAACGACGAAGACTGGTTTCATGGGAAAATACAACACCCCAGTGGTGTCGTTGACAATATACAACCAGGCGCTTTCTATGAAAATTTCAGTAAAGATTAAAATAAAAAAAAACACTGTCTAATAATGATATTTTTCAACATGTACGCAATAAACACTATTCGTACAACAGGTTTTATCAAAAAACAGTAGCGTTCATCTCTACTGAGTATACATGTTCTGTGTGGCTCTGCTATAGAGTATGCTCCGCAGCAGAGCTACAATCAATGTCTATTTTATCATTACCTAATGCATGTATAGCGACAACGGTATACGTACATTATAGTTCGGTAAAAATATATATTTCAAATAAAAATAATCGGTACACCAGTAGAAATAAAGCGTCAAAAGTCTGCATAGATGATTCCATGGGTGCTAAAAAGGTTATTAAAGGTTAAGGGCCTACCTCCCCATAAGTGGCGCCCTCATTGAATTAAAATTCGTATCTTAGCATAGAAAATAAAGATTAAAGAATCCTATGTTGCGTCTGTTACAAATAGGATAAGGTATTTTTACGTTGTTAAAATAATACTCAAAATGTTTCGTATCCAAAGTAGAAGGCAAAAGTACCAAAAACGGCCGTTTTTTTAACTTTTGCTTGCTACTTTGGATACGAAACATTTTGAGTATTGTTTTAACCACGTAAAAATACCTTATCGTCTTTGTAACAAATACAACATAGAATTCTATAATCTTTATTTTCTACGCTTTGCTACGATTTTTTATTCAATGGGGGCGCCACTTGGTGGATATATACGCCTTAAGGTGGAAGCGCCAGGGTAGCCCGCAAAATTGAAATTTTCTTACAAAGTTTTCTGCAATTTGCAGGTCCCGGTCGGTATCAGGTTGCATGTTGGTCAAAATATGATTCGCGGCCGTAGCAAGTACGTATTTACAGAACTGTAATCATTGAAATCATCAACACAACTCTCTCGGTTAGATTTGATGCCAAATGTCATGATTTCATGAAATACTTACATTTGACATCAATTCTAACTGAAAGAGTTGTATTGATGATTTTAATTATTATAAATCTATAAATACATACTTGCTACGGCCGCGAATCAAATTCTGACCAAGATACAACGTGACACTGTCCTGCAAATTGCAAAAAATGTAAGAAAATTTGAATTTCGCGGGCTACTCTGGCGCTTCTACCGTAGTGCTAAGGAAATAAAAGTCTATGGTTTACCACCATATCTTACAGGAACGTGCAGTTAAGCTATTGTATAGCTTCTATCGCCGGCCTTGAGCGTGGAGACCGAATCCAGAAATTCCGTAACGAAAATAACCTAACACCCTCACTCCGACCGGCACAGCGGTGATACGAGGACGATGACGATGATGATGATGATATTTATCATGTTACGCCAAAGAAGTGTAACTTGAATTAATATCAAAGAAAAAAAACAAAGAAAAAAAAATACTGCATAAATAAAATAAATAAATAATTATAATTGCATGAGTTGATAAAAAATGCTATGCAATCCGTGGCAGTCGCCGAATGCCACACGTCTTTTTTTTTTTGTATTGTTTTTCCTTCACATGATGTAGTTCGTATTTACGGTTTTTCTTCGTGGTATCGGCTGTAGCATGGAATACAAAGCCCAACATCACAATCCACGCAAATGATCTTGCTGTCTTTCCTTTTTTTATCTTTTAGCCAGCACCTGACACATTTGCGCCTTTTAAAACACCCACCGTCATTTCTCTCTAGCTCTTTGGGCATGTGTCTTGCCCTTACAGGCGGAAGTGTCTCAGCTATAGGGGGAAGAAGTTCAAGCAGCACATTTTCCCTATACGAATCTAAAGAAAGAGTACTGTTTGTACCCCTTTTAAACAAAAGAAAGGAATTGAGTAACATCATTTGCATGATGTGAATGCCAATTTTTTTAAACCATGTCGTCGGTTTGTGTTCACTGGGGTAGTAGGCCAACATTTGGTCGTGTCGATCAACACCTTTCATATATTTATTATATTGGATGATTATTTTTGGTTTTTTGTCCACACGACCACGCCTATTTTGCACTGGCATCAAGTCGGGTGAATGCTCAGTGGAAATAGTGAGCACATCTCTCTTGTCTTTCCATTTACAGACACAGACACCTTTTCCATTATACCTATATATATTTCCACCTTTCAAAAGTTTTTTATAGACAACAGCTTTTGGATTACATTTTCTGTTGGTGGCCAAAGTTCCCGTACAGTATGTTTTTTTTGTTAGCAAAGTCTCTGCTAACTGGACACTGTTATAACAATTGTCCATGTAAACAGAATGGCCACTGTTAAGATAATCATTTAAAAGCATCATAACCACTTTGTCGACATTACTTTGACCACCAACTTCAACATCTAAGCTGCCTTTGCACATATGTATTTTATGGACTAGTCCTTTATGATCGGCCAAAACATACAATTTAATCCCATGCAAACGCCCTCTAAAGCCAACCATGGATTGATCTATGCATAATTCTCTTTCTGGATAAACTAAGTTCTTCATTACATCGTTGAAATAATTTACTAAGAAATCAATTTTTGAGTACTTATGTTTTGTTTCATACGTTGTGTTAAAAAATAGGCATCTTAATAATAACAGAAATCTGTCCCTAGACATGTACTTATTAATACTAAATTTTACATAGCAATTTTTTTTCCAATAATCTGCTATTCTATTCAGCCTAACGGTGCCCATTAAAAAAAGGATGCCTAAAAACGTCCACAATTCAGCCGAAGTGGTGTTTTTCCATTTAGTTAGGCGGCTATTAGGCTCGAGTGGCCTGGACAACAAAATTTGTGCATGCATATTGGTCATTTCCGCTAAGCTGGTCACAAAGTGATCTTGGAAAACAGCTTTAAAATAATCGATAGGACCTTTCCTTGATGCTTCCGCGATCTTGATCTCGGGGGTCCCAGTAAACGGAAAATTATTCTCAATTGCTGTCTCCTCAGTCCACTCTTCATGCGATGACAAGTTAACGGAGGAAACTCTTGAGCTATAAAAGAGAAAAAAAATATATAAATAAAAAAAACACAGTGGTACTCCGAGAGTGCCGACAGAAGTGAAAACTTGAACAAAACTGCCCAACGCGCCTAAAGAAGTATTTACTTCAAAAACCGGTCAATGCTTGAAACAAACACTATAATAAGAATACGGTTCTACAGGGTGTAACAGAAAGGTGTGGTCATGTTTTAAGAACTGCATCTGCCCATCGATATAAACAACTTTCTTCAAGAAAACCTGAGTAAATTCACAAAAAAAAAAAATTACCTTTCATACAAATATTGCCCAGCTGATGATAACTTTGTATGGAAGGTCCAATTTTTTTTTTTGTGAATTTTCAGTTTTTACTTAGAAAAAGTTGTTAACCACACATTTCCGTTACATCCTGTATAATTAGATATTAATTCTTGTCAAAGGGCGATGGAGCGTAGCGCAAGTGGAAAAAAAACTTCGTTCCCTACCTGTGTGATGCGTTGGAGACGCTTTCGCTGTCAGAACCGTCGGCGTCGGACTCGACCTCATTGGTAAAATCCTCTCCGAAGATTTCACGTCTCACATCTTCATGGATATGTGCCATCTAAAAATAATGTTTTATCGTACATTTTGTGCCGCATAATCAATACGATAAGTAGTCAAATCAATTAACAACATCACAAAGCGTTGACGTCATACGTCTAACAAAGTAGCTTTGCGCAAAAATTATTGCTGGGAAACGACTTTTATTTTTAGATATGAAAAAAAAAACTTTTTTATTGCGCGCAATGTAACTTGAACCCAAGATATGAAAAAAAAAGCTTTTTTATCGCGCGCAATGTAACTTGAACCCAAGATATGAAAAAAAAAAAAACTTTTTTATTGCGCGCAATGTAACTTGAACCCAAGATATGAAAAAAAAAAGCTTTTTTATCGCGCGCAATGTAACTTGAACCCAAGATATGAAAAAAAAAAAAACTTTTTTATCGCGCGCAATGTAACTTGAACCCAAGATATCAAAAAAAAAAACTTTTTTATCGCGCGCAATGTAACTTGAACCCAAGATATGAAAAAAAAAAAACTTTTTTATCGCGCGCAATGTAACTTGAACCCAAGATATGAAAAAAAAAAAAAACTTTTTTATCGCGCGCAATGTAACTTGAACCCAAGATATGAAAAAAAAAAAAACTTTTTTATCGCGCGCAATGTAACTTGAACCCAAGATATGAAAAAAAAAAGCTTTTTTATCGCGCGCAATGTAACTTGAACCCAAGATATGAAAAAAAAAAAACTTTTTTATCGCGCGCAATTAACTTGAACCCAAGATATGAAAAAAAAAAACTTTTTTATCGCGCGCAATCTAACTTGAACCCAAGATATGAAAAAAAAAAAGCTTTTTTATCGCGCGCAATGTAACTTGAACCCAAGATATGAAAAAAAAAACTTTTTTATCGCGCGCAATGTAACTTGAACCCAAGATATGAAAAAAAAAAACTTTTATCGCGCGCAACTTAACTTGAACCCAGGCAAGTGGAGTTAAACCCCGACCCTTTGCTGTAAGCCACGTAGGTACTTATCGGAGGATACGTCTGATAGTCATTGCGTTTCTGTAACTGCGTCATTTCGAAAAAAAAAATCGCTAATTCAGGTACCTACTTAATTTTTGTTTGGAAAAAAGTTTAGTAATAACACTTGCTAACTAAACTAAACATTAAAAATATTGCGACTTTGACCTTCAATATCTCCTGAATTCCCAGGTATGGCCTAATGGGAAAAAAAAATCCAAATAATGGGTAGAATTATATGTGGCTTTCGGCTTCGGAAACTGTCTTTTTTTTGGAGTGGGAGGGCGTGTCAGACTTACTGACTAAAACCCATCCATGTTCCTTCATTGCTTGTGCCAGGGCCGCGGTATCTCTATTTAAAGTTTGTCCGCGACCCGGACAGGCATCGGTCCTGGCGGACCCCCTCAGTTTTTTGCTTGTGCCAGGGCCGCGGTATCTCTATTTAAAGTTTGTCCGCGACCCGGACAGGCATCGGTCCTGGCGGACCCCCTCAGTTTTTTGCTTGTGCCAGGGCCGCGGTATCTCTATTTAAAGTTTGTCCGCGACCCGGACAGGCATCGGTCCTGGCGGACCCCCTCAGTTTTTTGCTTGTGCCAGGGCCGCGGTATCTCTATTTAAAGTTTGTCCGCGACCCGGACAGGCATCGGTCCTGGCGGACCCCCTCAGTTTTTGCTGACATGCATCTCTTTGAGGCGCGCGTGGAACACTACGCGCCGTCGACTCGGGCCTGGTCCTTATCGGACGGCGAGCTACACATTACTCGCCGTCCGCACGGTGGCCGAGAATCGCTTTGCGTCTCCAACTCCCGGGGCGTCTCCTGCGGCGGCTGCCAGGGGCGTGAGGGCGTCTCCGTTGACTCTCCCTCACGTGTTCCGCCTCCTCCTTTGCGAGCATTACTGCTTTGCAGAAGGTGACAGCTTCCCATTCCCTCTCGCTCCGTGCCATGCCCTGGACTAAGGCCGGGTGCTAGAGGTAGCTGCCGCCGATCACCTCCACGAGGACACGGCGGTGCTCCGCCCAAGTGGGGCAGACCTCCGCCGTATTCTCTGGGCGATCTGGGCGACACCCGGACGTTTCCGCCCCTCTTATACGGCACAGGAACCTCCCGACACAGCCGTGTCCGGTGAGGACCTGCGTCAGTCGGAAGGAGATGACGCCGTGGCGCCTCTCCAGCTACTCCTCAAAGAGGGACTAACCTAACCGCCGCAATTGTGGCGTGTCCAATATCTAAGTAGGCCTAACACCCCAATCAGAACCAATATTTAAACATCAAACTTTAAATCAAATTAAATAATTAACAAATTCTTAATAAAGATAGAAGTAATATGAACTTCGACCATAACCAGAATTTTTTTTTTTAAATAGCACATTACAGTTTTATCATCTTCCTGCCCTTATCCCATGTTACGTGGGGTCGGCGCAACACGTTTTTTCTTCCATTCTGTCCTGTCACCCGGCTCGCTATCACTAACTCCCTTTCTTTCATATCACTCCTCACACAATCCATCCATCTTTTCTTTGGCCTCTCTCTCCCACTCCATCCATCCACATTTATATTCATTACTTCATGTGTTTCATGCCTCCTCTTTACATGACCATACCAAAATAAGCGGCTCCCTTTTAACTTTTCTGTCACTGGCGCCACTTTTAAACTACCTCTAATTTCTCACTTTAGGCATTCACAGATTAAAAGGCAGACAGAAGCACGAGTGATCCTCGGAACCCTAAAAAGGATTTCGGTGAATTATACGTGCATGTAGATTTTAGGGTTATTGTTACCCGTGGGTCGCGGATAAATTCGTAACAGAATTCCCTGGGCACTCAGGCAAAGAAGAAATAGGGATGGGTTTTAGTCAGTAAAAGTCTGACACGCCCTCCCGCTCCACCCAGAGCGGGAGAAGTCATTGGATGATTTCCCACCCCGAAAAAAAGGTTATTGTTACCCGTAGTAATCGTCTGGGGTTTAACTATATCTGCATAATAGTCATTAAATAATTCAGCGATTCGTTGAGGGTATGTAATTTTATGTAGATAAACATAAAATCAGTCAGTCAGGTCAGTCTCTGGGAGAAAATTCTGTTATCTTTATATATATATATATCTATTCTACACGTGTATGTCAAGAACATGGAAAAGACAAATAAGCTTAGCTCCAATTTCAACCCGATTCCCCACACAGTCCAGAGTTCAAATCGTGGAGACATCACGGTGAGAAATGATCAAACAGGACAATTGCTGAGAAGGAATGTCGTTCACTTAAAGAAAGTACAAGGTGAATGGACATCGGTTCTAGAAAAGGACCATGACGAAGGAATGGGAGACCAAGAAAAAGCTTAGAAATACTAATTTCAATTAAGTTGTTGATTAAAATAAAAAGTAATAAGAACAATCTAAGTAAATAATGTTAATGTTCATGATTGAAGTAAATAAAGTTAAATTCAATTTTCTTGTTTAATTTAGTAATAAATAATTTTTATTACACATTCAAATTTATAAATCTTGATAAAAATATAGGTTAAGCACCTATATTTTTATTCTTCTAAAAAAAACTGCAAGTGGATATTATACACAAAAAAATACATGAAAAAGACTATACTGATATAAAGTATCTACAAAGGTGCTGCTTACAATCTGCCAGTAAGACTGCGATTTGGATAATGTGGACACATGATACAGTGTGTAACTTCGTTCTTAGCTGATTCTACTTAGATGCAGTGATCATTGATGAAATAGGCTATATATACGGCAGAGAGACAACCAACGAAGCTGTACAGCAAGTTTTGATTGTGAACTAATACAGACATAATATGTGCACCTTCATAAGTTTTGATGGCCCCCAGTATAGCACTCGTCACACACTCAAACACGGCGCTTAGACAGAAAAGATTGTATGACCGAGAAAAGGAGTGACTCTACTAAATGTGCGTCTGTCTGTCTGTTAGACTTTGTAGCAAAGGTACATATACTCTTCTATGGAAACTGTCAAAATACATAAGTCAGTCAGTCTGTATGTCCACCAAGTTATACTACGTATAAATAAATATGTGTGTATATATAAATAAATAGATAATGGTACGGATTCTCTTGTTCAATATCTAAACTAAAATTAGAAAATTGCTATCTTTTACTAAAAGGCAGTGCGAGAAAAGGACGGCTATAGCTATGCACTAAGTTAGAGATGTCAAACTAGTTTACGCCTTGCGCTTCGCCGTGTTCTTAGACGACATGTTTTTACGTGTACCCTTAATTTGTATGGAAATATTAGTTCAAACTAAATTTGACAGCTCTAATTTACGTCCGTCTCTTTCTTGTTTTATTAGAGAGAAAAAGATAGCAATAGCCTAAATTAAGTTTAGTTTGTGCATAACAGAATCAACACCAATAACTAAATAACTGCTAATGTCGTCTGTATGTTTGTCACGCTGGAAATAAAAGTGGCAAACGGAAAAGAGTTAACTGCTATGGTATAACTGGAAACAGAGATCTGCGCAAAGGGCGACCTCGCCGCAATCGGGGCACGAACACGGTGTATGTCGATATATCTTTTGCTGGTGGCAAAAATGACATCGCCGACGTACACGACGGCCATTTACGAGTTGTTCTGTCAGTCGTGGAAAATGCTGCACCTGAGGCTGTGAATGGCTTAAACTGCTGGACACGGGACGGGTTGGGTGGATTTTAGTAGGGACATGTTGATGGTGGTGCTTCAGAATTTGATCGACTACTCCAATCGAAAAACTATGTGGTCTTTTAGAGTAGTCGACGAACTCTGAAGAAGGATACGGGCATTAAAAATAGAGCAGTTGAGCAGGTGTTTGAAGAACTTGATATTCCATTTTTTGCTTCTTTTTCTTTCCAGCAGGTATGGTTCCAGCATTGAATCTTTACGATCAACGCCTCCCATACCCTTATAGTAATCTAAAACTACTTGAGGTTTGTACTTAGTTGGGCGATCTGGTCTCTCCTCCATCTGGCCTTGTGAATCGCCGTGGTAGGTGGCGAACTTACGGTTCTTGTTCTGAAAGGACAAGACCACCACATCGCCGGAATGACGTGCTACAAACTGGCCATCTTTAAGCTTGCACAGCGACATGAGTGGAGGCACATCGGTGCCGCTAGCACGCAAGGTACCTACAGTCGGTTTTGCGTGTTTTCAGAAAATCGCCAGTAGGTGGTTATTGAACCAGTTATCCATGAAAAGAATATAACCTTTGTCAAGGAAAGGTTTGATAAGATTGAGGACGGTGGTAGTGGATTTCAGGGTAGTGGATGGGAGACCAGAATCACAGGAAGTGCCAACACCACGGTTGATGAAGAACGCCCGCAGATGACTCGTAGAACTCAAAAGTCTTCACACCGTACTGGTCTGCTTTAATCTTGTTGTACTGGCGGAAGGATAGGTTCCCTTTCCACAAAGTCAAGGATTCGTCAATACAAATATTTTGGGATGGGATGTAGGCTTGCTGAAAACGGGCATTTAAACGATCTACGATCGGACCAAGAGAATACAGAACGTCAGTCGAGTCTGTCGGTCTGCTACTATTCTCATTCAAATAGAAAGCGCGGCAAAGAGTGGTGTAGCGATTGCGGGAAAACATCTTCCTAAAGACGTTGGTCTGCAAAAGTGGGTTTGTGGTGAAACAAGAGCTTATGGAGGGCATCCGGATGATTCCGAGCATCATCCAGAAGGAAAAAAGGACCAAAATCTCGTGAACGTTCGTGTCATACCAATCTTGGGCAAAGGAAGCGGACGAACCAACAAGCTCTGCAGAATGTCGGGTCGTCTCAGTGACGATGTGCGTCAGCGTGTCTTCTTCCCAGAACTGCCCCATACGCGTTTTCTGATGCGACAACCGCCCCAGTTTGCTGAGGAAGAAATTGCTCCCTCTCGCCTTGAAAATCACCCATGGGTGACCATTCAAAAAAGTTTGAACTTCCTTCAGCAGCAAAGGGCTCGATCACGCCGCCACCCGCATTTAACCATTCTTCCTCATTCTCTTCTCTTCTTGCTCTATTTACCAAACGCACTCTCGCTGCTTCTCTCGCATTCACTACACGCATGATACTCTCTCTCAAGTCCTTAGGCACATCATCATCATTTACATATACCTGAACTAATCTTTCTCCTCTTACCCACTGGGGGCCACCATTTGGCACCTGGCGTCGAGCCCCACGCCCCCGTCCTCGGCCACGCCGCGCTGCACCACCGCGCTGTGTTGCAACGCCGCGCCGTGGACGACGCTGCTGCTGCGGCTGCTCTGTCACCACTTCTACCACGTCTTCTACCTGCTGGAACAGCCGAGGCTCATCAGCAAGGTGGAAGACGTGGTCCTCCTCCATAGCGTCGTTATTATCGTCGTCGAGGGGGGCCGTGACGACCACATTGAACCTAAGATAAAAAAATAGTAAATACAATTACGTGTAAATCACAAAGAAACATTTCATTATATAAGACGTAATGAATACAAGTTTTAACACTTACGGCACAACGGGCGGCGAGCCTGAGCCAACAGCAGCGTGTGGAGCCCGCGGCAACGGCGATTTTGACTTAGACCTTGACCTATCAAACAAAAGGTTTTCATTTATTATACAGAAAACCATTTATAAACAAAAGTACTCACGTCATGGGCAATGGGTTCACATCCTCGTCCCATAATATGGACGAGATAGAACCCAATAGTGCCGCTGCCGGCAAAAGGCGGCCGGTCTAAAGGTTATGCATTTTAAGCGTACAGACTATCCAACCACCCTGCTGTACTCTGAAACCCAAGTGCTCACTGTGCAACAATCCTTCATTTTACGTGTAGTCTCACGCCGTCACTACCAAATATCCTTTGACCCAAATATCCTTTGTAAGACGTCGAGGTCGTCAGTCTGTGACTCCGTTCAATGTCGTTGCGCATTTGCTAGTCGCCATTACTCAGTCCTAAGCCTGATTGGTCGTATCATCGTTCCGTGAAGATCGGTGAACTTGAAGAGGAATTGAGCAGGTTGCGATGGAGTATTATGGGATTATTGGAAGTCCGAAGAGTAGGGGAGGACACGGTAATTCTCAAATCCGCCAACCTGCTCTATATCCGGGAGGGTGACTAGCAGTCCCAGGGAGGTGTTGGATTTATCGTCCACAAGTCTCTTGTGAACAATGTGGTGAGGATCAGGTGTGTCGACCAGGGTGGCGTACCTCATACTCAGAATATCCGCAAGATATTCGTTGAAGGCCGTACAAGTTTACGCCCCGACTTCGATACACCCCGAAGACGAAGTAGAGGCCATGTATGAGGATATATCCAGAGCCATGCATGGTCATAAAAACTCACTTTACCGTGGTCATGGCGGACTGCAACGCGAAATTGGGCAATCGAGACGGTGACGAGCTGCAAGTGGAGCAATTTGGATTTGGACATCGGAACCACCGGGGACACCTACTTGCCAGTTTTATGGAAAAGGAGGGTCTCTATATGATGAACTCCTTCTTCACAAAGCTTGAGCAAAAGAAGTGAACCCGGCAGAGCCCCGGCGGTGCAACTAAAAATGAGATTGATTTTATCATGTCGACGAAGAAGCAAATATTCAATGATGTCTCTGTGATCAACGGGGTGAAAACCGGAAGTGATCACCGCATCGTAAGGACATTTAACTGATAAAGACTACGCTACGGCGAGCACAGATTCAGATCCTAATCCCCGAAAGCTTTCAGCACGCGTAGCATGACCACCCTAGAAACGGGTTTTGTCGACGGAAGAATAGACAAAATGACAGATTGTAGAAAGATTTCTACCGTGTCAAGCATGGCGATGTTAAAACTGACGAGAAGAAATGTTTCTATTCTTCAGTCGACAAAAGTCTACAATGTAAAGCATGACGACCAATTTTTCTCTACTTTTGACACATGAAGGTAGAAACATTTCTACTCAAGAAGTGTCAAATAGTCTACATCTCATTAGACCTAGACAAGATCTTTATTGATTTTAAAAACTCAATTAGGCGTCTGTTTCATTTCAAAATTGTGGTGAATCTTCCACAAAAGCCAATAAAAGAAATGAAGTGAGTGTGTGTGTTTGAAGTTTGATTTTAAAAACATGCCTGGGGGCTACTGTCGCCATCGTCTCAGTTTTATACCGAGAAGAATGGAAGGAAGGCAGAAAGAAACGAAGTACGAGCATTAACGGAGGCTCTCGATCTTCCCGAAAAAAAAAAAAAAAACTTTTCCAAAAACCAAACATTTGAAAAATGTGTTTTAAATTTTTGTATTGTGTAACAAAATGCGAAAATTAACATAACAAACTACATTTTTCCTATGTTTCATTATTTATTTACTTTGTTTGTTGTTATTTACACAAATCCAACACGATCAGTCTCCACAAACACAAAATTAAATATTGTTGTACAAACAACAAACAAATTGGCGGAATTTTGTCGAGTGAAGTTCAGTGGCTGTTTTAATTATTCGTTTATTGATTCCTAGTGGATACTGTGATGTAAAATTGGTGTAGTTTTGTGTCTCAAGTGTCAACGCAAATGGACAATATGTGGAATCATTGAAACAGGCGCGATCTCGGGAAAATGGAGCTTAGAATTTTATTGTAGTATTGACTACCTCAGCGAAGTTTGCCGAGAAGGCTGACTCGACACATTTGTTGCCAAATACTGCAAAAAACATTAGAATGTGTTACATCTGCATTTTAATGGAAAAAAAGTATAAATAACTACGTAAGACTAGGCAATATGGTCAAAAGACTTTCGCCTTCCCTTCGGGGATAATAAAATAATTTAAAAAAAAACAGTCAACACAGATGACAGAAATGACAGAATAAAATTAATACGTTTCGTTGTTGCTTTGAGTTACGTTCAAAATGTTTTAGAACTTGGCGTTAGACACATTTATTTCGATAACGAAACGTAATATATTATCGTAGAATTCTTAGATTGTCTACATCACTAACTACCTACCCGTTGCTATGGAAAGAATGAATATGTCTTTGTCTTCGTAGAAACGCGAGTCTACGGGTCGCGCCGTGCTCGGGCAGTAGAGATGTAGAGTGTCATAGAAATAACTTTGTCTACTCTTGGCAGAGTAGAGATAGAATTGGTCATGCTACGCCTGCAGTTCGAACTGCAAAATCGTTTCAAGTGCCTAGGGAGCTCCGTGGAATACGATTTTTTTTTTTTTTTGAGAGAGTGCCCAGTGCGGTAACTCATTTTCAGAATTTATCCGCTACCCCTAGGCATGCGAATACAACGATGGGTTCGTGGAAACTGTCCATACGGTCGGGTCTAAGTTCTTCAAGACTCGCAGTACAGATAAGTACAAGAGGCTCTCTGATCCTACTGTCAAGCTCATGAAAGAGAGGCGGGAGATAATTCTGCAGTCTTCAGAAAATGTGCCCAGCTCAATAGACAGATCTCCAAGTCTTAGAAAAGCGACCTCCGCCGCTTTAATACCGAAAGTATTAAAGACGCGATAGAGCGGAATAAGGGCTCCAAGATATTTGCAAAAGATCTGTCTATTGGACAGAGCCAGCTCACGAAACTGAACACCAACGATGGCAGAACCATATCCGCCAAATCAAAGCTTCAGAGAAATCGAGATGTTCTATGGACTAAACCCGCTGCGAATCTAGCTAACGATCCAAGAGCTAGATTGACCCGACACTATACCGAAGACATCACGGACGTCAGTCTGTATGAGATTAAGATGGATCTGAAGCAGCTTAAAAACAACAAAGCGTCACGTGATGACGGAATTACGGCCGAACTCCTGAAGACGGGTGGAAAACCGGTCCTAAAGCCCCTTCAGAAACTGTTCGATTCCGTCATACTCGAGGGAAAAACGCCACAGGCATGGGGCAGAGGTGTGGTGGTACTTTTCTTTAAGAAGGGCGACAATGCCTTGCTTAAGAAATACAGGCCCATCTCATTTCTGAGTCATGTCTACAAGCTGTTTTCCAAAGTCATCACGAACCGTCTCGCGCGCAGGTTTGACGACTTCCAGCCTGCTGAGCAAGCTGTATTCCGAAAAGGGTTCAGCACTGTAGACCACATATATACGCTGCGGCAGGTTATACAGAAGACCGAAGAGTATAATCTGCCTCTCTGTTTAAAGTTTGTGGACTACGAGAAAGCCTTCGATTCGATCGAGACTTGGGCTGTGCTGCAGTCTCTCCAACGGTGCAAGATCGACTATCGGTACATCAAGGTGCTAAAATGTTTGTACGAAGGCGCCACCATGTTAGTCCGACTACAGGACCAGACCTCGAAACCTATCCTCCTACAGCGGGGTGTGAGGCAGGGAGACGTCATTTCTCCGAAACTGTTAACAGCTGCAATGGAGGGTGTCTTCAAGGTTCTGGACTGGAGAGGGCTAGGCATTAACACCTATGTCGAGTACATCACTCACCTTCGATTTGCCGATGATATAGTCGTCATGGGTGAGACTAAGGAGGACCCCAGTACAATCCTCGATGACCTCAGTAGAGCTTCCGAAAGAGTGGGTCTTAAAATGAACATGGACAAAATCAATATCATGGCATATACCCATGCAGCACACACTCCTATCAAGATCCGAGACTCTACCCTAGAAGTTGTAGACAAGTACGAGGGTCATTCAATAAATACTTAGCCTACAAAAAGTAAACGAAAATTTTGGAAAAGTGGCAATTTATTTTTCAACATAGTCTCCTTTTAGTTCGATACACTTAGCCCAGCGATGCTCCAACTTTTTTAACCCGTCCGAAAAATAGTTTTTGTCAAACTCTGCAAAATAGGCCTCCGTGGCGGCGATAACCTCCTCATTCGATCCATATCTATTCCCGGCGAGTGATTTTTTCAGATTAGGAAACAGAAAGAAGTCACAAGGGGCCAAATCTGGAGAATACGGTGGATGGGGCAGCAATTCGTAGCGTAATTCGACCAATTTGGCCATGGCAACGGCAGACGTGTGAACCGGTGCGTTGTCGTGGTGAAACAGCACTTTTTTCTTCGCCAGATGGGGTCGTTTTTTCTTTAATTCGGCGTCGAATCGGCCCAATAAATCGGCATAGTAAAGCCCTGTAATTGTTTTACCCTTCTCGAGGTAATCGATGTAGATCACACCTTGTGAATCCCAGAAAACGGTGGCCATAACTTTTCCGGCCGATTTTACAGTTTTCGCCTTCTTTGGAGCACGTTCCCCGGTCTGGATCCATTGTTTTGATTGCTCCTTGGTCTCTGGTGTGTACCAGTGGATCCAGGTTTCATCGACGGTCACAAAACGACGCAAAAACTCCGCTGGATTCCGCTTAATCAGCGCCAAACACGTCTCCGATGTGGTCTCACGGTTGCGCTTGTTTTCTGGTGTGAGTAAACGCGGCACCCATCGCGCCGACAGCTTTCTCATGCCGAGTTCCTCGTGAAGAATATGATGCACTGTTCCTTCTGAAATGCCTATAGTCTCAGCTAGCTCCCGAACCTTCAATCGGCGATCTGCCAATACGAGATCATGGATTTTTTTAATGTTTTCCTCCGTAGCAGCTGTTTTCGGTGCACCTGGACGTGGTTCATCAAAAACCGACGTACGGCCACGTGCAAACTCGTTGAACCAATTCTTGACGGTGGCCATCGATGGAGAAGAGTCACCGTACACAGCATCCAAGCGCTTTTTGATTTCGATGCGCATTTTCCCTTCCAAAAATAGGAATCGAATCACCGAACGATATTGCTCTTTTTCCATTTTTGTAAAACCGATCGACACGTTCGCTTCCGTAAGTTGTCAAATTAAAACAAATGAAGGGATTGGAATGAAAATTTGAAAAAAGAATTAAAAAAGAATGTGCTACACTGTGGTAAAACTCTTTTGAAACTACAGCGCCCTCTGGCGATGAGGCTAGGTACTTATTGAATGCACCTCGTACGTCTACCTGGGACAAACGGTCCAGTTAGGTAGGGCTAACTTCGAGAAAGAGGTCAATTTTCGAATCCGACTCGGCTGGGTAGCATTCGACTGAGGCTGCGCGGTATCTTCTCGTCACACATACACAGTGTCTCAAGATAAAAGTCTATGACCAGAGCGTGTTGCCAGTGATGAAATATGGAACAGAAACGTGGTCACTCACAATGGGCCTCATCAGAAGGCTTAAAGTCACCCAAAGGGCAATGGAGAGGGTTATGCTCGGAGTTTCCTTGCGTGATCGAATCAGGAATAATGAAAACCGCAAGAGAACTAAGGTTACTCGTCAAACTGAAGTGGCAGTGGGCAGGGCACATTGCTCGCAGAACAGACGGTCGATGGGGCTAAAAGTTCTGGAGTGGCGACCGCGTACCGGAAGACGCAGCGTTGGAAGGCCTCCAAGAAGGTGGACGGATGACCTGGTGAGAATCGCGGGTAGCCGATGGATGCAAGACGCACAGGACCGGTCATTGTGGCGACACTTGGGGGAGGCCTATGTCCAGCAGTGGACGTCTTTCGGCTGAAATGATAATGATGATGAAGTTCAAGACTACTGCAAGCGTGATAATTATTTGATAACAAATAAATTACTTTTTATATTCCTTTTATATGTCGAATAATAATGGCGAGTTATTAGACTATTCGCCATAGGGAATGGCAATTAATCGGTATTCGACTATTCGCTATAACAACTATTCGCGGCATCTCTAGTAATTTCACATTCATAATATTAGGGTGCGGGAGGGGGGGGGGGGGTCATTAATGTTACCTCGAAGGGCTCAGCCTTTCCGCTTCGAGGTACTTGTTGACGCCAAAAATGTAATATACGATAATTTGACTCTAGGCTAATATTTTAAGAGCGGTTGCGCACTACGTCCGATACTTATCCGTGAAAAGACGGTCCGGCGTGGTCGTAGAACAATTTGTATGGTAGTTACGCACTACCGATCCGAGTTTTCTATAGATCTCGTGAACGTTACCCCAGCCAGATAATGTCGAAATTAGTCATTTAAATTATATATATAATTTGTTGCCTAGCTTCTGTAATTGTTGCACATATTTTCAAATTTGTTGCACTTATAGTTTTTTAGTTATTTCACAAAATCATTTCCTGCTGGGGTAACGTTACCGCAGCCAGACATTTTCTTTTTTAATGGGAATATCGAAATAAGTATTAGCTATATAATTAGTTGTCTAGACGAGGTAAATGTTGCAACTTATTTTGTATTTGTACGTTCTTCGGCTGCGAAGTTATTCGAGATCCTGCTGGAGTAACGTTTGTGGTTTTGCTGGATCTCTGAAACGGATAGTCGGATTCTTATCATCTTTTGTACATGACTTCTTAAGAATTAGTTGTGCAATAAAAAAACAAAAATAATGTACCGTTCAAAGGTTATTTAATTAAATATAAAAACACTTCAATATGTCTTAACACTTTGAATAAGAGCTCAAGAGACTTACTTTAAACGTTACTTTGTAGCTTGTAACTGTTTTCAAATGTATGTGAAGTTTCAGTTCTCCACGTTCATGGTCATAATGCGCGCGGAGTTATTTGGCCACCGATTAACCTGTATGTGGATATATAGGGTGACTGGTAGTTAGTGACCGATACTTTAACACGTGATTGTACTTATTATAACAAACAACTTTTACTAAGGGACAAAACCTGAAATCACGAAAAAAAATTATATATAATTAGTACACTGTTAAAAATACATAACAATATTATAATATCTGTTACAAAATAAAAAATATTGGTAAACATTACTATTATTATTATTACCTTTCGGCTACTTATTAGATAGGTATCTATGCGGGCAAGCGAGCGCGGAGTGGTGGGCGAAGAGGTACTTCATTGTTTACAATTAATTAATTAATAAACTTAATATTTAATTTTATTAATAAAATTTACTAATAAAATTAATTACTTCCGGAGGCCAAAGATGAAGCGTATGCACAAATTCTGCAGACGTTCGAGCTTATCAAGGAGTTCCTCCGTCGCATCAAGGAAGCAGACATCAGCATAGTCCTGAAGAGGTAGAAGGAGAGACTGAGCGAGAGTAATTTTGGTCGGAAAAGGCAGGAAATTCTGGAGACGTTTCAGCGACTGAAACGAACAAAACACCCTCCTGCTTACTTCCGCAATGTGAACATTCCAAGATAGGTTGCAGTCCAGGAAAACGCCTAAGCTTTTGACCTTTTGGGAATAAGCTATAGCGACGGCATCGTACAAAACAGGAGGAAGATACTAGCCACTCAACAGATTTACGAAGTGTCTGCCATCAATAATGAGAGCTTGTGATTTTGTTGGATTAACTAAAAGTCCAAAACTTTTAGCCCACTGACTGATGTTTTTAAGATCATTATTGATGGCATCGATAGCTCCAGTAAGCTCTTCAGGTTTAAAGTGGCGATATAGCTGCAAGTCCTCTGCATAGAGATGGTAATGTGAAGATAGGACCTTAGTGATAGCGTTAATAAATATAGAGTAAAGAAAAGGAGAAAGGACGCCACCCTGAGGAACACCCACACCGAGGTTGCACCAGTCAGAGGAAGACTCCTCCGAGCGACCCCGAAGATAAGAATTAAACCACCCAATCACAGGAGGAGATATGTTAAGAGAGGATAGGATACCTAAGAGGATGTCAAAATCAACTGAATTAAAGGCACTGCTAAAGTCCAGTAAAATCAACACTGTAAGAAGCCTGTTTTCCATGGCCAGTCGGATGTCGTCAGTTATTTTAACTAGCGCCGATACTGTGCTATGGCCAGGGCGGAAACCAGATTGACAAGGAGCAGGCTATTAGAGGAAAGGAAAGAAAGAACCAAGTTAGAGATGTCAAACTAGTTCCTTGCGCTTTACCGTGTTTTTAGTCATCATGTTTTAACGTGTACCCTAAATTTGTATAGAAATATTAATTTAACTAAATTTGACAGCTCTAATTTACGTCCGTCTCTTTCTTGTTTTATTAGAGAGCAAAAGTTAGCAATAGCCTAAATTAAGTTTAGTTTGTGCACAGCAGAATACCTACCACCACCACCGCTCCGCACCGCTCTATACCTAATTTAATCTAAAAAAATCCGTTGAAATCATTCATTTAAAAAATATTATCAGTGATTGTTTTTAAGTAATATTTTAAAAGTAAAAAAAAATATTTTAACTATTATAAATATTTATTATAAAAAAGTATATGATAAGAATCCGCCTATCCGTTTCAGATATCCAGCAAAACCACAAACGTTACTCCAGCAGGATCTCGAATAACTTCGCAACCGGAGAACGTACAAATACAAAATAAGTTGCAAAATTTACCTCGTCTAGACAACTAATTATATAGCTAATACTTATTTCGATATTCCCATTAAAAAATAAAATGTCTGGCTGCGGTAACGTTACCCTAGCAGGAAATGTTTTTGTGAAATAACTTAAAAACTATAAGTGCAACAAATTTGAAAATGAGTGCAACAATTACAGAAGCTAGGCAACTAATTATCTACATCATTTAAATGACAAATTTCGACATTATCTGGCTGGGGTAACGTTCACATAGATCTCTGTATTTTGACGGATAAGTATCGCACGTAGTGCGCAACCGCTCTAAGTCATTAGTAGATACATAAGTACATATTTTTTTTTAGTTATTTTATTTTGTTCGTTTCCTATTCCGTCCCCGATAGTTTTGTGCGGGTACACCATCGTTCTGTGGATCCAGTTTTCCTCGGTATAATTGGTGCTAAGATCCGATATCAAGAATGAACATGCTGTGATATCGTGGAGAAGACATCTACCAAGAATCTCCACATGACTTCACGTGGCTCCGGCTGGTTTAGCAGCTCATGGAGGTTGATCATTATCCTACCTCCATCTACGAAATGCTCATAATCCGCGTTAAGCAATTTAAGATTGATCCCGCGCAAAAAATATTCAAGCCACCGCAAACCATTCATATTTACACTGAATAATCCAACCCACCTGTTCTCGTTCTCGAGGCACTTGTCTTCCTCTTCGTCGAGGCACTCGTTTTCCTCGTCATCGAAGCACTCATCTTCCTCGTCGTCGAGGTATTCCACCATCTCATACGGCTCCTCCAGCTCCTCCATATCTATCAAGATGTCGCGGCAGTTTGAAGTGCCATCCCCATCCACGCTCATGTTCCTGGATGCCATCTCTGTATTTAAAAATCAATTGCCGTGCGTTAGTCTCGCAAAAACTCAAAAATGGCTCAACCGATTGTGATTTAACTATTGTAAGTTGTTATGTGCGATCAATTAAAAACAAAAAAGGCATTGCAATGCTAGTAACATATAAAATATAAACTATAATTTAAACTGTTTATTATTAAACTACAACCTGTGCAACTCGCAAAATATGGGTGCATTGCACAGATCACACCTCTGCCTGCCCATCGGGGAATACAAGTGTGATATTATGTGTTTACAATATGTGCAAAATAGTTTATTGTGCATTATTGGCATTTAATACTATGCGAAATGCATTTGAACGAATTGAGAACCTTCTTTTTTTTTTGTCGGTCAAATTTTGCAAAAAGCAAAGACTTTATGGGATTTTTGTGATTTTTACAACTATGCTGTCTAGTCATATTCACCAATATGACTAGACAGCATAGTTCAGTTAGGTAGCTGACAATAGTATCAACGGGTAACAAACTTTTTGGCACTTAGAGATGTTAAATGTATTAGGGTCATTTTTAAGGTCCCATACCAGAAGGGTAACCAGCGGGACCCTACTACTAAGCCTCTGCTGTCCATCCGTCTGTCTATCAGTGGGCTGTATCTCATGATCCGTAATATTATCTCTATAGCAACAATTAATAAAAATAAATTAAAGGGTTCCCCGTAGAGGTGTTTTTTTTTTGGCTTTTTTAGCTCGACATTAATAATGGGAATACCTGCATAGTATTCAAATTAACGCGGTCAGGCCCCGCGCGTCGACATAACAATAGGTTTTTAATTGTGTCTGCTAATGAGGGACTTGACGCGTTAAATCATGTACGATAAAGAATAAAGATTTTTTTATAGATTGACTTAGCAGCTTTAAAATATTACTAAAACCTAATACCTAATATCTACTATTTGATACCCTTGTTAAAAATAATTAAATAATTGGTACCTAATCAACCACTGACAAAATGAATTTAAAAAACAACCGACTTCCAAAAAAGAAAATACACAAAAAATTAAAAAATTACTTTAATTTCGGAAGTTGGTGTTTGTATTTTATTTCTTCGTTATTTGACACCGACTGCCGAAATTAGTTATTTTTTTAATTTTTTGTGTATTTCCTTTTTTGGAAGTCCAACCGACTTCCAAAAACCAAACTTTTTTTTGTAAAAAAGTTTTTTATTTTTCACTTTTTAGTTGTTGTACCCCAGAACTAAAAACCTATACTCGTAATTGGAGAATACAAAAACGTCATCTAGGTATAGGTATTTTTCGTTTTTGTTCAGTTTCTCAAAAAGTGCTCAAGCAATTTCGACAAAATTTATATGGGACCACCTCGGGAGTATATTCTTTCGGATAACAAAAGAATTTTGAAAATTTGTCCACAACTGAATCGGAGACATCGGCGGCCATACATATAACAAAAAAAAACATACATACAGTCGAACATAGAACCTCCTCCTTTTTCGAAAGTCGGTTAAAAATGCAGTTATTCTGATGTCAGTATAACTGCCCAAATTTAGAATCTCCACTTATGGGCTCTAAAGTTTCAATTCACCTTTACAAAAATTTTGTACATATTTGATACCTAAACATATATTTAGTCTAGATTTTTAGGGCAAAGTATAAAGATTTTAATAATTTTATTTTTTTACTATTTCAAATGATACAGAAAGTCAAGTGTTTTTTTATTCAATTATTTACAATTAAGTTAAATTTACACGATTATTATTAATACTACTAATCAATAACAATTTCCGACTGCAAGATACAGTAGTGCTATTCTGTAACATCTCACCGTGAAAACTCAGGTGAAGTGAATGTGAAGTGGGTTTTCAATCCATACAATCAAGGTGGAATGACAGTTCACTTCACGCTCACTCCACCTAAGTTTTCACGGTGAGCTGTTAACAGAATCGACCGGCTAACATGTGGGTAGAACCATATTTTTTTTTAAATATCTTTGTCATCGTTAGTTGCTACTCTCGCGCCCGGCCCTGGTTCAGGCCATGGTACGGAGCGAGAGGGAATGGGAAGCAATCTCCTCCTTCTGCGAAGCAGTAATGCTCGCGTAGGCGGAGGCGGGACGGGTGAGGGAAGCTGAACGGAGTGGCCCTCACGGCCCCGGCCGCTACCACCGCAGGAGACGCATTGGGAGTAGGACGTCCAAAGCCACCATAGACCCGGCCTGCGCAAGGCGAGCAGTGGGTAGCTCGCCGTCCGATCAGCACCAGGCCCGTGAGTCGACGGCGCGTAGTGTTCCACGCGAACCTCAAAGAGAAGATTGTCAGCCACCACTGACGAGGCCCATCGTGGCCGGTGCCTGCATGCCTCTAGCGGATAAATTTTTAACAGAGTTACCGCACCCCTGGGCACTCAGGCAGGGAAGGAACAGGGGTGGGTTTTAGTCACTAAGAGTCTGAGACGCCCTACCCCTCCACCCAGAGCGGAAGATGTCATTGGTGATTTCCCAACCAGCCAAAAAAAAAATCGTTAGTTGCTGCTTTATGGAAGCGTATAACGAGTGCTTTTCTATGTAATATAAAGTAATTTGAGGCTTATTACATTAAAGACAGTTACTGAGTCGTTTAGTGATTACTGATTGATTTTATCACATTGATGTCAATGGAGAATTCAATTTTTTTACTGCAATAAGGCGCCTTTGTTAAGATTTCTTGATCGCCGTTGTCTTAATATTATATTCACTAAACGACTCAGTATTGTGGTATTTAATGCTATAAGCCTCAAATTACTTTATATTACATATAAATCAACTCGTTATACGCTTCCATAACGCAGCAACTATCGATGACAACGATATATTAAAAAAAAATAGTTCTACCCACATGTTAGCTTTTATCAGTATCTTGCAGTCGAAAATTGTTATTGATTAGTAGTATTATTAATAATCGTGTAAATTTAACTTAACTGCAAAGAATTTAACAAAAGAGACATGACTTTCTGTATACAAACTAACAATAATACCTAACATGTACAAGTACAAATGCGTATGAAAACAACTCACTGGTCATCAAAAAATTCATCCACATCGCTGTCAATGGAAAAAATGCCCAGAAAGCTAGCAGCATTGCCACTTTGAATAGCAATGCTGATTCGTTGGCCAAAGAAAAGCCCAGCCACGTTAGTCACGTGAAGAGTCGACTAACAGCTTGCTGTTATGCCGAAAAGCTCGATGAGCATTCGGACCCCATGGCCCTAGTGTTTCAACCCCAAACGGCTCAAACATGTAACTCCTAATAAGGTTGTCATATTTGCGCCGTTTGAGGTTTTCTGCACCTGCAGCAGCCGCCCCAGCACAGCCCGCCGTGCTAAGAAGATGGAATGGCGCAAGGGTGTCGACACATGTTGCATCCCACACCAAAGGCCTACCCAACTTCCAAGGCATTATGGTCATTCTGTCTGGCCTCTTCCCATCGTCACGTGCCAAGCCATTGAGTTCTAAAACAGCTGGCACCCCAGCGGTAACAAGAGCCCGACGGATGATGTCATTAATACTGGCGTACCGTGCTATCCGACCAGTGCTCCTACCGCAGGATAGGCCATGGTGTCCGAGGCGGTCGACTGCTTCACCGCATTGACAATGATGTGGAACTCCACTCGGAGCACCCAGACGCAAACATGTAGCGATCCGGAAAGTGGCGTCCGTCACTCAGCATGGTACCAATGTTGGGTGACGGTAGTGCCTGTAGTCATCGTGACATCAGAGTGACTGCCTAATTTTTAGCTTCATTTTCTCAGTTAATAATTAGGTACCAATTATTTAAACAAAGGTATCAAATAGTAGCAAGTGTGGTGAAGGCAAACATCGTGAGGAAACCGGCATGTCCTAGAACCAAAAATTCGAAGACATGTGACATCCACCAACTCGCACTGGGCCCGCGTGGTGGATTACGGCCCACACCCTCTCACAGAGAGGAAGCCTGTGCCCCAGCAGTGGGGACAATAAAAGGATGATGATGATCAAATAGTAGCAAATAGGTATGTAGGTAGGTGCGTTAAAGAATTTTCAAAATCGGTTTACCTCACAAATTTTACCTCATAGTAGTCAATAGTGACCACACGCGCGCGAATAAGCACGCGAACAACCACATATTCATTGGCCGAAAAAGTATTTCATGCAAATATTATTTAAACACTTACCGTCGAATCACCACAAAAATACTTAACAAATTTAAAGTTATATATTATTGTAGTCTTTTGTTTTGACCAGACCGACCATTCCGTATTATTATTATACTCTTTGCCGACCATCAACGAATGATCAACGCAAAAATAAAATAATAAAAATTCGATCAACGGAACAACAAACAAAACAATAACAATATAACAATCACAGATAACAATCATTTTTTTATTTTTATTATGGCTATGCCACTGGCTTGGTTACAAGACCTTTAAGCCAAGTCATATTTTGATCACTATCACTTTTTTTTCTTCCCCAGATGTAACACATTCTAATGTATTTTGCAGTATTTGAGATCTCGCCTGTTTCAATGATTCCACATATTTTCCAGTTGCGAAAAAATAAATAAAAACACTTGAGACACAAAATAGACCAATTTCACATCATAATATCCACTTGGAATCAATATGCGATTAATTAAAACAGCCACTGAACTTCACTCGAGTAAATCCCGCCAAAAACCCATACCTAACAATCCATGCGTCATCATCAGTGTTGCCAGGGCCCTTCAGTCGTAAGTTACGTTACTGCAAAAGTTATATTATTGTTAAAGTTACATTATTGATGTGAAAACTTCTTTATCATCGTTATGTTTTGAAAGTCGATGTCGAGTCGATAGAAAATACCTTAGTTCTCTTGCGTTTATCATCATTTCTGATTCTATCACACAAGGAAACTTCGAGCATTGCCCTCTCCATTGCCCTTTGGGTGACTGTAAGCCTTCTGATGAGGCCCATTGTAAGCGACTACGTTTCGGTTCAATAAGTCATCACTGGCAACACGCACTGGTCATAGACTTTGAACTAAGGTTACTGGCATAGCCTGAAGAATCGCCAAACTGAAGTGGCAGTGGGTTGGGCACATTGCTCGCAGAACAGATGGTCGATGGGGCCGCAAAGTTCTGGAATGGCGACCGCGTACTGGAAGACGCAGCGTTTGGAAGGCCTCCCACAAGGTGGACCGATGACCTGGGTCGTAGGTAGCCGATGGATGCGAGATGCACAGGCCCGATCATTGATCATCATCAGGGTCGCACGATGCACGAGAGAAGTGAAAGTGACGCTATTCAAAGCTTATTGCCAGTCCTTCTACTCAAGCGGCCTGTGGGTGAGATATACGCAGCGAGCCTACAGAGCCCTGCGCACTCAGTACCATAATGCGTTCAGGATGTTGTTGGGTCTGCCGTGGAGGTGCAGCGCGTCTGGGATGTATGTTGAACCGCGCGCTGATGGTTTCCACGCCATCATGCGCAAAAAAGCAGCTTCCCTGCTGGTCCGTATACGGGGTAGCAAGAACGGCATTCTGAACGGAATAGCGGCACGTTTTGACTGTCCCTTTCAAAACCAGTGGGTCAAGTCTTGTGTGGGTGTGGCCAGTCATGGCAAATAAAGTAAATAAAAGTACTAGAATAAGGTTTCTATGGGTCTATGCCACCCGAATTAAAGTTATTATTATTATGTTTTGGGGTTTAAGAAGGTTTCAGGAAGGTTGCAGGTTTTAAACTCCGTTGTTCGATGAATGAATAAAAAACTTGAGAGGTGTCAAGGGACACGGACGGATGGAACGAAGTTCCTTTCGATTAATTAGTGAAGGAATTGTAATAATTTTTTTTTTTCACTGTTCAATGCGAAATAGAAAGATGAAACGAAAATAACTGGCTTGCTTTCTATTACAGAGAGAGAGAGACAGACAGAGAAACACGCGCACGCCGCACGGCTTACAACTATAGCAAAAAACAAAACAAAAAAACCTCCCTCCCCCTCCCCCTCCATCCCCCTCATGAGCCATGTATGTGGCACTGAGTCATAGCCTTCTTGTAATCTATCCAACACGTCGACAGATCTCTTCGAGAAAGACGAACCTGTTGGCTAATAGCAATATCGATGAGGAGCAGCTCCTTAGTACCACGGGACACATTCCTACATCCATTCTGGGAGGCTGACATGATACGATTTTTATCAATATGGATGTTAATTTTAGCTCTCAGAACGGATGTAAGAACTTTATAGACCGTCGGTAAACACGTGATCGGTCTATAATTCTTAGGTTCCGCAGTACTACCTGATTTATGGAGCAGGTGGGTTATTCCTGTCGTAAGAAACTGGGGCAGCGACCCGAACCTACCCTTATTATTATTATGTTTTCAAAATTTGTTTTTCTCAGGGTAAAACCTGGTATTTGCTAGAATCTCACGGGCGTGAACCATATTATTATTGTGGTGAAACTTGGGGGAGGCCTATGTTCAGCAGTGGACGTCTTTCGGCTGAAATGATGATGATAAAATACTGAAAGAAGAAAAACATGTTACCTGTTGGGCATCGACATGTACAAAATTGTACATGTAGACTCCGCTACGCTCAGGCACCGCATGTACAAAATTGTACATGTCGACTCACACGTTTACAACCTCTAGAATAAATAAAATAAGCCTTTATTGCTGTTCTACAAATTTACAGTACACACATTTTCCTTATTAATAGTAATAATGATATTCATTTATTAACAGATCGACTACACGATCTGTTTCACTTCACAGCTTATCTTTCGACAAAGGCCTCCTCTAAAGCTTTCCATTTCTGCCTGTCTCTCGCTGTTCTCGTCCACTCTGGAGCCGCTACCTTTTTGAGGTCATCTTCCCATCTTTTTGTTTGACGCCCTTTACTTCTTTTCCCATTCCTGGGATACTCTCTTATGGTTTTTGTCCATTTTCCATTCGTATCTCTAAGCATATGTCCCGTCCATCGCCATTTTAAACTTTTACATGTTTTCTTTAATTTAGTTGTATTTTTAATTTTTTCTAATCTTATTCTATCTTTCCTCTTGACGCCCATTACCTTCTCTTCATTCCGTTTTGACACACCTTTATTTTATTTATCAAGTTATCTGTCAATGCCCATGTTTGGCAGCCATAAGTTAAGCATGGTAAAATGCACATATTATTCAGTTTTCTTTTCTCTTTGATAGGCATGTCCTTGTTTTTCATGACTTCGCTGAGTGACCAATATCTCTTCCATGTATTGGCTACCCGTCTTTCAATCTCTTTATGCGTGGTGTCTTCAGCGGCTATGAGTTGTCCTAAGTATACGTATTCTTCGACATATTCTATCATCTCTGAATTGTCTATGATGGTATGCGTCTGTGAAGAGTTACTCATAAACTTTGTCTTTGCCGTGTTCATTGTAAGTCCAGCTTTCGCGTTTTGATCTAACATTTGTTGTAACATTTGCTCTAATTTTTTTAGGAAATTCTGCAAATAAGATCAGGTCATCTGCACATCGTAAGTGGTTTAGTTTTTCACCATTTATGTTCAGTAAAACCTCTATTATTACTATAATGCAAGGTTTTTAATACTGTGGCAAGGTTCAATCACTCGGGGCATGATACAGTCTGTAGTAACCATAGATTTTTACCAAAAATGTGCATTGAGGGTATTTTTAAAGTTTTAATACGTAAAAATGTCAAATGCGGGGACCGCCCGTGGTGCCTGACGGATTCAGACGAATTGACGTTTGTTGCGCCCGGTGCCCATGGAGGTAAGGATACTAATTCAGAGCCGGTGCCTCACTTATGAACAAAGAAGACCACAAAATACCCGAAATAACTATTTTTGTCATAATTTAATGTAAAAAAATACAATAACAACATCTTAATTTTTATAATATTTGAAGTAAAAAATATGTCTCTTAAAAAAAAAAATGCCATATTCAAGTGAAGTTCAGTGGCTGTTTTATTATTCATTTATTGATTCCTAGTGGATATTGTGATGTAAAATTGGTGTAGTTTTGTGTCTCAAGTGTCTACACAACAAGGCAATATGTGGAATCATTGAAACAGGCGCCGCGATCTTGGTAAAATGGAGCTGAGAATTTTATTCTAATATTGACTACCTCAGCGAAGTTTACCGAGAAGGCTGACTCGACACATTTGTTGCCAAGTAGTGCAAAAAACATTAGAATGTGATCTGCATTTTAATGAAAAAAATAATAATAAAAATACACTACTGATGACTAGGCAGCATAGTCCCTGGCCTTAGCCAGTTCCAAAAGGAAAAAAAATGTCTATGGGCTTTTTTTTTGGCGGGAATTTCTCGAGTGCGGTTCAGTGGCTGTTTTAATTATTTGTTTATTGATTCCTAGTGGATATGGTGATGTAAAATTGGTGTAGTTTTGTGTCTCAAGTGTCTACGCAACTGGACAATATGTGGAATCATTGAAACTTTTATTGTACTTTTGTTTTTTTTGGCGGGAATTTCTCGAGTGCGGTTCAGTGGCTGTTTTAATTATTTGTTTATTGATTCCTAGTGGATATGGTGATGTAAAATTGGTGTAGTTTTGTGTCTCAAGTGTCTACGCAACTGGACAATATGTGGAATCATTAAAACTTTTATTGTACTTTTGTTGTTGTCTACCTCAGCAAAGTTTGCTGAGGCTGATTCGACACATTTGTTGCCAAATAAACGCTATGGCTACTCCCCTCGTGTTGCTTCTATGCTCTTGTCTATCAGTAATTTTACCTGTATTAGAGGAAACGTTATTTTTTTCGAGGTTGGAAAAAAGCCTAAAATGATGATGATGATGATGATGAAAAGATCCACACCATTAATACTTACAACTAATCCATCAAATGGATCCCGTTAAATCATCACCCGTTTTCGGATCAAAAACTGAACTTACTTTCCACTTTAATTTTTTGAGAAGAAAACCACGGACTTTTCTGTCCGCCAAACGTTTACTCCCTGTCCTAACCCTAGATTGAAATTCTCAAAGGGCTAGATTTACCTAACCAGGCACATGTAATTACCGTAATTTTTTTTTAAATACCAAGATGTGATGATTTCATCTGCATGAAGAAAAAGTAAAAATACTCTTAGCAGTTATTATTAAAATGAAAATAAATGCCTCATCAACCAAGAAAGTTTTATTCCATAAAAACGTTTTACAATAACAAGTACGTTCCTACGTCAGTCGCGTCCAGAGCCAAACGAAACCCCGCCTGCGGACGGCGAGTAATTGGTAGCTCGCCGTCCGATCAGCACCAGGCCCGAGAGTCGACGGCGCGTAGTGTTCCACGCGCGCCTCAAAGAGTTTTCAGCAATAGGGACGGGGCCCGTCATGGCCGATGCCTGCCCGGGGGTCGAGGATAAATTTGAAACAGAGTTACCTCGCCCCTGGGCACTCGAGGCAGGAAGGAACAGGGGTGGGTTTTAGTCAGTAAGAGTCTGACACGCCCTCCCGCTCCACCCAGAGCGGGAGAAGTCATAGCATGATTTCCCAACCCAAAAAAAAAAAAAATGGGACACTGGTGACAAATATCGCTAAAACCGGTTCGTTATTAGTTAAGCAGTTCATTATATGGGTAGTCGCAAGCAGCTTCCTGCTCAGCGGCACGCAAAATAGGTTTACCCTTCTTCAGCAGCCTTGATATGCTTGCTGTCTTACGAGGACTTACCTGCAATGTAATAGCGACAATAGCTTGCAAGCCCCAGAAACTACAGGACCTCATAACGTTAGTAGGTTTCGGTGATCGAACGAGAGTATTCACTTTACCTGGGCTCGGCCGTACCTGACCATCTACAATCAGTCGCCCCTGGTAACTACTGACTTACCTTCCCGAAAAAGGAATGTCAAACACGCCAGAATTAAAACTTCAACAGGTAGGTAGTTTTCAACTTAAAAAGTGTAGCCGCTTTAAAACTCGAACATTGTTTGCAATCAGGGGTCGTTCAACCGTATTGGATAAAAATAACTGGCTTTCGGTATTTGAATGCAACGGACGTTCAGTAATTGATAATCGTTCAATAACTTCTAATCTCGTATGAATTCGATCAAGAGCACAGTCACACGAGTCTTGGCAACAGCCATGCGAGGATTCGCAATATCTACAACAGTGTATTTCAATCTTTTTTGAACAAGTGACCAATTATTAAGTAAAAAAAAAATATTGTGGTTACCCCCTTTTTTTTTTTTTTTTTTTTTGGGGGTGGGAAATCATCCAATGACTTCTTCCGCTCTAGGGTGGAGCGGAAGGGTGTGTCAGACTCTTACTGACTAAAACCCACCCCTGTTCCTCCCTGCCTCGAGTGCCCGGGGGCGAGGTAACTCTTTCGAATTTATCCTCCACCCCCGGGCAGTCCTGTTACCCCCTAGGACCGTAACAATGCGGTGAGCGAGCGGGCGTAATGCACTCTTGTGATTTATGTTTAAACCTAAACGTCTAACTCGAATATGTTTCAAATCACACTGGCTTGTGACCGTGACCCCCAAGCAAAACTTTGGGTCTCCCTGGGGTCGCGACCCACAGTTTGAAAAACACTGATCTACAAGAACGAGGACTGCACGAGGTCTACGCGATACACTCGATGCTTAGAAAATCTGTCGCTATGGTCTATCAATCGATTTTGAGGGTAGGTGTGATAAACAGTGGCGTGTGGTTAAAACTATTGCGGCGCGATTCGTAAGAACTAAGACTAGATTTTTTTTTTTAATCTCAATTTATTTACAGGGTTTTTTCTAAACAGAATATGTCACCCCGATAATTTAAAACAAATTATTCATATGTACATACTATATACTAGTCTACCCGCAACCTTATACCTATTATATTAATACGATAAAGCGTTCTAGCCTCATCTGATAACGGTGAGGCTAGAACGCTATTATAGAAGCCTACATTAAAATTATTGACAAAAGCTTGCCGCCTTTGGACCCCAATACGAACACACTCCGATAGGATATGTTGCACGTCTTCTATAACTCCACAGACAGCGCAGTTGGGAGAATTAACTTTTCGCATCATGAATCCGAAACTATTGAGTGGTATGTGGCCGGATCGGAGCCTCAAAGCCGTCACAACTTCCTGTCTATTCATCCCTCCCTCGCTGAACCAACGCATCCGTGGAAGAGATGGCTGAATCGTCTTATACCAAATGCCTTTCGTTAAAGACCTTTTATCAAAATATTCTGCCCAAGATTCAATACATCTGTCTCTAACTAAGGGTAAGAGCTCGGTGTGCCACGGAGAACACGGATAAATTTCTCCATCCGAGCCGGCTTCATTTGCCAAGCGATCAACCATTTGTCATCCATTGCAATACAACTGTTTTATTTTTGGCAACAAAATCTGTAATAGTTCTTAATATAGTATAAGCCAGTGGAAGCCCCCTAGCTGATGAAGTAGTCGTACATCTCAACAGATGTTGGAGAGCACTTTTCGAATCTGTGAAGATAACGAAACGATCACCATCTAATGAATTGATATAAGCCAAAGCTTGAGCAATAGCGATTAGCTCTAAGTGCATTATTGACACTTTTGATAAAATCTGAAATTTGAAAAAAGGCACCTGTTTGCGAATCAAAAAATGCTGCTCCACCAAAATTCTCGTGTCTAGAACCGTTAGTATAAACACAGTAAAAGTCAGAATATAGTGCATTTAGAGACACGCAACATATTGATCCTAAATTATGTACATTATAACAATGCTTAGCTTTATCTAAAGAATTGAAATTGGGCTTTACTGTCCTTGATAAGTCTATATTGCTGACCCAAGTAGACATGGAGAACGTGTCAATTTTATTACTGCGGTACATATGTTCTTGCTTGTTGAAAGACATGTTGCGCCGACCCCAAATAAATTGGGATAAGGGCAGGAGAATGATGATATGTTCTTGCTTAAGAACATCGTGAGACAAAACTAACAGTGGCTTTTTCTTTTTTCTCCAATAAGCATTATTGTCACAAAGATCATGTAGCTTATCAAGTATGCCTATTACAGGAAAATCAAAACATTTAGATTTTAAGTAAAATTTACCAGCTCAGTACTGCCGGCGAATAAAAAGAGGATGTAACATTAATTCGGATTCCATTACGTGAATCGGAGTGCTTTTGATAAACCCACCTATTAAACCCAGACAAATGTTTGTGTATCGGCGCTATCTATACATATAATAAATCTGTAGAAAAGTCATTTTTGTACATTGAAGAAATTGAAACAAAAAATAGCCAGCGTGTGAAAAGATAAGTAACAGAACCCATTTCCATCATTTTTGAAATTTTTGTCTGTTTGTCTGTTTGTTTGTGCGCACATCACGTAAAATCTACGAATTCAATGCTGACAATGTTTATATACAAAAATTATACGCAACTTGAGGATTAACTTAGTTTTTGTTTCATCGAAATCGGTTCACTCTATCAAAAGATATGATTAATTTAGTGAGTTCAAGAAGTAAAATATTACGTTACGCAATTAAGTATAGTACTTGCAACGACATCTTAAGACTAAAAATAGAACTAATGTTGATAGTTGAAATCTAAATCCGATAGATGGCGTTGTGCAAATGACGTCATTTTCTGAATCGCGGTGTTAAGATTTTCCGCGCGAGGATGACGTCCACCGTGTTTACTAGGCAAATTGGGTTTCGTTAGGTGTCTTAAAAGTTCTTGCGTGTGTCGTAAAAGTTCTTTGGTTGCTTGGTTTATCGATTTTCTAAATTGGTCGAAAAAAAAGTATTTGCTTATCTTATTGGTTTCGTTTGGTCAACTTTGGTCATTGGTTTGAAGTACGAAGTAAAGATTGTATTTGATTTACTTCGTAGTTTGAATCCAATAGTGCCAATCGTTATACAGTAAGTTAGTGTTGCCAATTCGTTGAGTCACGACCACGAACAGACGATACGTTGTCACACTAGACTGTTCGACGCACCGATCTTTTAAGTTTGTAGGCTATTCAGTCATAAGTGTTGTTAGTTTTGTTTATTGCTTTAATTTTCCTTGAAAATGCCTCAAAGAAAAAAAACTAACCTTTCGCTGCGTAGCCGAAATGCGAAAAGGATGAGACTTTGTAGGTCTCAGGAATCGGAAGAAGATCGTGAAGCACGGTTATCTGCTAACCGAGAGCACATCGCTCTTTCACGTGAATCGGAAACGTTCACCGAAAGGGAGTCACGTTTAAGTTCACAAAGAACACGGACCGCGACTTTGCGGTCTCAAGAGAGTATCCAGGAACGCGAAGACCGGCTGTCTGCTGATCGGGAGCGCCACTCTCTCTCACGTGAGTCAGAGACATTCACAGAAAGGGAGTCGCGCTTAAGTTCGCAAAGAACTCGGACCGCGACTTTGCGTTCTCAAGAGAATATCCAGGAACGCGAAGTTCGGCTGTCTGCTGATCGGGAGCGCCAGTCTCTCTCACGCGAGTCAGAGACTTTCACAGAAAGGGAGTCGCGCTTAAGTTCGCAAAGAACTCGGACCGCGACTTTGCGTTCTCAAGAGAATATCCAGGAACGCGAAGTTCGGCTGTCTGCTGATCGGGAGCGCCAGTCTCTCTCACGCGAGTCAGAGACTTTCACAGAAAGGGAGTCGCGCTTAAGTTCGCAAAGAACTCGGACCGCGACTTTGCGTTCTCAAGAGAGTATCGAGGAACGCCAAGCACGTCTGTCATCTGACCGAGAGCGACACGCTCTCTCGCGCGAGTCTGAATCTCTCTCCCAAAGAGAAGAACGATTACAAATAGCTAGACATAACTATGTAGGTGTACAAAGAAACAATGAAAGTTATCTTGCATCTGAAAGGGAAAGAATAGATGAACTAAGACGAGCAGAAACAGCAGAACAACGTCAATCTCGCCTAGAAATAGAACGAGCTCGATACCATATGAATAGAGAAACAAATAGCGGAGCTGATGAGTCCATGGAAAATGACGATGCAAATATTTTATTACCTTGGGACAATAGGGAAAAATCAGGGTTCACATATTCGTCTAGAATTAATTATGCTGGCTTTACTTTCGTGGGTGACATGAGAGAAATTTGTAATTTTTGTCATGCTTTGAAATGGAGGAAAGAGACAGATGGAATGTGCTGCTCAAATGGAAAAATTGTTCTTCCAAATTTCCAAGATCCACCACACTTACTTAAAAGTCTCCTGAATGGCGATCATCCCCAGTCGAACCGTTTTTTGGATAATATTCGTTTATATAACAGTGCTTTCCAAATGACTTCCTTTGGGGCAAAACAAATAACGGAAGGACCGTTCATGCCAACCTTCAAAGTACAAGGTCAAGTTTATCACCTTATTGGATCTTTGCTGCCAGAAAATGAACCCAAATTTCTCCAAATTTATTTTGTATCCGATTACACGCAACAGCTCAATGTTAGAAATCACAATTTTCCCCAGCTCAATGCTGAGCTTTTGGGTCAACTTCAAGAATTGCTGCATCACGTTAACCAGTACGTTCGTGAATTCAAAGCTGCATTGGAGTCAATTCCACAAGGCAGCAATGATTTCAAAATTGTTATAAGTGCCGATAGACGTCCTGTGGGTGAACACCGTGGAAGACACAATGCACCCGTCGCAGATGAAGTTGCAGTTGTTTTAGTCGACCAGGAGTGTGAGAGACGTGATATCGTGTTGCGTACACGCGACGATCGCCTTCAACGCATTTTGGAAACCCACCGAGCTTACGACGCCCTGCAATATCCACTAATTTATTGTCATGGTGAAGATGGGTACAATTTTGGGCTGTACCAAGTGAACCCTACTACGAGAGTCACTAATTATCAAAAAAAAATATCTGCTCAACAATACTATTCCTACCTTTTACAAATAAGGCAAAACAGTTTCGTATATTTGCAACGATTTCGTGGTTTGTTCAGCCAATTTATTGTGGACATGTACGCAAAAATAGAAACTGAACGTTTAGTGTATATTCGCACTAACCAGCGACGGTTACGCGCTGAAGAATACGTGCACTTGCGGGACGCCATGCAATCAGATAATAACGTCGAAAACTTGGGTCGATTGGTTATTTTGCCATCCAGTTTCACAGGCGGTCCGCGGTATATGCACGAACGAACGCAAGATGCTTTTTGTTACGTCCGTAAATACGGCCGGCCGGACCTTTTTATAACATTTACAACAAATCCAAAGTGGACGGAGATTTGCCAGGCACTTCTCACAGGACAGGCGTCATACGACAGACATGACATTATTGCTAGGATTTTTCATTTAAAACTCAAAGTCTTGATTAATCTACTTACAAAGGAGAAAGTTTTCGGTTCAACTCTTTGTTTTATGTATAGCGTCGAGTGGCAAAAGCGTGGTTTACCCCACGCGCACATTCTTCTGTGGCTGGAAGAAAAAATTCGTCCCGATGCTATAGACAGTGTCATAAGTGCAGAATTTCCGGACTATAATGCAGATCCGATTTTGCATGACATAGTAAAAACACATATGGTTCACGGGCCATGTGGCCTCTTAAACAGGGAATCACCGTGCATGAAAGATGGTCAATGCTCAAAAAAATACCCCAGAGCACTGAAAGAACTAACTATGGCTGGGGAAAATGGGTATCCGCAATACCGGCGAAGATCACCGTCACAAGGTGGTTTCACAGCTACTGTCAGATTCCGTGGACAAGAAATATTTCTAAATAATAGTTGGGTGGTACCGTATTCTCCAGTTTTGTCAAACGCTTTTCAAGCACACATTAATGTTGAAATTTGTAATAGCGTCGAATCTATAAAATATATATATATAAATATGTTAATAAAGGTAGTGATCAAGCCATGATAGCACTAAGAAATAACAACCAATTTGATGAAGTGACAAGGTATCAATCTGGCCGATACATAAGCTCTTCGGAGGCAGTTTGGCGCATTTTGAGTTTCCCTATTCATGAAAGGTATCCGCCAGTCATCCATCTTGACGTGCACCTGGAAGGCGGGCAGCGAGTTTACTTTCAGCCAGAAAATGTGGCAGAAAGAATGAACAACCCAAGACAAACCACCTTGCTCGCATTCTTTCGCCTTTGCGAAAGAGACAATTTCGCTAAGTCTCTGTTGTACAATGAAGTGCCACATTATTGTACTTATAACAAGCAGCAAGGTGTTTTTAATCGCAGGAGACGTGGAACTGCTGTAGAAGGCGAGTCCGGCATTTTTAAAGAACACGTGATTGGAAGAGTATACACGGTGCACCCAAATAATGCAGAGTGTTATTATTTACGCCTTCTTCTTCACACAGTGCGAGGACCTACTTCTTTTGCTGAGCTCCGCAAAGTGGACGATATAGAATATCCCACATTTCAAGCTGCTTGCCGCGCACGGCATTTATTAGATGGCGATCAGCATTGGGATGATGCTTTAGCCGAAGCATGCGTCAGTGATAGTCCACATCGTTTGCGCCATTTATTTGCCATTTTGTTGACATTTTGTGGCCTATCGGACGCTGGGCAGTTGTGGCAAAAATATAAAGACGCGTTTGCCGAAGATTTTTTGAGACAGCAAAATATAAATAGTGAAACTTCTGACCAAGTACGTGAAAGCTGCCATAATAGGGCTTTGCTGGCTATACAAGATATAGTTACAAGTATAGGAGGGAACCCCCTCAGTCAATACGGCTTGCCGACACCGACAGTTGGTGGGGAACGAATTAATAGGGAGTATACATCTGAAATAAATTACAACCCCGAAGAGTTAGCAGAAATATTGCGAAATGGCTGTTCAAATTTGACGACAGAACAACGTCAAATCTTTGATAGAGTATGCTGTAGTGTAGAACATTCATTAGGAGAAATGCTGTTTTTAGATGCACCTGGTGGAACAGGTAAAACTTTCCTCACTAAAGTTATCTTGGCTCAAATAAGGAGCCAAAACAAAATTGCCCTTGCCGTCGCTTCCTCAGGAATAGCTGCCACTTTATTACCAGGAGGAAAAACTGCACATACAACATTTAAAATACCAATCGACTTGGACCGCACAGAAAACCCTGTTTGCAACGTGTCTCGCAATAGTGATAAAGCAAGGGTTTTACGCGATTGCGCCCTTATCGTTTGGGACGAGTGTACGATGGCAAATCGTAAAGCTGTGGAAGCTGTAGATAGAACGTTGCGAGATATAAGACAAAATGACCGACCGATGGGAGGCTTAACGGTGCTATTCTGTGGAGACTTCAGGCAGACACTCCCTATAATACCCAGAGGAACGAGGGCCGATGAAATAGGTGCCTGTTTAAAGAGCTCTATTTTATGGCGTAGTGTCATATTAACTAATTTGAGCTTTAATATGCGAGCATATTTGGGAGGTGACGCAAACGCGCAGGTTTTCTCAAATTTACTACTTCAAATTGGTAACGGCACATACCCGACTCAAGAAGGAGGTAAAGTAACTTTAGTCGAAAGCCTGTGTTCTTCTGTTGCCTCACAGCAGGAACTCATTTCCTCTGTATACGGAGATCCATCAGAGATCTCGAACCATGACGCTGCTTGGCTATGCCAACGAGCTATTTTGGAACCTCGCAACGACCAAGCAGCAGCAATAAATTCTCAAATATTGGTACATGTTTCTGGAGAAAGTAGGGAATATTTATCTATTAACACGGTTTTAGAAGAAGGAGATGCCACCCACTATCCAGTAGAGTTTTTAGACTCTCTAAATACACCAGGTCTTCCAGCACACAAAATTTATTTAAAAGTCGGAGTACCAATCATTCTACTCAGAAATTTAAGCCCACCAAAACTATGCAATGGAACTCGGTTGAGAGTAACAAATCTCCAACGAAATGTCATCGAAGCCGAAATCTTAACAGGTTGCGGCTCCGGTGATGTTGTTTTCATTCCCAGGATACCCATTATCCCCAATAATTTTCCGTTTACTTTCAAACGTGTGCAATTTCCTGTAAGCCTCTGTTACGCTATGACTATTAATAAAGCCCAAGGCCAGACGTTATCCGTTGCGGGTGTAGACCTTACTTTTGATTGTTTTTCACACGGCCAACTCTATGTTTCTCTATCACGTGTTAGCAACCCAAACAACCTTTTTGTATATGCTCCGGGTAATTCCACCGCTAACATAGTATATAGAGAAGCATTAACGTAATCAACTATACCAAAGTCAGGACTCTTATCTAAATCATCAAAAAGGTGATATACTCTTATCTAAACGACGTTGTTTTGTTCTCGACAACCACGCGAACGAAGTCGCGGGCACAGCTAGTTGTCTAATAAAAAGCTACCAAAGTCTATACGACTACGAATAAGGGAGGTATACAGTCGTCTTAAGTGGTTGGGGTGAATACCCCACCCAGGTCCCACCAAAACCCTATAGATATTAATCAATTTAAGTACGCGTTCACGAACCTCATTAATATGTTCTTCCGTCGAAGACCCTTATCCAACCACAGTCCTAAATATTTGACATGGTCTACTAACTCTAAGAAGGTCCCGTTAAAACGTATTTCTATAACTGGCCTACGATAACCTCTACTAAACAAACAGATTTTACTTTTAGCGGGCGAAATATCTAAACCTAAATGCATTGACATGCTGTTGATTAAATCAAGAGTAAACTGGATTTTGGATTGCCCGTCACTAACAGAAGAACACTGTACGTAAATAGCGAAGTCATCCGCGTACCGGGCTATGCCAATGTTATTCTGCAAACGTTTACAAATATCCGACGTTATTACATTGAATAAAACAAAAAAATAAAATAAAATAAAACAAACGGTGACTACAGAGATGACGACTAATAGAGGAGTATGGAAGAAAAAGACATGTTGCGCCGACCCCAAATAAATTGGGATAAGGGCAGGAGAATGATGATTACATTGAATAAAAGTGGAGATAACGGATCACCCTGAGCTAAACCACATCCGGAATGTCTACTAATAAAGTTATTACCAGATCTTATTTTGATTACCTACCCTTCTATGAAGAAAATTCCATAAATATCTACAGATGAATGATCCTACTTTAAGGTTGTCCAAAACATTGATTAAAACAGTATTATTGACGTGGTTATACACATTATATATATCTAAAAAACAACCGATGGTAGAACAACCCTCGGAAAACCAGCTTGAATTGTGGAGATTAAGCAACTCAGACCATCCAAACACGACCTACCCCTACGGAAACCAACCGTGTTCGCAGAAAATGTGTTTTTTTTTTCCAGAAACCATTCCAACCTTCGAAATAAAACATAATGGAAAATTTTGCATATGCATGACAACAAGGATATGGGTCTGAGTGAAGAAACGTTACTAGGGTCACGACCAGGTTTTGGAACAGGTATGATGCAAATGTCGCGCCACTGAGAGGGGACAAAACTGTGTTAAAAAAAATGTTAAATAACGTTAGTAATACCGATTTACCTACATCAGGTAAATTCTTAATCATAGAACAAGATATATCATCGCATCCAGGAGATGTATCCTTAGACTTGATACATTATCTAGCTCCTGCATCGAGGTCTCACACTCCAATATTGGGTTATCATGGTGAACCGTAGGGGTCGAAGGGTATACATAATCTGGTGTTAAAGAATTTAGGAGTTTTGTAGCACTTTGAGTGTCCACAAAATGTCTAGGCGAACGGTAACCTTTCAACCATCTCATTTTGCGCCACATGTCACTAGAGGTTGTAGTGTGGTCAACTGAGGAACAAAAATTTTGCCAGTTCACTCCCTTAGCCTGACGGATTAGCCGTTGCGATATACTTATCCGACTGTTAAGAGTATCAAGGTTTTGGGGAGTGGGATTACGTCTAAATTTGGATAACGCAAGCCTACGTTGAGCCACAGCGTGTGACAGTTTTGCAGTCCAATATGTCTTTGGAATGAAATCTGAAGTGGGGTTTTGGTTAAATTTTAATATCGGGATGGATTTTTTTGCAGCTTCATTCAAAATATCTAAAAATAAGTCGTAGGCTTTTTGATGGTCATTCGGTAAACAAAAATTGCAAAATTTTTGTTCAAGATCTTTTTTAAATGAAGTCCAGTCTGCTTTGCCAAAATTTCTTTTAATAACTGAAGGGAGGTAGGTACATAATGTTGAAATTTTAATTATTAAGTGGTCGCTGCCTAGATTTTCATTTAAAACGGTCCCATGGAAATATAGCGCAATATCTGCAGAAACCAAAGATATATCTGGCGAAGACTGTTGTAATTTATTGTCAACCAAACGTATTCGCGTATGAGTCTCATCGTTCAAAGAAAAAAAGTTGCTGTCTATAAGTGAGTCGTTTATAAGCCTGCCTCTGTGGTCAGTTTTATAAGACCAACTGACGTGGTGGGCATTCAAATCATCAAGAATTAAAGTTTTGGAAGGCCATAACGATAACAAATTATCCCAATCCTGTTGAGTGCTAACGATTCTAGACGGACAATATACAGAAACAATATTTTTAGGAATCAGAAGCGGAAATATTTAAAAAAAAAACAACACGGTACACAAAACCTTAAATACGTTTATTTATTTTGATACACGTTTTCAAATTATTACAACCGTTATTCACAAACAAGGAATCAAACCGCTAAATAGACATAAATCACCACTGCTATAACTAATAGAATTAATGTCTAACTACCTGGTTTTCACAATCGAATATGACAACAATAGAAAATATAAAACTTACAGCCCTTTGAGCGATGTTGCCGCCACGAGTGCCACCCGAAAAGTGACCGAAACATGGCGCGCGCGCTCCTTTTATACTAGAGACGAAATCGTCACAAGTTTCTTCCTAACACGGCTTCTCCTGACACCAAGTCGTCCTCGACTTGAATGTTCTGCGATTCGTCATCAACAGGATCATTTTGCTGCGTCACAGCTCCTACTTCTACATCAAGATCAGGCATGGAAAGTCCTACCGCCACAGGTTCGTTATTTTCGGATTGATCTAAACCGCTGTCGGCATTATCAGTTTCATCATCTGAAAGTTTACACAACGATTATCATATGAAAAACTGGTACTATGAAACTCAAGATAATAATTCAGTGTGACAAGAGTATAGGATGGTTAGCGTCCCAGCCAGCCTATACTATTGCCGAATACCTTACCACAGCGACTAACGCTGTCTAGGCGACAAACGCCAACGTTGGGCGACACACGCCTTTGAGGAGGGACACACCCACATGTTGGGCGACACACGCCTTTGAGGAGGGAACACACCCACATGTTGGGCGACACACGCCTTTGAGGAGGGAACACACCCACATGTTGGGCGACACACGCCTTTGAGGAGGAACATGTCACATTCACATGTTAGGCGACACACGCCGTTCAGGGGAACACATCCCAGCACTGATCTATTATGGAAACCAGGCATGATAACAGTGGTTGCAAGTATACTCACTCTCAAAAAAGACAGCACACGTCTCAGGGCACCATTCTCCTTTCCATGGTACCATGTATTGGGAGGCCGCTTGGGTAGTTTTCCCGCGACCCCCACTGAGCAGTTTAAGTTCATACCGACCCTTAGGCAGAACTTTAGTTACTTTGTAAGGCCCTCGCATTCCAGGGTCTAGTTTCCCCGTTGATTGTGAGTACTTTATCACAAAAGCGAGATCGTCGACCTTGTATTCACGTGGCGGGCGTCTGGACCGGTTAACTGAGGCATCCTGCTCATCTTGATTTTTCTGCAGTAGTTCACTGGCACGGCTTCGACGTACCTCCCGCAAAGCTTCTCTGTTAGTGTCTGGAGTATCTGAGGCTAGATCCCGCACCAGCGAGCGTATGACTGGGGTGGAGGCATCAGTGCCGATCATTAAATTGATCGGTGACGTTTGAGTAGTCTTTTGTTTGCTGATATTCAGCACTAATTGTAGCTTCCAAAGCGTAGTTGACCACAATGCTTTCTTGTGTCCAACTTCAATGCGAAGCATGTTGAGTACGGTTCTTATATAGCGCTCTACTTGACCGTTTGAGCTATGCATTTCAGGGGTGATATAATGTAGGTCAGAACCAAGTTCAGAGATCCACTGAACAAAGTCCGTTGATTCGAACATTCTACCCCTGTCAGTGACTAGCATTTTAGGAACGCCAAATAGAGAAACGGCCTGGGATATTACTCGTTTTAATTCGCCGGTATCCTGGCGGTAAATTGGATAAAGGAGGCAAAATTTTGTAAAGGCGTCGACCAATACTAGGACAAATTTGTAGCCCTCCGATTCGGGTAATGGTCCCAGGGCATCGACGTGTATGGTATCGAATGGTGTATTAGGTTTTGGCCATGATGAAATATTCTGTAGTGGGGCTCGGGGAACTCGCTTTTTAGAAATACAGACTAAACAATGCGAAATGTATTTAGCAACAAATTGACGAAGGCCGGGAAACCAAAAATGTTTTAGAATAAGGTGCAAGGTTTTATCTGCACCAATATGCTCATGCTCGTCATGAAAGATCCGTAGTAAGCTCAGTCGATGGCCCTTGGGTATGAAGCAGAGAAAACGCGGTTCTTCGCCGACTGCTGTGTATTTGTAATACAACAGATCGTTTCTCATGCAGTAGCGATTAGGATCGAGCTGCCCTTCAGAGAGTTTTTGTATTAAATCTCTTGTTTCATGATCCGCAGCTTGTGCTATTTGTGCCCAGTTACGAGGTTTCGATATTTGATTAACCGAGATAACAGGGTTTCGACTGAGATAATCGGCATGTGGTAGCATAGCTCCTTTTCGATATTCAATGGAAAAGTGGAAATCTTGTAGATAAATCCACCAACGGGCGACGCGAGGGAGCAGATCTTTCTTGCGTTCAGTGGATTTGAGAGCATTGCAGTCTGTGACGACCTTGAACTGCAGGCCCACCAAATAATGGCGGAAATGCTGCAAAGCCTTCACGACCGCTAATGTCTCCAACTCATAGCTATGATATTTGCTCTCTGCTCCTTGTGTGACTTTGCTAAAGTATGCCACCACATGCCTACCACCATCAGCGTGCGTCTGCAAGAGTACGGCTCCATAGCCAGCGGAACTTGCGTCTGTGTGCACTTCGGTGGGGAGTTCAGGCTTAAATATTGTAAGGACAGGCTCGCTAGTTAAGCAGCGTATCAAGTCTTGACGGACCTGTTCCTGCTCTTCACCCCAACGAAACTCAACCCCCTTTCTGGTTAAATGTGCGACGCACGCGGTCTTTGTTGCATACCCTTTAATGTACTTGCGAAAATATCCAGCAAGTCCTAGTAATTGACGAACTTGTCTGACGTTCCCGGGTACCGGTGAGTTTTTTAAAGCCTCTATTTTACGCGGGCTCGGCCGCACCTGACCAAAGCTTACTACTCTACCTAAGTACTCGACTTCCGTTGTTAAGAAAGAACATTTCTTCAAATTTATTGAGAAGCCTGCTTTAGTCAGTGTTTGTAAAACACTTCTGAGTAGAGAGATACCATCTTCTACTGTATTACTCAGAAGGAGCACATCATCAATATAGACTAAAGCGTCTCCAGCGTCAATAAATTGACGAAGGGTTTTATTGATAATCCGCTGGTAAACGATCGGAGAGTTCGTCAAACCATATGGCATTTTCAGGTATTCATAGTGCCCTTCTGGTGTGACGAACCCTGTCACGTGTATAGAGCCTTCTTTAATTCGAATTTGGTGGAATCCTGTTGCCATATCTAAGCTAGTGAAGAAGGTGTTACGTCCTAACCGATCGATGTGGTCGTCTATTAAAGGCAGAGGATATCTCTCCTTCTCAGTAACACGGTTAAGTGCTCTATAGTCAACACACATTCGGTCAGTCCCGTCTTTCTTCTTTACAAGAATTATGGGGCTGGCGTACTCCGATCGTGATTCTCTGATTATACCTTTGTCTAGCAAATCGTTAATTATTTCGCGAACTTTAAGTTTTTCGTTATAAGAGAGTTTGTATGGTCGATATACAATAGGGGAAGTGCTAGTGAGGTTAATTTCCATTTCACCAGTGGTGACAGTACTGGTTGCGGTACCAGAGATGAGAAAGTCCGAGAAACTATGAACCACGGACATCAAAGAATCGCGCGAAGCACCTTGTAACGGGGTGTTAACTAAAGTTTGATCAAAGTTTTGAACTACATTAACCTGGATGTGAGTATCATCAGTTCGCGTGATGTACTGTCTATCTTTTGTACGAACGTACGTGACGCCATCACGGTTAAGGACGTCAGTTCCAATTACGATTGAAGTATTCATGCATGAACTTGGTACTATAACTAAATCTGTCTCTATGGAAATGTCGCTAAGCTCTATGGTTACCGTCACAAAAGACGAAACTATAATTTCCCGTTCACTTATACCCTTTAAGACACAGTGTGTCGGTTTCACTTGGCAAGAAAGGTGCTTTACAACATCTGAAGAAATCAGCGATACGTTTAGAGCTCCGCTGTCTATGAGTACGTCCATAGGAATGCCTTGAACTACGGCTGTAATGATGTCTCTTTTATTGCTTGCGTGATCTGCGCATAAATTAACACTTCGCTGATTTCTAGACTCCGATCGATTCTTTGCAAAGCACGTTTCCTCAGTGTGTCCTGTTTTCTTGCAAAATGAACACTGTGTTCCGGCCTTAGCAGTGTTTTTATCTTGTGTACCAGACTTGGCAACAGAAGTACTAGATGGTTCTGTACGGGGCTTTTTAGGGCAGTTACGACCTAAATGTCCGCGCTGACTGCATATGTAGCACTTGATTCCGCGGTCCGAGGTTGAGTTCGGAGGCGTGTGTTTCTTAGTCAATCCGCCACGAGATTCTGGCTTGGCGCGATTCGGTTCTACATAAATTGAAAGAAACGAGACTAAGTCTTCGGTTGCCAAGTTTGCATTTGCCGCGGCTGCCCTTATTTGTGGGCTATCGATACCGCGTATAACAATGAGGGTTCGCAATTCATCGGTGAGACCCTTAACGATTCGTAAACGTAATAATGTACGCCGGGCGTACTCTGCGTATGTAGTGAATTTGTCGGATGTCGTGTTCATCGTTTCAAATAGAATATTTGCATAATCTAACTTCCGAGGGCAAAGGGGTTTAAATTCAAGCTTAAAGTTTGACCAACAGCGGTCATTGGTGACCCATTCATTTAGCCAAACTTTAGCATCGCCTTTGAGGCAGGAAGCTACTCGCGATAAACACTCGTAGTCGCCCCAACCATTCGCGGTTACTGCACGGTCTACTTCATCACACCACACATCGATGTCATTTATGTTTGGATCGAAGTTAGAAACATAGTAACTATGTGACCTCGTAGGCTGCAAAGATCTAATAGCTTCCGCAAGCATGGTTACAGTCGATGAGTTCTCTGAACCGCGAGCAGTTGGTTCGTTTGTAGAAGTGGTTATTGAAATGCCCTCGGAATTGTCTGCACGTACTCGTTGCGGAACATCGCTCAAGTCTACGGGGCAACGAGGACGTGAAATGATTTCACGAACCGGATTTTCAAGACTAGCTACAGTATGATTATTGCTTTGTGGAGCTTCCAAAACATTAGACGCGGCAATCACATTTGTACTGGCGCGTTCGATAGCACTAAGCCTCGTCATGATATTGCCCAAGGTGTTTTGTAATGAGCTGTCATCATTTGACGCAATAGGTGGGTACCTAGTTCGCGAGGGGGTTCTGCGCGAGTGTGTCAACATTGATCTGGACCTAGAACGTTGGTAGTCACGAGCATCACGGCGACGATAATAAGAACTATCCTTTGAATTATCGCGTTCACGACGACGCCGACGGCTCTGCCGTGATCTATGACGTGAGCTACGCACGGTTTCACTACTAGTAGATCTACCTCGCGGACCGTCTCGCGAACGGTTGTGAGAACGGTGGCGGTCATGCCTTTTAGGCATATCGTATCACAAATTTAAACGAAAACACGGAATAAAATGACGACACTAAAATAAAAAAGTAAACTTTGAGGGTAGAAAAACAATTATAATTTTGTTCCTTGTGTGCTTTCGCTTTAGTGGGCTTTTAAGTTCTTTATCCCACTTCTGATTTTAGGAATCAGAAGCGGAAATATTTAAAAAAAAAACAACACGGTACACAAAACCTTAAATACGTTTATTTATTTTGATACACGTTTTCAAATTATTACAACCGTTATTCACAAACAAGGAATCAAATTATAACCGCTAAATAGACATAAATCACCACTGCTATAAATAATAGAATTAATGTCTAACTACCTGGTTTTCACAATCGAATATGACAACAATAGAAAATATAAAACTTACAGCCCTTTGAGCGATGTTGCCGCCACGAGTGCCACCCGAAAAGTGACCGAAACATGGCGCGCGCGCTCCTTTTATACTAGAGACGAAATCGTCACAAGTTTCTTCCTAACAATATTTTCAAAGGCTCACTGTTAAACAATTGTACGCACACTACCTCAATACCGTTGTTAGTCACGTGCACGCGCCGCCGCAGCTGCGCTTTAACAGATTTGTGTACAATGATAGCTACACCACCGTATGAGTCATCCCGGTCCGCGCGATAAAGAACATAATTACCTACTAACTTTAAAATTACTTTCTGGTTCAAGCCATGTCTCACTTAGGGCAGCAATATGTACTTTTTCCTGGCATAAAAGTTGATGAAACGATGCTAACTTGGGTCTGATACTTTGGGCGTTCCACTGCAAGATATTTAATTTAATTGATTTGTTAGCCATCACACGAAATAAAAAAGTTAAACAATGCTTTTATCCACGGCCACTCTGTAACTAAACTCACTGATACTAGGGTTAACCATTCTAGGCACAATTGGAAAATACACCTTAACTTAAAAATTAAGCTAGTCTTTTTGAGGTTAAGTTTTGAGGATAACTTCTTTTATTCTAGACCACAACTCATTGAACGATAGACGTTCATCATTACCCTCTCCACCATTGGGTATGTAGCGACATCTATGACGCCGCACACGAACTAAAAATAGCAACAATTATTATGAGCGCGGCGCGAATCGGACAGTAAGGTAGGTAGACGAATGACGACTGAGTCGCGTCGCTCTGCTCGCGCGCCGGTCGGTGTTCGCAAGCCGCTGACGTCACATCGAACAATGGATCACCTGATTTTGGGATCTGGCGCAGAAACATAAGCGACAGCGATTTGCTCCAAATTGTAAGGTGGTGGTCCAAGCACTTTCCGCCACAGGTACTTCGTCAGATGTAGGCGGATCTGAATTCCAAAACATCCAGTCATCTTTGGGTGGATTGTTTTAGGCTTTCGGAGATTGTACTAATTTAGATTTAGGAGGGATATCATCCTTTCTAACCGTAACAGGAGTACGTTCATTATGGACTGTGGCCTTAGTCTGGATTATTTCAGCATAACTGGAACGAAGTGAGGCTTCCGGAATCTTTATCCTAGACTGGGAAGGATCGTCTGAAAAGAGTGGTCTCACAGAGATATAATTTTCTGTGGCTACTGATGCTCGAAGATTTACGTCAGTTTCGGTAGGAACGAAGTTCCCGGGTGGAACATAACATTCCAGGGCTTTCCTGTATGTGCATCCAAACTCAGCCATAATCTCTCTAAGCCTCCTCTCCTTCTTATCAATTGGACACGTCTTACTCAACGATATATGGCTACCTTAACAGTTAACACATGAAAACAGTGACGTGTCGCAATTCTCATGCCGCCCCCCACACTTCGGACAAATCACGTTTTTCGACGGGCACATTTTCCTGTTGTGGCATAACCTCCAACGGCTCCAACATTGAGAACATTGGGAAACTTGGTGTATGTAAGGCAGAACTTTAATATTAATGTCACATACACGGACTGACGCAGGCAGGTGTTCACCGTCAAAACAAAGCCTAAGGGTTTCGCTGGGGCACCAACCACCTTCAACCCTATTATGACGGTCTAACCTCTTGAAAGATAAAAGCTTTGCGGGGGCTGGACATGAAATGTTCTTGAGTATCTCATCATCCGTAAAATCTAAGTCTACATCCTTGATTAGGCCATAGCAAACTGAAAACTGCATAGCCTTCTGAAATCTCCAACCCTTTTCCAAAAGCTTCTCACACAACAATAGGTTCTGAGCAGCCGATTCACATTCAAATTCAAAGCGTATTTTAAACGGACTTAAATATTTAACTTGGCGAATTTTGTTTTTTTCTTTTAAAATACGTGCCATCGCAAACTGTTTCGGAAGACGTTCCTTAGAAGAAGCATAAACTTCGTACTTTTCTTCTTGTACAGTATTTTTACTGCCATGACAAATCTTCTTTTTACTCCCTTTAATTTCTGTCCAACCCTCTTCGTCTTCAGTACTGTCCTCTCTTCCCCTCTTTTCTGCTCTTGACAGCACCTCTTCCTTTTTGCTATCATCATCCATATCCGATGAATCATTAAAAAAGCTTTGCACGTCATTATTAAATACGGGCGTATCACAGCGCGGTGAAGCGCTTACGTTATCTTTATCAGTCATCACGTAAGGCACACGAAGCCGGGTGGTCCGGCGCGCACCTGCAGCGCGTCGTAGTGCGTAAACAACACTTGCGCAGTGGGGATAGCGATTAGATCCGCGACAACAAACACAACCAGCCCGTACGAGTGCCGGTACGGTTATGACTAGAAAATTGTCGCTCCAACGAGTTCTTATGTCCTCTGAACCGAGACACGCTCTCGAAACTCTATAAGGAAATAAAACTTACTTACGGTTGAGAAGTCTACACTTTACGATTAAAAGTACAACACTTCACTTTGATTTTCACTTTGACAGGATAAAAATAACCAAGCACTTAGGTATTTAGATCGCAAAAACGGCTTAGAACGCGTGGTTATCCCACTTCTGATCTTAAGGACCAGAAGCGGTTATTATTTAAATGAAAATAAATGACTCATCAACCAAGAAAGTTTTATTCCTTAAAATCGTTTTACAATAACAAGTACGTTCCTACTTCTACAACATTATAAACACGATCCTTGAATAACACTATAGCGACTCTAAAATACGTCTGTTGCATCCGGGAGCCAAACGAAGAAGAGAGCTCGTACTGAGTGCGCCACGCCTTTTACGCAGCACCGCTCGGCCCAGACTCGGGAGTAGGGGAACGTGCTGAGTGGGGGAACTTGCTAACACTATATAATCACGGAGCACAAACCAAATGACAAGTTGATTCCCAGGCTGCATCCACCACGCCGTGCTGAAACACCAGCCCGACGTACGGCGGATATATGACGTCACCTCACTGCTGCTGATGGGGGGCGTCACGATAGAGGGATGGCGCGGGAAGAGGGGTCCCGCGCAATGCCATCGTTGTCAGCAGTTCCGGCACTCTTCACATCAGTGCCACCGTCCGCTCGCTTGTGTGCGATGTGGGGCTGGGCACGTCGCACGCGAGTGCCCCCGGCCCCGTACGGAGCCGGCATCGTGCGCCAACTGCGGCGGGCCACACCCCGCGTCGCACCGTGAGTGCCCTGTATTTCGCAGGGAACTCACGAACAGGCGTGCGGGCACGGTGGCGCTGACGTGCAGAGTTGCCCGGTCTGCCACTGCCGTGGCCCAGGCCACCACCACAGACGTCCACGAGGCCCGCAGCACCACCCTCATGGCGGCAGCAAACGGGCCCACCAGTCGAGACGCAGCCCCTCCAAAGAAGAGGAGGAGAAGGAAGAAGAAGAACCGTGGAGGGAAGCCCTCTCCATCCACCGACGTCCAGCAGCCCTTACATATGAGTCGGAATCTACCCGGGGCGGCCTCTGTAACAGCGGTCGTCCCTAAGGTAAAGGGTCCGACCATATGCCGCCACACGGAAGCACGGGTGCCAGAGGGCGCCACCGCTGCCGTCTCACAGCAAGACACCGCCATCCACCGCCATCATGCGCCACTAGGCGCCACTGCGTCCACCATCGCGCAGCCGGAGCTCCATCAGCGGGCCACTGGCCTCCTGCTGGACCTAATTAAGGCCATCAGGAGGGGCCAAGACCCGCTCATCACCGTGCTGGAGGGCATGGTGGCCATCCTGGCCCTGTACCAGGGCGGGACCGCCGCCGGCAGCCAGCCGCCAGTCGACGCCGAGTAAGTCGTTTCACTTACACGCGACCTACTCGCACAAGAATTCTCTACAACAGTACATACGCTGTGCGCGACGTGTTCTAAGTTAATATAGGCACGTCGCGTAACATAAGCCACACATTCATGACTCCACATACATATGAACTCACGCATTGTATGCGTGGCTTGTTACGCGTATACAATGTATACATGGGCGGTGTTACACACTCAATACCGCCCACACATACACCTACGGCTCCGCGGTCCGGACGGCAACCGGCTAGCTCTGGAAACCGGGCGGACGGGGGCCACTCACTGAATGCTGTGGGCTCACCGTAAGCCGGCGGCCTTGTGCTGGTCGGCACCCGCTGGGCCTCCTCCAGGGAACTGGAGGTCTCACCTGGCGGTGCCTGACCGCCTAGCTGCCGTGAACATACGTTTTTCGAGCCTACAGCATTACACATAGCAATACACATGGGTGATTGCTATGAGAGCCTCGGCAGGCGTTAATCGCCTGTCTGGTAGGTTCTTGTATGCAGTCACCCTAAAACCGCCGCACCTATATTGGGACCCCCAAGAAGCACCCGTATTTACGGGTGGCAATAGATCCCACGAAAAAAGGCCATGCCTATTACGTCCGTCGCGCCCCTTACGGGGTAGTAGCGATTTCCCGAAGTTAGTTAGACAAGTTGATAATTGATTCTCTAGGGATTCCAAAAAACTAATTTAAAAATATATCCATATCGATAACTTGTTGTTTGACTTATTAGTAGTAAGTATAAGGATTTGTTTATGATACAGAGATTATGGATTATATTTTGAAAAACACACAAAACATTTTGAAAAGCACTCGTAGCGTTTTTTTTTATGAATTTAGATTTTGGGGTTCTACAAAGAGAGCCCAAATTTTGATTATTTTTGCGATTGGACTTACCGTTTTCGAGATATTTATAATTTTATATCTTAATAACCCCTCTTACACCCATCTTTCATCAGTTTTCATTTTACTTGAAGTTTTGAATCACTTGACTGAGTCTTGGTCAGTCCGCTTCAAAGGGCTGACTTTCAACAAGCGAGGTTGTTAAACGTTGAGTGATTCTAGTTGAATTAACTATCGGCCTAGCCATTTAATTGAATGCCGGCGTTAAATGAACGGCCTAGGCGTCCAATTGAATGGGGAATTCAACCAGATGGCTGCGACATTTATATATTTCGTTTTCGTTTATTCATAGATTGTGATAGTTTATAGCAGATCTACAATAATATTTATTGGTCCATCACAGATGAGCGGGTAGTTTTTGCTATAGTTATCGCGCGTCGTTAGACATGACGGTAGTTGTATGCCTTCGCGCGCGGAGCGGTGGCGCGCGTAGTTTGATGCCAGCTGCTACAAGCTGTTATAACAACGTTCATACCAGTATTTCGTATTGCAACATACTCACTTTTCTGCACATTTGCGAGCAAAGCCAAAGCATGAAAACATAAGCATGTTTTAAAATGAAGCAATAATAATATAAGAAAAATATAAGGTAAGGTACCTATATTTTAAATTATATCGATATAATCGTTGCGATGCAGCGAACAGCACTATCGAGAAAAAAAGAGACAACTGCTAATGTGCAAATCAGTGCATCAGAGAGAGACAGCAACGTGAACATTCCAGAACTTAAAATATTTGATATTATTTTTCATTTTTAAGAAAATTGAACAAAGGGTATAGAAAACTACTTACCTGTTTAATGTTATCCCATCTTTTACGTAACTTGAAGTAGTAGTACGCTTTCCACACCATTTTATTGCACAACTAGGCATTAGGTATTTATCGTTTTATTTGCTTTAAAAACAGGAGTGACGTTTGTACGTAAGCCTACAATTACTGCGACTGACCAAAATTCCTCCGCATAGACTCGTTAGAGCGTATGTTTAGTGATCGCGGTAGCCTCCGCATACGCTCTCCTGGTTTTGTGCTCCGTGTATAATATTATACTGTGTAATATTTGAGTCAACGTCAATACTTATCAAACTTTTATTGAAAGTGTGTAGGTACTGGAAAAAAATGGTTCGACAAGTTGGTAGGTGCCATAATAAAACAGCTCTTAAAAATAAACCACCTTTAATACACACATGATAAAAAATAAATTATTACATCTTATACAAAATAATGATCAACCCTTAGTAAATATTGAGTCTATTATTTGTTGAGGTTTAGCAGCTCCTTCTTGCACAACTTACATTTCTGCAAGTTGTCACGCAAGGTGAACAGAACTTGCAAGATAGCAATGCTGCAAGTAGTTTTTGACAATGGAAGAGTTTTCATATTGTCTAAATATTGTTAACTGTTTTATTGTCACTGGTGAAAACTTCACGTTTGACATGCTTCAGAGAATCTTAGTATTCAAAATGTAGGTGATATTTGCTTTGACTATTTAGTAAAATATTATTGCTTTCTTAAAATACATGTGCCCATATTTTTCTTAATGCATAGTTATAGATATAATAATTATCGTTGTCTAGTGTTGATGCATGTGCCGTGGTGCTGTCAAGACTAAAATAATAACATGATTGTCACTTAAATCTAAATTAAATTAAATATTCGTACCCACAATATACATTTCATCTATTAATTATACTAATCTCTGAAAACCAAATTCTACGATCACAAAATAATACCAGATGAAAACTTATTATTAAAAATAAATAAATTAAACTAGGAATATGTATTTAATTATTTACTGTATACAATGATCAGCATTAGGGTATTTTTTCTCTCTCCTTTTTCATATTTGAACCCATACCTCATACCGAATTGTCAATTTCATCCATGTTCGATTACAAGATATACAGGATGTAACGGAAAGGTGTGGTCATATTTTGAGAACCGGCTCAGCCCATGGGCATGAATAACATTCTCTAAGAAAAAACAGAAAATTCCCAAAAAAAAATTGGACTTTTCATACAAAGTTATCATCAGCTGATCAAAATTTGTATGGGAGGTAAAAAAAATTATTGAGAATTTCCTCAGGTTTTCTTGAAGAAAGTTGTTCATATCGATGGGCAGATGTAGTTTTTAAAATATGACCACACCTTTCCGTTACACCCTGTAGAGGGTCCTAACAAGGACAAGGAACCCATATGGAAAGAATTTTTTTTTTTTAATTCTGCACTAACATATATTTTTGGTTTATCCGTCTGTCCGTTCGAGGCATAGCATAGAGACTACTAGTACTAGAAAGCTGCAATTTTGCATGGGTATACAATTATAATATATTAATGACGCGAGGAAAACGGAATAATAAAATTCTGAAAAAGATTATTTTTTATGGTAGCTCCTGTAAGTACATGATGTAAAGTAACCCACTTTACATGTACTTACAGGAGCTACCGATATATCGTTGTCGAGTCGAGCCCCCCCCCCCCCCTCCCCTCCACTTAGGTATACTAAACTAAGGCATATGAAGCTATATTTAACGGAACTAAATACGGGACCCAACACTGCGCTCGACACGCACTTGGCAGTTTTTCGCCTTAGAACAAATTCTCTATACGGCTCCAGTCAGCCAAATTAGCAAGGTCTCAAGTAACCGACGTGTGGCCATAGCGAGAACTGCGATGGACAGGCTGGAGAAAATATGGAAGAACCGAAACCTAACGCAGGCTACGAAGATCCGACTCGTTCAAACATTTGTTTTTCACTTATTTCTATACGCTTTGGAGGCGTGGACTATGCGACAAGTCGAGAATGAATAAAGTTGATGCTTTGGAGATGTGGTGCTGGAGGAGAATGTAAGGAGTTTCGTGGACCGAATTTCGCACCAACATCTCTAGGAACTCGGCATAAAGCGACGTCTTTCGTCGGTAGTACCAAGTCGCATATTAAAATTCTTCGAACTTGTCTCCAGGCGCGAGAGCTGCTCCATCGAGCGCCTTGTCGTGCGGGGAAAGGTAGAGGGCACCAGAGGGCGAGGAAGGTCGGCTTTGCGATGGACCGACACACGGAATAGAAAAAACAAGTGGAAGTGCCCACGCAGCTGTGCGGCCTGTCACAATTATGCGAAAAAAAATGAAAAAAATATGTAAAATAATTACAACCTTCGTCAGTTGTAATATGTCTTAATTTAGTATGAACAGTAAATTCAATTTTGTCGAAAAGCTTATTTGTTGTTCATACAAAATTAAGACCTATTACAACTGACGAAGGTTGTTATTATTTTACATTTTATCTGCATAATTGTGATACGCAGCGGATAGCTGCGTGAGTACTTCCACTTGATGTTTTTATTCCGTGGAATGACCAAGTTAGGTCTACAGCAGTTGGTCCCTTGCTCGAGTGCACCAAGATGTCGGGCAGCAGAGAAAAGTGGCGAAGGATCGTGGGGCGAATCACATCGACCTCTGTATACAGGGTGCAACGGAAAGGTGTGGTCATATTTTAAGAACTGCATCTGCCCATCCATATGAACAACTTTCAGCAAGAAAATCCGAGGAAATTCTAAAAAAAATTGTTTACCTCCCATACAAATATTGATCAGCTGATGATAACTTTGTATGGAAAGCCCAATTTTTTTTTTTGGAAATTTTATATGTTTTCTTAGAGGAAGTTGTTCATTTCCATAGGCAGAACCGGCTATTAAAATATGACCACACCTTTCCGTTACACCCTGTATATCACTACGTGACGATCACCGCCCTAACAAGTGTCACGACCAAAAAGAAGAAGTAACCATACTGCTACTCGGGATGAAACTGGATTCGTTTAGGACGCATTGGGCAAAGACAGAATGACTGACAACATGATGACAGAGAACAACAGAGAATGATATTTGAATTGCCTATCAAAAAGACAGTCATTAAAAAAAATCAAGAATATAAAAACATACGTGAATCGTGTGAAGTGTGAAAAGTTATAAGTTCAATGGAAAAAGCGATTACATTATAGGCATCCCGCTATGTTAACCCGTAGTGTAAAGTAATATTTGGTGTTCTATTAATAATATGAAAATAAGTTCTTGTTACAAAAAGTTAATATTAAACGACAGAATTTATGTATTACAGACTTTGAAATGTAAAAATCGACCTTAATAATATTTCAACTCCATTTGTTGTATAGTTTAAGGTGAAAGCTCCAGGGTAGCCTGCGAAATTCAATTTTTCTTACGTTTTTTGCAATTTGCAGGTCTGTATCAGGTTGTATATTGGTCAAAATACGAATCGCGGCCGTAGCAAGTACATTTACAGAACTGAAATCATAAAATCATCAATACAACTGTCTCACTTAGAATTGATGCCAAATGTCATGATTTCATGAAATACTTAAATTTGACATCAATTCTAACAGAGAGAGTTGTATTGATGATTTTAATAACTATAATTTTATAAATACATACATGCTACGGCCGCGAATCAAACTAAGACCAAGATAAAACCTGACACTGACCTGCAAATTGCAAAAAACGTAAGAAATTTTGAATTTTGCGGGCTACCCTGGCGCATCCACCTTAATAAGACCATTTTGATTTAATTATTATTGAGTTTTAAATTCGTCATCACAGTACCTATCTACTTTATAAGGCGATATCGAGTGCTATGGTTTAAAAAAATTACCATTTGTTATTTTAGAACCTTTTTTAACTTATGCACTAATAGTGGAAAATAATCTACGATAATTCCATTTAAGGCTGTGAAACTTTGCTGAAGACAATGGTTTCCTGGATTTTGAACTTGGGTATACGAAACTTTGGATTTCAGTATCTTAAGCATAACAGTACCTATTACGGATACAATTATCATGAATTACCAGAAGGTTGGATACTAGTTTCTTGAATTTAAACCAGTATTTTGGATGCCAGTCTCATGAATATACCAGTATTTTAGACTCCAGTCTCATGAATATACCAGGTCCGTATTTTAGGTGCCAGTTTCATGAATATACCAGTATTTTAGATGTCAGTCTCATGAATACTAAAAGGTATCAGTACTTTAGATGCCAGTCTCATGAATATACCAGTATTGTAGACTCCAGTCTCATGAATATACCAGTATTTAAGATGCCAGTTTCATGAATATACCAGTATTTTAGATGCCAGTCTCATGAATATACCAGTATTTTAGACTCCAGTCTCATGAATATACCAGTATTTAAGATGCCAGTTTCATGAATATACCAGTATTTTAGATGCCAGTCTCATGAATATACCAGTATTGTAGACTCCAGTCTTATGAATATACCAGTATTTAAGACGCCAGTTTCATGAATATACCAGTATTTTAGCTGCCAGTCTCATGAACATACCAGAATTTGGATACCATTTTCGTGAACATTCCTGTAATTCGGATACCACTATCTCAGACATAAATATTTAATAAATTTTTATATTCCACCAAAATTCTTGATTTACTATAACATTACCGCAGCAGTTTTCTGTGTATTAATTACAGCTATCTAGCATCTTTACTAATTAATAATACTTTAGTACGTTAGTTACGTTTCCTTGCTAATTAAAGGCACTTCGGCGATGCCTGTGTCGATACTCGTCGGGTCTTCTGATGTAGACACCTTGTCGGTACACTTGAAGTCACCACACAGGGAATGAATCTGAAACAACAGAAATACAACATAAGAATCACAATAGGTAATTTTTATGTCTTGGTACTAGAAATTCAATGGTATATACGACACATTTAATGTACAAATTGCACTGTAACTAAAACATTTTTTAACTTTTTTGTTATATTACAAAATAGTTCCTAAATCAACTTAGAATAAGTAACGCTAAAGTAGATATTTGAATAAGAAAATGAGAGTCGTTACGGATGTCACTCCTTCTGCGAAGCAGTAATGCTCGCGAAGCGGAACCGGTGAGGGAGACACAACAGAGTCGCCCTCACGCGCCCAGCAGCAGCCGCCGCAGGAGACGGCTCAGGCATCGGGGATTGCGAGACAATCTCCGGCTGCCCTAGACGCAGGCCTGCGGACGGCGAGTAGTGGGTAGCTCGCCGTCCGATAGAAATCAGGCCGAAGAGTCGACGGCGCGTAGTGTTCCACGCGCGCCTCAAAGAGATGTCAGCAATGCATGACGGGGTCCGTCATGGCCAATGCCTGCCCAGGTGTCGTGGATAAATTCGAAACAGAGTTACTGCGCCCCTGGGCACTCAGGGCAGGAAAGGAACCGGGGTGGGTTTTAGACAGTAAACGTCTGACACGCCCTCCCGCTCCACCCAGAGCGGGAGAAGTCATAGGATGATTTCACAATCAGAAAAAAAAGGGGGGTACGTCAGGAAGTTTTTCACGCATTTTACACAGACACGCTAGAATGATTAACAAAGAGAAAGCGCGCGGTGTGCGTAGATGAGGTGCTCGTAGACAGATACACTGAGAGAAAGGCGTATGGAGTGGGTATAACCCAAAAGTCTTACGTGACGTTAAATTTTCCCCCGAATCAAACCCAGCGGAAAAATCAAAATCTAAAAGTCATTTACTCAAATTAGGCTGAGAGCCAGCACTTTTTAAAAGTCAAAGTTCTACATAAACACATTTAAGTAAAGCAAGCCCAGTTAAGGAACTTCGATGATGATCTTACTTACAGTCCACAACAACACGGGCGCCGCTATCACCGCGCCCGCCAGCACGTCCCACCAGTGATGCCGGTGGTCCGTCATACGAGATACACTGCACAGTACCGCTGTAGCCACGCAGAGTATCTGGATTATGATGATCTTGCTTGTGGCTGGGCAGGTCGTTCGTCGGTGGAGGTAATACTGAAATTAAGGTATTGAAATTAAATATTATTGCAAAAAAAACTCGCCCATTTTCCGTATTCTTCTCAGCAACACCTTTCATTTGATACCCTTATCACGCACGGGATCTCAAAAATATACCTATCTAACTTAAGAGCCTACACCATCTCAGCTCAAATTCTAATTTCGCCCCCACTTCCCCGCGTGCCACTGCACTCTTTATCTCGCTCGCACACTTTTGCTCGCAGAGACGCGACACGCGCGGCCTTGAGGTCGAAGCGATTTCGTTAGAGTAAACTACACTATTATCGGACGAGTACTAAGAAATAAAATTATCAATCTAATTTAATTTTAACTTGTCATTTTATGAATATAAAATTATATATTATATCGCAAATACAATTTCAATGTATCTATAAACGATCAGTTTCCAGTATAAGCTGACCTCTCAGTGTGCGGAAAGCCTATAAAATGCGAGATCAGCTTATACTGGACGGTATAGGTGATGTCTAGCCGTGCACACTATTTTATTTTACCTACCTACTTCTATAAAATACTAGTCAAATGCGAGCCAACTTTGCGCTGTGGGTTCCGCCAATTAGTTTTGTAGTAAGTTTGCGTTTTATAGTTTTAGTGTATGTATGTTATGTGACAGCCGTTTGCGCATGTAGGTAATTATGTAGGTTGTAGGTATATGCAAGTACCTAGGTATACATACATATGGTATACATAGGTTAGAAAAATCGATTCTAAACCACTACATAAATTGTAGAATTTATGCAGTGGTTTAGAGTCGGTTTAGTAGCAGTAGAGCTACAAAAAACTAGTCAAGTGCGAGTCACCATTGCACTGAGGGTTCTGTAGGTACATTGGCTTGGTAGTAAGTTTACGCTGTGCCATTTTAAAATCTTATAATAGGTAGCTTTCTCCTTGTATTACCACTTTCTTAGTTATTATGCATCTATATAAGAATGAATCGCCGAAATGTAGGTATGCGTATATCTTTCGAAGGACTTCACCAAATTGCATAATTCTTTTTTTGTTGTGTTCGTGATTCTCAGGACAAGGTTTGTATAAATATAAGATAGGTAGGTATAGGTAGGATAAGTAGGTAAGTATGCAGGTAGGTATGTAGGTAGGTATGATAAATACCATAAGTTTTTTTCAAAGTAATTAAAAATAGTCAAAATTAAATAACATTTATTTTTAATCGCTTAAATTTCTAATTTACATAGTTAGAACATGTCTGGAATTGCATAGCTCAGGTAACATGCATGTTTTATAAAAATGTTCTAATTTTAGTTCCATTTCAGAAATATTGGTCATCTTTCTATAATTTCGACTTTGATGTTTTTGTCGCATCCAGACCTTATTCCGAAAATACATTTTTTTTTGTACCGATAATATGTATATACATACCAAGGATGTTTTTTATTTACGACAAGTCCGTTTTGAGTTTTTCTCCAAAAATTTACTTCTATCTTATCTATATCTTAGCTTCGTCAAAAGATGTTTAGAATGCTGCAATGGGACGCTTGATTTCAATGATTGTGTATATTCAGTGAACAGCTCATGTTCTCAGGTGATCTGCAAGAAAACACAACATTCATTATAAAACACTTTTTTTGGGGTATGTTATGTTATCATTCAATGACTGGCGTGATGGGCGTTGGTGGCTGCGCCAAAGTTTTAAACTTTTGCAGCTACCATCGTTGTACATTGTTTTTTTATCTGCCTGTATTTGTTGTTCTGTTCCTAATAAACGATTATAATAAAAAAAAATATAAAAAATTACCTCCCGCTCTGGGCGGAGCGGGAGGGCATCTCAGACTTTTACTAACTAAAACCCACCCCTGTTCCTTCAGTTGCCTGTGCCAAGAGCCGCGGTAACTCTCTTTCAAATATACTCGCGACCCCGGCAGCATAATTGTGTCAACATTAATAAATAATACGGAACCCTAAAAAGTCCAACATTATGAAAATTTTATTATGAATTCGCTGATTTCGTGATAGTACCATTACGCGTTAGTACCAAGCGGTAGTGCCATGGGGGAACAGCAAATTTCGTGATTATCACACACGTATGATAGATAGGTACTTACAATTATATTATTTTGTAACACATGAAGATTTGTTTCGTCCGAATTTATTTCTACAGTTTTCGGAGTTCATACCTCCGTCCGTCCGGTCCTGTAACAATCACACGGGACAAATAAATACCTACCTAGACCTCACATATTTTTATTTATGATTTGGCTATGGAACCCTAAAAATATACAAAAGAAGACTAAATCGTCCATAGAAGCAGACTTGCCCTATGAATAACAAATAACAATTATCCACCCTACATTTTTTATTGAAATACAAATTTGGTCAATTGGTATTTGATGGTGAGGGATAATTTTCCAGTACAAGCTGACCTCTCATTGTACGGAATTCCTATACAATGTGAGATCAGCTTATACTGGAAATTTATAGCTTGATTAAAAAATTTTTGTTTGTCTTTTAAAAAAATTTTCCCCACACTAGGAATATTCCTGTATCGTGGGTGCGTTCACAAACATGTAAATTCACATACACAAGACACCCAGACCCGGAACAACTATCTGCAGGTCATACAAATATTTGTTCCGTGCGGGGATCGAACCCGCGACACGCAGCGTAGCAGCCGAACGCTCAACCACTGCGCCAACCGTGCCGTCAAAATTATATAGCCATGTGTAGTAATAATAATAACAGATCAGTGTTTTATGGCCTACAGATAGTTGTGTCGGATCTGCGCGTTTGTGAATGTGAAGATTTGTGTTTGTAATCGCACCGTCTCCGATTCAGTTGAAATCCTGGAGTCGGCAACATTATAAAAAAAAACAATTAGGTACTACATAGATACCTATTTGTTGTATATTGTCAAAACAACAACAAACCTATTTAGGGAACTTTTTAACTTTTTACAAAATTGGACACCCATTTTTCACATTTTTTATCAAAAAAAAAAAAGTGGACACCTGGATTTCGCCTGAATCGTGAAAGGTGCGTTTACAAACACAAATCTTCACATGCAGAAACACCTGCAACTCCTAACGCAGCAGCCAATCACCTGCCACTGCACCAAACGTGACATGTTTGTAATCACTAATACTGTAAGTAGATAGGTAGCTATATACTTACTTCATTACGTTTATCATGTTTTCCAGTTTCTTTGCGCCAACCCTTTCGTTTCTTATTTTTATTACGGTTATTTCCCATTGCACCAACACTATAAGTATAAGTACTACAAGATTTGTATTTTACGTAGTCTTGTTGCGTAATGTGTGCTCTGAGCGCAAGCGACACAGCCCTCCCGTTCGAAAGCCGCAGCGAGACTGAACGGGGGCGTCGGGCGCCAGGGAACAAGCTTCAAGACGGCATAGTTTAGGTGATAGTTTAGGTATTTTATTTTTACTGTGAAAATAATGGTAATTTAAAAATAAAAAAACTTGTAGGACCTGCTTTATAGTAAGTTCAGTTAGTATGCAAAGTTTCATAACCTAATTTTAAGCATTTTTTGAATGCTAGCGGTTTATTGTTTTCGGTTTAGAGGTAACTTTGGATTTTTTTTCTATCGAGAAAATTTTATGGAATCGTGTTTTTGAGGTTTATAATACTTAACATTGATCCTCAACCTTGCCATATATTTATTTCAAAATTAATGCTGCAGTATTATCGACATAACGGAGGATCATGCTAAGCCATTTGAGGTAACATAGACTCTTAACTATACAGCATGTAACAAAAACCCTGTCCGATCCTGAAGGGTATTACTTGGTATCGTACTGCGTACACATATACGTAATCATTTAATGGATACGAGATAATTATTTTTGCCCAATCTTCTTCTTCTTTTCGTATCGGTGGTACATTGGCCACGTTTATTACTTCAGTGGAAGCTTTACTCAGGTCTTCCAGGGTACAGGTGAATGGACATTTTGGGCACTCCAGTAAATGGGTCACAGTCTGAGTAGGAGCACCGCACTCGCACTCGGTATTTAAAAGGTATTTTATTTTGCCCAATGAAAATAATTAATTTAAAAAAAAGAAAAACTTATCAAAGGCAACACTGAGCGCTCGACAAAGTTCACCTACTGTTTCGTGTCAAACATGCCGCCTGAGCGAGACAGAGTGCCTACAGCGCGGTTAGTGCAGGGCCGTATCGTTTGAAATAAAAATAGGTAAAAATTAAAAGATTTCGCCGGCCGGTGGAGTGTTGTCAACTTATGAAAATTTGCCATATTTTATAAAAATAAAAAAATCAATAACTTTTGGTTTGAGTTACACTTTTTCTAGTTCGTATGGTAAACCAGGAATACGCTTTTATTGGATCGGACATGGTTTTTGTTACATGCTGTATATAAAAAAAAAAAAAAAAATACCTAACTAAAACTAAAAGTAATCTAAAATATGGCGTCGAAAAATTCCTCCACATCGCTGTCGATTGGTAACGTGCCCAAAAGGCTGGCGGCATTGCCACGTTGTATGGCATGCCTCTGTCCAAAGAAAAAACCAAGCCTTGGGTCACGGTTTATTTATTTATTTAATCATTTATGTACACACAGAGACATAGTAACAATAGACATAATTATAAATATAGTATAAAGGAACTGCTTACGGTTCATTTTTGTCCTAATCTACCAAAAACCTTGAAGCACTTTTTATTGGCTTTAGTCATTAAGGAATTTATTTGACACAACGTGAACGTGATCCATTCATTAACTATCACTTGATTTCAAGGTTCACGTAGGTAAGTAAATACCTATTAAGTTATTCCATTTATAACTATAGCCCGGTCAAAATAGGCATTCAAGGTTACGATAATTCGTATAGAGCTGAAAATTTGTATAAATGTTCAGAATATCATTATAAATACAGTGTGAAAAGTCCAAATCGGCCCCACATCTGCAAAAAAAAAAAGTTGGCCGCCACGGGACGCCCTGCAGATGTGGAACATCTATTTTAATATTAGAATTCAGAATTGTTGTTGTTAGTTGTTATTATTTGTTGTTGTAGTTGTGTTACTTTTTTTCGCATAGATGTTCCTAGGGAAAAGGGAGTCGAGAGCGGCGGTGTAGTCGCATCGTGGCACGACAGTCATGCCGTTTCCCGTCCACATTCGAGTCGATTTTACTGCCAAGCCGCGCCAATAGATGTTTCACATCAAAAACAAAGTCAAAGTTTTAAAAATGGGTTTTTCGCACTTTTCAGCCAAACGGTAATTTAAATTATAAAAGTAGATAAGACACAAATTGTAGAGCATTTAATTATCCAAAAATTGTTCATAATTATGCTTTTAAGAAAATTATCTGCAAATTATTGTAACCTTATCCCCCTTTTTCATCCAATGACATCTCCCGCTCTGGGTGGAGCGGGAGGGTGTGTCAGACTCTTACTGACTTACTGACTAAAACCCACCCCTGTTCCTTCCTTGCCTGAGTGCCCAGGGGAGCGGAACTCTGTTACGAATTTATCCACGACCCCTGGGCATGCAGGCACTGGCCATGATGGACCCCGTCAGTGGTGGCTGACAAATTCTCTTTGAGGCGCGCGTGGAACACTACGCGCCGTCGACTCACAGGCCTGGTGCCTATCGGACGGCGATATACCCATTACTCGCCATCCGCAGGCCCGTGTCTACGGTAGTCGGAGATCGTCTCGTGAAGTCCGAAGCCCCAGGCGCCTCCTGCGGCGGCTGATGTTGAGGGCGTGAGGGCGACTCTGTTGTTGAGCCTCCCTCACCCGTTCCACCTTCTCCTTCGCGAGCATTACTGCTTCGCAGAAGCAGGAGACTACTTCCCATTCCCTCTCGCTCCGTACCATGGTCTGGACCAGGTCCGGGCGCGAGAGGTCGCTGCCACCGATCGCCAAGCTGCCAGGCGGGGCAGATCTCCACCGTATGCTCCACCGTGTCCTCTGGCACCTTACCCCTAATTTTCGAGCTTATTTTACCGGACTATTAGGTACTTTGTTATTAGCAATTGTAAAAAAAAATACTTAATAGTGTTTAATTTTTATTCATCTTTGTATGCAAAACCGCTTCGAATGCTTTCAAAATCGCGTTATTGCCCGATAGTATCGAGCGTATTATACGCCCCACTCCGTTTTTATTTCTGTGTATGGCCTGCGATCAGTCTGTTGACTATAAGCAGGTGGGTGGGAAGTTGCTTGGCGATTGAGGCCTGGACTACTTAGTCCTATTCCCTTCTTATGTTTAGGGAATGGTTAGGTTATCGATATATTTAAACGAAAATGTGTTATTTTCTACAAAGCTACAAAGATTAATTCTGTAACTGGGAGTTGGCATTTCTATGCCAACTCCCAGTTACAGAATTTAAATTTGAGAACTTGTCAAAATTTACATTAGCACAAAAACCTGACTGGCAATCAAGTACGCAGTAGTAAGTAGAGTATGTCAAGTTTTTAACCTCAGAATATTCTCAACTCAGAAATAAACAGAACGGTGTTTTCTTTCTTCTTCTATAAAATAACACAAACATACTTACAGCTAAAAACAGCCCTGTGTGAACCGCAAGAGACGTGTGTCCTGAAGGAAAGCTCCTGTCCGACTGGTTCGCCCAATGGGCCTTAGTACATGTATAACTTGATACATATTCTGACCTAGAAAGGTAATTTATCATTATTCTACTGTCAATATTTAGAAGGAGACTGTCTCTCAATGTCTAAATAAGGAATTATAAAACGGAGTTTTTGTCAAAATATGGCATTTCTCGTAAAGTAGGTTTTGACACGTTCTGAACTCCAAACACTCAATTCAGAAACCAGCAAAAACAAACAGAAACATCCATATACAGGGTGTAACGGAAAAGTGTGGGCATATTTTAAGAACTGCATCTGCCCATTTCTTCAAGAAAACCTAAGGAAATTCTAAAAAAAATGTTTTACCTCTCATACAAATATTGATCAGCTGATGATAACTTTGTATGGAAAGTTAAATTTTCTTTTTGGGAATTATCAATTTTTTCTTAGAGAAAGTTGTTAATTTTCATTGGCAAAACCGGATCTTAAAATATGACCACACCTTTCCGTTACACCCTGTATATAAAATTCAAAGTCCTGACTGACTGACTGATATATCAACGCACAGCCTAAACAGCTGGTCCTAGAGACATGAAATTTAGAGAGTGGGTTTTTTGTGAATAGTAGGTATCCACTAAGAAAGGGTTTTTCAAAATTCGGGTTGAATTTAAGAGGGAGAAAAAGGGGTTAAAAGTTTATAATGGGGGAAGTATATTAATTCCACGCGGGCGAAGCCGCTGGCAGAAACTAGTAAAACATAATAATAATAATCCTCTAAATCACATTTCGATCGCGGTGGGACGTCAAGGAGATAATGAGATTAGCCAAGTTCGCAGTATAGTGCAATTTGTGCACTATACTGCGAACTTGGCTAATCTCATTATTGTGCGCGCAAACACAGATGCACTCTCTTCTTTCTTTTAATTAATCTCATAGTCCGATGGAAACCGGGGAGAGGGTTAGGCGCAGGACCAACGGATTTACGTGCTTTCTGAGGGACGGGTGTCACACTACCGACTTCCAAACTCCAGGCTGCTGTAGAGAAATTAATAATGAATAAAAACTTTTTTACAAAAAAAATAAAACCGACTTTCAAAAAAAACAAAAAGTGCAAAATAACTTTAATTTCGGAAGTCGGTGTTTCTGGTTTTATTTCTTCGTTTTTTGACACCGACTTCCGAAATTAAAGTTATTTTGCACTTTTTGTTTTTTTTGGAAGTCGGTTTTATTTTTTTTTGTAAAAAAGTTTTTATTTTTCACTTTTTAGTTGTGTTTCCTCATGAAATTGTGTTAACAATGCATACTTATGCGATAGCAGCAATCGCGGTGGTTTTGCTGTAAATTCCGTTGTCTGTCTCCGAAAATCATAGTCAGATCTACATGAAATTTAAATGGGACCATTTCGGAACAAACCTCTTTCGAACAAAAAAAGAATTTTGGAAATCCGTCATTAAATTGCGAAGTTATGCCCGAACATACATATAAAAAAAAAAAAAAAACAAACATCCCAATTGATAACCTCCTCCTTTTTGAAGTCGGTTAAAAAACCAAGTAGCACTTCTTGCCCGATCCGGGATCCGAACCCAGGTATTCACGTTCAGAAGTTGCGCTTGCGACCACGAGATCAACGAGGCGATAAAACGTCATATAAAAGTCAAAAGGCGAAGAAAGGACTTGTGGATGTTTAAAAAGGAAGGTCGCAGAAGGTGAATATTGAAAGTTGTTGTTTCAGTAGTAAAATATATGGAAAGCACTCAATCGGTTGCGTACCCAGGTGCGAGAGGGAATGGGAAGCAGTCGCCTCCTTCTGCGAAGCAGTAATGATCGCGAAGGATGAGGCGGAACGGGTGAGAGAGACTCAACAAAGTCACTTTCACTACCACAGCAGCAGCCGCTGCAGGAGACGCCCTGGGCGTCGGGGGCCGCGACGTGATCTCCGGTCACCGTAGGCGCGGGCCTGCGGACAGCGAGTACTGGGTAGCTCGCCGTCCGATCAGGACCAGGCCCGTGAGTCGACAGCGCGTAGTGTTCCACGCGCGCCTCAAAGAGATGTTTATCAGCCACCACTGACGGGGCCCATCATGGCTGTTGCTATTTCACGCGTGCATCAAATAGATGTCAGCAATACTTGACAGGGCCTGTCATGGCCGATGCCTGCCCAGGGGTCGCGGATAAATTCGAAACCGCGCCCCTGGGCACTCAGGCCGTGCACAGGGTGGGTTTTAGTTAGTAAAAGTCTAACACGCTCCCCTGCTCCACCCAGAGCGGGAGAAGTCATTGGACGATTTCCAACCCCACACAAAAAAAAAGTATTCAGCTTTATTAATAAAACACACTAACCATATGCTTAGTTTAAACACTGATTACCGGATTTTAAACTCTAGATAACACGACTCATCCATCAAATTCAACTGTATAAAGGACAAAACCTCCTTTAAATTAGTCAGCACTTTACCACCCACAGCTACCCTTCCGGGTAGAAAATATTAAAATAAGAACCTACTAATCAGTGAATAAACTAATCACAAAGTTATTTTTTTATAAATAAGGCCCAATATTCTGAAGAATTCAATAGGTAAACAAGGTCAAATAAAATAAACAAGCAAACTTAACAGACATGATTTTGTAACGATCATTTGCGAAAGTTCGCTAGGAAGTGTAATTTGGCACTAGGAATGTTATGGATATGAAAATTATTTCGGATTATCCGCTAGTTTCGGATAGTTTCGGTTACGGATATTAGAATTTTAATGAATTATGAAAGTAAATTATGACTAAGCAATAGAAATAATGAACAATGCAGGGGTCTCGCGAGGCACGTATGTCGGCTCGGCTGGGAAAAACAAAAACCTGTCATAACATGTATCATTTAGACTCCGTACCTATCCGAAACTTTTATATCGGCTTCGGATAAATTTTTATTTCGGATATTCGATAGTTTCGGTTGCGGAGCTCCATAATATCCCAGTTTGGCACTGTAAAATAGCTTTTTTAATATGTTAGCGTTTCTGTTTACTCCTTCCACTTGATTTAATTTACATTTCCCAAAATCAGCATATAATTTTTCCAATCCTCACCGCTGTGAGAAGGTGGAACGTAATCCACCACGGGGGCACAGTGCGGGTTGGTGGATGTCACATGGCTTCGAATTGTATGATTTCTTACGATGTATTCCTTCGTCGTTTGGATAGCAGAGGTGATTAAATAAATTACACAAAGTAAAGTGGCTGTCTAGTTAGAAACTAGACAGCCACTTTACTTTGTGTAATTTACCACACAAAGTAAAGTAAATTTACCCACAATAAAAAAGTTAAACGTATTTCGCTTCAAGAAAGTTAAAGTTAAATAAATCCTTACCCTTGACAAGTCAATGCCTCCTTAGGACTGCAAGTATCAAAGAAGTGGGGTCTCGGAGACCCCACGATGAGCTTCAACGTTTGCACTATGACGAGGTTGATCAGGACCCCAAACAGGTACTCTTTGAACCAGCACATTGCTTGCTTGTGTTTCACTGTCTTGTCGTGGTGGTATATTCTCTCCACCGTTAACATCTGCAAAATAGTAAAGACAAAATTTTGTCAGAATTTACAACTGACCTTCACTACTTAATAGGGAATATTGGTAGAATTACAACTGACCTTCACTACTTAATAGAGAATTATGGTAGAATTACAACTGACGTTCACTACTTAATAGGGAATTTTGGTAGAATTAAAATTGACCTTCACTACTTAATAGGAAAAAAATGAGAGGAAAATAATTAAGATATGTACTTACAACAGCCAAAGGCAAGAAAATTGTGGTAGTTAGTAGTACTTTCATGCTGACAGTGTCCCCGATGAAGGGGTGTGACAGCGCGGGGTCATTGCACTGGAAGCCCAGCTGACCTCCGGGGAAGACCCTCAACTCGACCAAGGCGAAGAAGAAGAAAGCTGGAACAGATTAGTACACAATTTTAAAGGATGCTTGGAAATGAAGGATGCGGATTTTTGTTCTAGCCGTGAAGACGGTTAGACGTTTTGAAAACACAGGAGTTATAATACGAGTAATAATCAATTTATTTTTGAGCATCGAAGACTCATTTCAACTACAGTAAAATATTTAGTCACATTATGTATACATGTCGCACCCATCTGGTTGAATTAGCCAGTCAATTGGACGCCTAGGCCGTTCATTAAACGCCGGAATTCAATTAAATGGCTGATAACCAGCCAAGTGATTGAACGCAACGTTTAACATGGCTGGATGTCGTCTAGTCATTTAGTTAAATTGGATATTGATGAACTTGTGATACCACTGATCATGATTATGTGTGTACAAAAGGCAATGTAAGATAGAGCGAAGCGAGCTCGTGTCATGAGGCACCCCGTCTCGGTTATTTTTCTTTAAACCATTGAACCTCCGACTACGCCTTTTAAATAAATTGAATCACTATTAGATAATTATTTTATTTATTTACACTTCATGCAACTAAAGTACAAAGGCGGACTTAATGCCTTAGGCATTCTCTACCAGTCAACCAAGGGTGGTGGAGAGATAATATGGCAGGTGCACAAAAAAAAAAAAAAACAAACAAAGCAATACCAAGTAGAAATATTAAAAAAAAAGTGAACGAAAATATATATATTAATAATAAACATACATATATATTTAATATAATAACTACCAATAAATATTTATATATATATAAAGTAATAAAAAAGGTTTTTGAGACGACTCTACTCCTTGTGTAGAAAATAATTCCGCAACTTCCGCTTAAATGCATACTGACTGGTGGCCGTCCTGATATCGAGAGGAAGCGCATTCCACAAAAGGATGGACTGAATATGAAAGGAAGAATGAACAAAATTAGAAGTATGAGCAGGGCAAAGCAGTAGAAGATTATTAGAAGAACGCAGATTCCTGGCGTGTGAAGAACATAGATATTGAAAGTGAGATATAAGATAAGAAGGAGGAGTGAGAGAGTTCAGCAGAGAGAAAAGTGTGGTCAGAGCCCGCAAACTTCTTCTCTAGCGAATGGGCATCCATTTGAGCTCAGACCTGTGGTTCGAGACATGGTCATATTTCCTCAAATTAAATACGAACTGGATGCAATTGTTGAGAAGCCTATCTAGCTTATCCAGTAACACCGCGTTCAGGTCAAAGTAGCACACGTCGCCATAGTCAATTATAGGGAAGATTAAAGTCTGCACAAGCATAGTCTTCGTCTTCGCGGGCAAAAAGTCCCTCAGACGGTACAGACACCGCAAAGTTCCGTTGACTCTTTGACTGACACTTGAAACCTGACTTTGCCAGCCAAGCGTCGAGTCAAGATGCAAACCGAGATCTTTTACGCTAGGGCTGATGGGGATAACGGCACCATTGAAAATAATAGCAGGAAGAGAGCTAACCACCACTCTACCCATCATGCGCGAGCGTCCAATAACTATGGCCTGACATTTTGAGGGGTTTACAGACACCCCAAATCTACCAGGCCAATCACGAATTGCATCCAAATCCCGGTTTATATCCTCCACAGCGTCTGACAAACCTTCCATCCGCGCAGCTGTGTACAATTGAAGATCATCGGCGTAAATATGATACGAACACCGAAGACAGTGAGTTATAAAATTTATGAAGATGGAGAATAATAACGGAGAAAGAATACCACCTTGAGGAACGCCAGCATCCAGGTCACGCCAACTCGACGAATTCTCGTCAACGCGCACCGACTGCCGACGTTCCCGAAGATAAGAAGAGAACCATTCCATTTTAATAATTTTTCATTTAATTTGAAGTATATTTAAATCACTTGGCTGTCTTGGTCAGTCATCTTTAAAGGGGGGCTGACTTTTAATACGTTAATTGTTAAACGTTGAGTGATTCTAGTCCAATTATCTACAGGCCTAACCATTTAATTGAATGCCGTTTAATGAACGGTCTAGATGTCCAATTCAATTGCTAATTCACCCAGATAGCTGCGACATATATACAGTCAAATAAAATACAATCACAATGCTATTCGATAAAATTACATTAAATCAGCCGTTGATTTAATATTTATTCGTTTAAAGCGTATATAGCCGCCAGGTAGCGCCCTCATTGAATAAAAAATCGTAACAAAGCATAGAAAATAAATATTAAAGAATCCTATGTTGCGTTTGTTACAAATAGGTATTTGTACGTTGTTAAAACAGGACTCAAAATGTTTCGTATACAAAGTAGTACATAAGTTAATCTTTATTTTCTATGCTAAGATACGATTTTTTATTCAATGAGGGCGTCACTAAAGCGGAGGTAGGCCCTTAACCTAGCATCAGAACGTTTCAACCTTTCAGCAATTACGCCAATGGAGCACAGATGACTTCAGAATCATTACATCTGCTTTCCGACGTTTCCAACATCCTGTGCGCCGTGGAATGGTGGACATCGTATGGCGGTGGGTCACGCATGCTTAGTTTCGCAGTATCAGGCCACCTCTTCTGCAGGGCTAAGTATAAAAATGGACAGTACGGAAACTACGTACAAACGTTCGAAACGGCACACTCACACAGACGCGTGCATCTACGCTAGCCCTAAGCGATAGTCGCGGTGCGCGCAGTTGCGGCTGCCGTGTCGAGACGAGTGGTCGTTTTATCTCCTGAGCCACGGACCGTTTTAGTGCCACGAGCGTATTGCGCAGTGTACTGTTGTATGAACTCGGCTTCATCAAATCCGGGGCTTTCGTTTTTTAAACTCCCTGCTGATCTTGAAAGGTACCTAATAATGATTTAATTATGAAAAATAAAGACGTTTTTTAAAATGTTAATGGTTTTTCATTTACATCACACGCGTTTTCAGGTTGAAATGCGGTAAGGTGCGCTGCCGCAGGGTTAACTAGCTATCGGCCGAGCGCCGCGCATTTTGACTTCGCTTTAACACCCTCGAAAACCATGAAAATTTTTGCGTGACGTGAAAAAAAAGGGCTTTGTGGGATATCTTAATGTTTTTCAAATTGCGCGGCAACTTTGAAGCGACAGTTGCGGAATTACCTTCATAGCAAGTAAAGGAGTCGTCTCAAAATCCTTATCTCTAACTTTATATATTATTATTATATGTGTAGGTATATTATATTAAATATATATGTATGTTTATTTTAACTATATATATATACTTTTGTAATTATTTTCGTCTTAGATTTTTTTTTTTTCAGTTTATGCACCTGCCATGTTATCTCTCCACCACCCTTGGTTGACTGGTAGAGAATGCCTAAGGCATTAAGTCCGCCTTTGTACATTTGTGTTGCATGAAGTTTTAATAAATAAATAAATAATAAGCATTTTCCATAGAATTTTTTTCCAAACATTAACAGTGACAACCCTAGCTCTCTAATGGAGCGTAGGTAATTATCTCAACACATAGGCTTAGTTTCCATACTGTCCATATTTATACTGTGTCCAGGGTTCCACATGTAATCCTTACTGCATGAGCTCTTTGTAATAAAATTATACTTGTAATTAAAAATTGAGATGTCGTCCTTGCTGTTGCTGACTAGCCTCAAATTGAGTTATATTGAGCGCCACCGAAGGTTCGAAGACATGTGAAATCCACCAAGACGCATTGGGCCCGTGTGATGGATTACGACCCACACCCTCTCACAGAGGAGGCCTGTGCCCCAGCAGTGGGGACATTAAAAGGCTGATGATGATGATGATGAGCGCCACCAACCCGGTTCGTGGGGGTCTACGTGGAACTCCAGGGACCCCACAAAATACATAGCCACATTTTCTACACTAGATTAGAAAATCGGCTGTCTGATTCTCAATTTCTAAAACTAAATCTAATAAATAAAAATCTCGTGTTACAGTGTTTGTGATTGCACTCCTCCGAAACGGTTCGACCGATTTAATTTTTTTTTTTTTTGTATATTTGATAGGATGAGAATAGGTAATAAAGTATTTTTCACTCTCCTACCCACACTCCCATTTTTTTTATCACATAACAACGTTTGCTGGGTCAGCTAGTGTAGCTGTACTATAATATTAACGGCCGCGTAACTACTGAACTAACCTTATGCTTAGTTTATATACTATACTATTTGTACAATAAGATAAACAAAGAACTTAAAATAAATCCACTAACAATGAAGGAAGCTAAAAGTAGGGTTAAATCATGACTATAAACAAACCGAACTCCTCTTAAAATAGGTGCATATAAAACAGTCAACATTTCCCACACTTGCACTCGTACCTATGACATCTCACACCACATTCGACATTGCACACTCACACACCACAAACACTTCACACCATACACACTAATACACCAAATACTCTTATTAATTACTCCACGCAAGGAATGTTTTTCATATTTATAATTTTCTGTAATTTTCTTATTTAATTTTCACTCCATTCTATTTTGTATGTGCCATCGATTATTTTTTATTGCATAAACATTAATTCCTGTAATTGGGAGAAGATACTGGCTCCTGTAATACAGGTTACTATACCTAGCACAGGAGTTAGTGGCTCACTACTTTTGTTTAATTTTTTTATGCCAATAAAGAATTATTATTATTATATACTGCATCCATCATATTCAGCTGTCTAAAGGACAAAACCACTTTCAAATGATTACTCAGTACTTAGGTACTTTACTACCCACATCCATCCTTCCGGGAGGAAAATGTTGAAATAATAAATTGCTAATTAGTGTTTAATCACATGGTTTTTTAAGGTTTCGTACCCAAAGGGTAACCAACGGGACCCTATTACTAAGACTCCGCTGTCCGTCTGTCTGTCAGCGGACTGTATCTCTCGATCCGTAATGGGTAGACTGGTAGACAGTTGATATTTTCACAGAATGTGTATTTTTGTTGCCGCTGTATACATACAAATATTTAAAATAAAATTAATTAAAAATTAAAGGCGGTTAAGTGTATTTTTGTTGCCGCTGTATACATACAAATATTTAAAATAAAATTAATTAAAAATTAAAGGCGGCTGTGTTATGGTAAAACAACAAATAATAAAACGGCAACAGAAATACAAACACATTCTGTGAAAATTTCAACTGTCTACCTATTACGGATCATGAATACAGCTCAAAAAAAAAACCCAAAAAATAACACATTTTTAAAAACGTGTTTTTATTTTGCAGTTTATGGTACGGAACCTTTCGTGTATGAGTCCGACTCGCACTTGGCTGTTTTTTAATATAAATAATGCTCTTAATGTATTGCTATTAATATGTTTACTATCACAATAAGATTTACATTAAAATTTAATCTTGAACTGCACTTGTACGATAGCGCATTATTGTTTCGTGGTCACGCACCAGGAACCACGCTTCCAAAGCGTGAAGATTGTGATGATTTCTTTAGAAACTTAGTTATTATCTACGTCATAAAAACAGTAAATGCCTCTCAAGATCAAAGGTTATTAACCTCGCGTTTTTTATCATTAGGCATTAGCAACTAAATTGTTTAGCCACATATAAAAAGGTTGGACTTTAAACTCATTACCAATATAAAATTATCTCTTGATATCTACGAGTACCTTTGCTTTAGTAAGTATTACGTAGGTAAGCACCTAAGGGGGGTGAGAGGGTCTTTGCTTTGCTTATTTTTGATGATATGGGGGACTGGGGGTCTGGATTGTCATTATTTCCGCATTAATTACAGGTAAAACACTACATTTCATTTCTGATTTTTCTGAAAAATGTCATCATCTGCCTAGCCTTATCCCAATTATCTTGGGGTCGGCTTCCAATCTAACCGGATGCAGCTGAATACCAGTATTTTACATGGAGCGACTGCCTATCTGACCTCCACAAACCAGTTACTGGGTGAAAAATCTATAGTGTATAAATTCCTTAAAATTACTGTTCATAATTACCGGTCATGAAGAATAATAAAGAAATGATTAACTGAATAGATTAACAAAATATACCATTGATTAAGTAAGCATAGAAGGGGAGGGGGGGGAAGCTTTGCTTACTTGTGCCGGCAAGGAGGAAGGTGAGATAAAAAAAATACTAAAATTATGCTGACGTAATATTTGAATGGCCCCTAAGAAGGTGACTGACTGAAGTGGAACACTCAGATGCGAATGGAAACGTCGTCGGGAGGGGACGCCCTAGCTAGAAGGAATTACACAGACCTTATTGGTGATGGTTATCAGAAAGTTCAGGTGAGTAGAACTCACAACAGGCGTGCGTGTATTACCGGCTAGCTTCGCCCGCGTGGAATTAGTACTTATATAGCCTATGTGTTATTGGAATAGAGTCTAGACTGGAGTCTGTAATCTATCTCGCTAACCTAATAGTACGAGTACCTAAGCAAGGATCGGAACAGGTGGAGTTCTGTAGTTTCTACCATTAAGTAGTTAAGAAAGTTGGTGTTCCAGGTTTTGTGTCTTCGTTTTTTCACACCGACTGCCGAAAATAAAGTTATTTTGTACTTTTTTTGGAAGTCGGTTCTATTTTTTTGTAAAAAAGTTTTTTTTATTTTTCACTTTTTAGTTGTGGTTCCCCATTAAACTGTGTTAACAATTCATAGACATACGATAGCAGTAATCGCGGTTGATTTGCTGTCAATTTTTGAAGAGTTCCGTTGATGAAAAAATTTAATTAATTATTTTTACTTTTAAAAAAAAAATTTTTTTTTCACTTGTACTGTATAAAATAGTTATACATATCTACCCCAAAGACATTTTAAATGAAAAAAATTAATTAATTAGCATAGCGTGATAATTTATAGCCTAAATGTTGACCAGACTTTTATGGTTTATTTATGCAAAATTTGTACAGAATCGGTTCAGTAGTTTTTGCGCCAAGTGAAAACATCGCTCCGCATTTGTACCGTTTTATTATGTGTATACATAGATAACATTGGTGTAATAATTATGTACTACGTACTACATATTATCTCAATGATAGATAGTAACTATTTTGCTGAAAGGTAGGTGGTAGGTACTGAAAAGTTATAAATAACACCTTTTCAACTACATATCTAGCTAAAAATGAAACAGATTTCAAGCATTTTTGGGGGGTGGGAAATCATCCAATGACGTCTCCCGCTCTGGGTGGAGCGGGAGGGCATGTCAGACTCTTACTGACTAAACCCCACCCCTGTTCCTTCCCTGCCTGAGTGCCCAGGGGTGCGGTAACTCATTTTCAGAATATATCCGCTACCCCTAAAGCATGCTGATGCAAAAAGCTGAAGCTGATGCGGACAGGTGGAAGCCCCGTACTGGGACATTGGATACGCCTACATCGCTCCTACACGCCACTGTGGCGTAATATAAGAGAGCGATAAATCTGGTAGTTCTAGGTACTAACACTAGATTTTAAGTTGTGTGTAATGTGTATTACTAACAAATTATGGACTTTGTCTAAAATATAAGATTTATTTATATTTTTTTTTTATTACAGATATTATGTCAGGTTTTAGTAGGTATAGATAGAGGCAATGCAATGAGCAAGATAAGGAATAATCACTTTGATTAAATACCTTGATTATCAAACATAATTTTCTACATATATCTTTATTAATCCATATAAAAAAAAAAATAGGCAGTCATGGGGGCTGTCGACAGAAGTGAAAACTGCGCGTCGCCAATCTACCGCAACATGTCACTAGCATGTCGGTGACGCGAACTAATAAGTTTTGCCCACACCAAAAATGAACACGGCTAAAGAAGTTTTCACTTCAAAATGTTAGGTTAATTTATCTGTGGTTTAAAATCGACTAAATTGACAAGTCTATTATTGAGATATATATAATTATATAAGGTGGCAACACCAAGCGATGACAGTTGTCAAGGCGGAAAAGAAGGCACGTTTCGGCAATCGATTCGTTCACTTAGTTTTAGGGCGAGCTACAGGTCGGACGACGTTACCCGGTTGATATTTATGAATAATTATTATTTAAGAATAACTTCAATATTGTGGTAGATTGAATAGCATTGTGACAGCTAGTCGGGAGAAGCACAGGAATCTGGCGACGTGTGTTATCGGGTCACGCGGGTGATAGGGGCGTGACCCTTTCCCCTTAAGGGAAACCGATCCTTTAAGTAACTCGATATTGCTACCTAACACTAGTGAGGGATTTAAGAGGTTTGTTACTTTGGGATTTAGGGGTAAGTTTACAAAAAGTATGTAAAGATGGAAGAAGACTAAAAAAAAAGAGATTACATAGAAATTAAGACAGTCTCAGCCAGAAGAATTTTTTTGCATACGTCTTTTTCAATAAAAAAATTGTGGCGACCCCCTTTTTTATAGGGTGGGAAATCATCAAATAACTTCTGCCGTTCAGGGTGGAGCGGGAGGGCGTGTCAGACTTACTGACTAAAACCCACAAGTGTTCCCTCAGTTGCCTTTGCCAGGCCCGTGGTCACTCCTCTGGCAGGCATCGGCCCTAGCAGGTCCCGTCACATGCTGCGGACGCCTCTTTGAGGCGCTTTATTTATATTATTCATTATTGGAAGCTTGTAATTGGCCATTTTCTACATAATAATTGTTACAAGATATTGAAACGTAGGTATTAGCTGTCAGCTTTCTTATAATTAATAAAATAAAGTTGACAAGCAGATGGTCGTTAGAAGCCCGAAAGTCTGACAACCAGTCTTACCAAGGGGTATCGTATTATCCAGTAACTGGGTTGTGGAGGTCAGATAGGCAGTTGCTCTATGTAAAATACTGGTATTCAGCTGCATCCGGTTAGACTGGAAGCCGACCCCAAGATAGTAAGGCTAGGCAAATGATGAAGCAGATAGACCGTGCGTATTTTCTATATGTATAAGTACACGAAAAAGTAGGTAATATTAGTAGTGCAGAGAAATCTCTAGCAACAGCTAGCTAAGAGATAAAACTAAAGCAGTGACATTCACAAACATGTTATCATTATGTAATCTCTTCAGCTGTCTGATATCTTATCTTCTTTCAAAGTAACTACAGCCGCACGACTCGATCCATCAGGTTAAGCTACGCTTGCCGGGGTTGGTCCATGGATGGGTGACTATCTTTACGTACCGAGACTCCTCCGTGCCTCGGAAAGCCCGTTAAGCCGTTGGTCCCGGCTATCAATCGTGGATCTTTGACAGTCCTTACGGGTCGTCAGAAGCTCGAAAGTCTGACATCCAGTCTTACCAAGGGGTATCGTATTACCCAGTAACTGGGTTGTGGAGGTCAGGTAGGCAGACGCTTCATGTAAAATACTGGTATTCAGCTGCATCCGGTTAGACTGGAAGCCGACCACAAGATAGTTGGGAAAAAGCTAGACAGATTGATATATTAAACATATCATTAATGTGGTATATAGTATTTATGTATTGTAGGGTTCCATAGTCGCCCATTATAACATAAGGACTTAGAAGGTTTATTACTATGTACTTAATAATTGAGTTCATGGTTTAACAACCAATAATGTTGGCCCACAAAGTATGGTGGTAACTGGAGAAGGAGTTATAAAATCTGACTTCATTGCATTTAAGCTTTCAATGTTTGGAACACTCTAGCACTTACGTTTCGGTCGTCTGTGACCACCCTGTTTGGGATAAAAGTTATGAAACGTTATGTATGTATAATATGATTAGATTTTTCATAATTTTACTTGTTTACTATCCGTTTTAAACAAGTAACTTTTACAGCTAAGTAAATTTTTTGTAAGGATTTTGTGCGAAATTTCCGAGTAGGTATATTTTATAAGTTGGGCGACTATTACTCTAGCTGTAACACACGCTCATTAATTTGTATATTTTGTTTAATATTTTAGGTATTTTGGGAAATATTGTCTACACAATTGACGATTTATAAATACATATAAGTTTTAGGACTAAGTAGGTATATTTTTTTTTATATAATAGGGTATTCTCCCGGGTTTACTTTTAGGATTCCGAACATCCGAATGTAAACACTTTACCCTTATAGGATCACTCGTGCGTCTGTCTGTCCGTCTGTCACAGCCAATTTACTCCGAATCTACTGGTCCGATTAAGTTGAAATTTGGTACACAGGCGTATTTCTATGACCCAAATACGAGCAAGTAACGTAAATAAATTAATTTGGAATATGGGGGTTACTTTTGGGGGGAAAATTGGAAAATTTCAAAATAAAGTTTTTCAAACTGTACCGTGCGATATATCAAATGAAAGGGCGCATTATGAGGGTTTCAAATATTAGTTTTTCATAATTTTAAAATGCGTGCGTTGCTTAAATGTGATACATTAAGCAACGCATTTGGTCCGGCGGATCAAATCCGTTCTTTCTCGCTACACACGATCGGACCGGACAAGAGCCTTTAGACAAAATACTTTTCCGTTAACGTTAACGCTAACGCTTCGTGGAAAATGTATGGCAAAAACATTACTGGGCGTGAGTCACGTGACAGTTCTCTGTCTAACGCTTCGTGCGAAACGTTGCACGTTGCGCGTTGCCATACATTTTGCACGAAGCGTTAGAGTTAACGTTAACAGAAAAGTATTTTGTCTAACCCCCCAGACCTGTTGAGTTGCTTCACGCGGTGTTACAAACTCCATAAAATATTTACCCCTAAAGCTAAAGTAAGAAACCCCTAAAATCGCAAATTTAACATGAATAAAAAATAATTATTTTGTAATATTTTTGAAGTTATACTTCCTTTGGCGCGTTAGGGAAAAATGATGAGAGTAATTTTTTACGATGCGCGCGCACACCGTCACAAAAAACCTACAGCCTGAAGTTAGCTAGAACCGACACCCTGAAGTTAGCTATGGTCTGTGGGTCATGAAGAATGATTGTTTTCCTTTTGTAAACTTTGTTTGGTTTTTTATCTTGTTACGCCAAAGAAGTATAACTTCTTACATGCGTACATAAGTACACACAAACTTTTTTTAAATTTAATATTTCACATATGACTGATTTTTTCTAGTAAGCAAGTATTCTTAATAATGAAGAATTGTACGAGGTGTCGTTGTCCCAGTGCCTATATTTATAAATAAATTGTCCCTAAAAATACCCCTAACAATAAAGAGCCCTTAAAAAAATCCCATTTCTCTTATTTACCCCTTATAGGGTGAAAACCCCTAAGTTGGTAACCCTGTGATATCCGAGGCGGACTCAAATTAATAATAATTATGTTCGCGGAATACTCTACAGACGTTCAGATAGGGTCCCGAATCGTACTAAATCTGTGGTCCGTTTGGACCAAATCCGAACGTGTGTTACGACTTTAACACTAACAGAGCTAAGCTGTGATAATTTTAATTTTAAATCAGTTACATACAGTGTGAGTCTTTATAATGTGCACAAATCGAAATGAGGGAATCTATGCTTAATTTTATCGACGGGATTTTTTAAATTTATTTTTTTAATATAAAACATACCAAAACAATACAGTGTAACTTTTAAACTGAATGATCTATCGCGATGAAACAAACTCCTTAATGATTGGAAGTAATTAAGCGTCCTCATAAAATGAAAATTCTAACTCTACCCTCAATTGAAAAAAAAAGGGGGAGTGCACACTTGACTCTAACAAAAATTAGCACTTTAAAGTTTAATATTAAAATAATTTACTCTTCAAAAAACTACAAAAACGTTACAAGAAAGAAACATTTTAATTTTTTATTGAAATCGAAAAATAGTCTTTTAATCCCCCAACTTTTTTGAAGGACCTATCCAATGTTACCCTAAACTATGGAATAGATGAAGAAAAAAATTATCCCCACTATCCTGTAGGGGAGATGCCCTTGATTTGCTCTTGACCAGACAAAAATATTGAGCTAGTGAACAAAACATTTTATGAAAGGCAGAATTATGTTCTACAATTGAGTGACTCAACTGAATGTGACCAAGCATTGTTCATAGTCACTATGAGTAAGCAGGTATGCATGGTAGGTATTAAAATTTAAATAATTTGATAAGAAAAAATTATTATTTATCATGATAATGATTATTAAAGTAACAGAACGGGGAAAATGATTTCTACTGGTAAAGGTTAATGCTAGTTGTGACTAATATACTACAGTGTGAAAGTCGTGTGTGTATTGTTGATCACATTTAAACAGCAGAATTCCTTATAGATGCCCTGAATAAACTGGGAGGTCTAATCTGCATCTGGAAAGTGGTAGGCTGGTTGGAGTAATGACCGCTACAGCCCATGGACTATGGTCAACAAACAATGGTTTTTTTTTGGGGTGGGAAATCATCCAATAACTTCTCCCGCTCTAGGGTGGAGCGAAAGGGTGTATCAGACTCTTACTGACTAAAACCCACCCCTATTCCTCCCTGCCCTGAATGCCCAGGGGCGAGGTAACCCCCGGGCAATGGACAATGGTCTACCATGCACTGAGTGCAGAAACCATAGTACCAGATAGAACAGAAGAATCGATTTCCTTGTGGAGCATGGGTAAACCATGCCCTGGATTAGGACATAGGATCCATTTATCTTCATAGTATGTTCCCATAACATATTTTTCGACTTTAGTCGCAAGGGCAGAGGCACACAAAAATTAGTGGGTACATATACATGAGTTAAATCTACATATCTCTTTTAAGTGACAGTAGAGAAGTTTAAACACCTTGCAACAACAATGAAATTGTATCTAAAAATAAAAATGTTAAACTTCATAAAATACATTATAGTAAATTACTATCTTCCGACAGCGGCTTTGCCCACATAGAATAAGGACTTCCCCTATTACAAACCCAGCTTAGATGGTATTCTGATGTAAGTTATATTACTGTAAAGTTTTATCAAAATCCATTCAGTAGTTTATGCTTGAAATAGTAACAAACATCCTTACAAACTTTTTTCAACATTGCCTGTTGGTTTTAAAAGGATTTTTATTTAAAAAAAATCATACCAAAACATGATATACCTAGGAACCGTAGAGAAAAAAAAAGGTAGTAATGGTTAGGAAAGTAAAGTTCTATTACGAAATGACAATACTCAATGTCGAATGCATTAGTTATCATTAACATACATATTTATTAGTTCTAATGCCATTATTTGAATAAATATTGTTGTATTTGTTCAAATGCTTAAATATGTTAATTGTTAGTGATGTACAAAGTTTAAATTATTGGTTTTTCTGTTTAACAAAGGTAAACAAGGAAGCATTATGAATATAGATGATGAACTTACCTATCTAAAATACCTAATTTAACCAGACCGATAATACATAAAAATTAAGAATAATAGTAAAATTAAAGGGTTAGCAAGCATTTCTGACTTATATAGCTAGTTAGCTACATAATACACTAAAATAAGATGATAAAACTATCATAGCTTAACACAACACTAGAGGTAATGTTTTTGCAATAAAAATACCACAACTAATCATTCGCTTGCATGCAGCAACCGAATGATTAATTTTATAACTTAATTATTTGCTTGAATAATATTTATTTCGTAAAAAAAATCATTTATACAAACCTCTGTGCCATCGATTGGTTTTCGACCACAATAACTTAATTTTATCCATCTTATTCGAACTTTACGCACGTCTATAAGGAACTAGAAACACAGTCTTATAACACACTCGTTAGTACATCATTTAACGCGCGGGAAAACACTTAATTTTATGAGTCAGTTCTCATTTTCACAGATTTCTTCAGACACGTAATTTTATTGGAAGCGCGCTCAATACACGTTTCTTGCTTTCGAGTTAGCGAAGGAAACTGAATGACTGCCTTATCTCACAAATTATATAACCTTGAAATAGTATTGGCTTAGAGTGATAAAATAAAAATAAATCAATAAAAACAGCGCTGCAATTAGCAGACGGCGCTGTAGAAAATCGAATGTAATTGTAATGGGAAAATCCGTGTGATCCCTGTCACTCTCACTCCTGTCAGTTTTCAGAATTCAGACTGACTTTCATAACAACTGTTCGGAAACTGTTTCACAAAAGTAAAGTTTGACTAAGTGGTATTAAATCAATCAATTACATTAATTGTTTCATGGTAAAAAATATATTAGTTAGGAACTAGTACTGAAGTAGTCACACACTAAAAACTTAGGAGCTCGTGACTAAAGTACACCTAAAGCTAAAGCACAGCCTCACGCACGGGTCGATTGCCGGAGTTGGTCCATGGATGGGTGACCATCTTTACATACCGAGGCTCCTCCATGTCTCGGAAAGCACGTTATGCCGTTGGTCCCGGCTGTCAATCTTGGATCATTGACAGTCATTACGGGTCGTCAGAAATACGTGAGGGAGACTCAACAACGGCAGAGTCGCCTTAACGCCCTCAGCAGCAGCCGCCACAGGAGACGCCAGGGGCTTCGGGCGCCGCGAGACGATCTCCGGCCACCGTAGAGCCGGGCCTGCGGACGGCGAGTAGTGGGTAACTCGCCGCCCGATCAGCACCAGGCCCAAGAGGCGACGGCGCGTAGTGTTCCACGCGCGCCTCAAAGAGTTGTCAGCAAACACGACGGGGCCCGTCGTGGCCGATGCCTGCCCGGGGTGGAGGATAAATTCGAAAGAGTTACCTCGCCCCTGGGCATTCAGGGCAGGGAGGAACAGGGGTGAGTTTTAGTCAGTAAGAGTCTGACACGCCCTTCCGCTCCACCCTAGAGCGGAAGAAGTCATAGGATGATTTCCCACCCCCAAAAAAAAAAAAAACCGGTTCGTCAGACGCCTGAAAGTCTGACAACCAGTCTTACCAAGGGTTATCGTATACCCAGTAACTGGATTGTGGAGGTCAAATAGGCAGTCACTCCATGTAAAATACTGGTATTCAGCTGCATGCGGTTAGACTGGAAGCTGACCCCAAGATAGTTGCGATAAGTCTGGGCAGAAGCAGAGACGAGACACTAAAAACCATTACTAAACTCTTTATTAAAAATATAAAAAAAAACGATTTTGAACGTTTCTGTAACTGTCAATCAAACTGACAGTGACATATGAGAAGCGTTTACGAAGTTTATTTGAAACATTCTGCTAATGCTAAAACACCAAGGTCGTTATTTGTAACTTTTATTTTTTAGTATTAAGGAAAATATCTTGTAACCCGCGAAATTCAAATTTTCTTACTTTGTTTGTAATTTGCAGGTCAGTATCAGGTTGTACGTTGATCAAAATATGATTCGCAGCCGTAGTAAGTAGGTACCAACGTATTTACAGAACTGTTATCATTAAAATCATCAATACAACCTTCTAAATTCATAATAAGTATTACTGTTCATAACAATGCATTGTTTGCTTTTTTTATTATAATTGTCTGTGAGTATATTATTTTTTCGAAGTTCTTTTTGCTTTTAAGCTTTATTTTTATTCAAATCATCGACCTTAACAATATAATTACTAGTGTAACTTTAATAATAACTTAATTTTAAGTGTTGTTTCCATTTTAATTAGAATTGTTTTAGGTATCCCATACTGTTTGTTTGTTTGTTCTGTTGCATGATGTTTGTTTGTTCTATTGCACATAGATTTTTGTTCTAGTCCTGTACAATGTAGCATGTTTTTTTTTTTTTGGGGGGTGGGAAATCATCTTATGACTTCTGCCGCTCTAGGGTGGAGCGGAAGGGCGTGTCAGACTCTTACTGACTAAAACCCACCCCTGTTCCTCCCTGCCCTACATGCCCAGGGGCGAGGTAACTCTTTCGAATTTATCCTCAACCCCGGGCAGGCATCGGCCACGACGGGCCCCGTCGTGTTTGCTGACAACTCTTTGAGGCGCGCGTGGAACACTACGCGCCGTCGACTCTCGGGCCTGGTGCTGATCGGGCGGCGAGTTACCCACTACTCGCCGTCCGCAGGCCCGGGTCTACGGTGGCCGGAGATCGTCTCGCGGCGCCTGGCGTCTCCTGTGGCGGCTGCGGCTGAGGGCGCTAGGGCGACTCGGCTGTTGTTGAGTCTCCCTAACGTATGCCGTCTCCCTCTTCGCGAGCATTACTGTTTCGCAGAAGGAGGAGACGGCGACCCATTCGCTCTCGCTCCGTACCATGGCCTGAACCAGGGCACGGCGCGAGAGGTCGCTGCCGCCTATCGCATCCACGAGGACACGGCGGTGCTCTGCCCAAGCGGGACAAACCTCCACCGTATGCTCCACCGTGTCCTCTGGGTGATCCTCGCAGTGGAAACACCCGGGGGTCACCTCCGCCTTGATCCGACACAGGTACCTACCGAAACAGCCATGTCCGGTCAGAACCTGCGTCAGGCGGAAGGTGAGGGCGCCGTGACGCCTCTCCAGCCACTTCTCAAAGAGGGGCACTACCGCCGCGATGGTGGCGTGCCCAGCGCTGGGTTGCGACAGTCGCTCTCCCCATGTCGCTATGAGATCCTGCTGGAGCTCCGTCCGCCGATTCGCGAGTTGTCGCGGCAGCGGAGTTTCGCCCCGGCGTTTTGCCTCCTCGCGCCACTCATACAGGCGCGCGAGGATTTTTGCCTTCAGATCCCACGGTGACAGTCCGGCAAGGAGGCTCGCAGCCTCACGGGAGACCGTGCGGTATCCTCGGATCATGCGGATCGCCATGACCCTCTGGGACGCGTTCATCTGGCGAGCTGATCGCTGCCTCATTGAACGCGCCCACACCGGTGCCCCGTAGAGGGCCATGGACCGCACGATCCCCGCGTAGAGCCTCCGGGAGGAGGCGTTTGGCCCCCTCAGATTGGGTAGGAGCCGCTTCAAGGCGGCCCCGGCCCTGTCCAATCTGGGAGCCAAACGTCGAAAGTGCTCAACGAAGTTCCACCGGCTGTCGAGGACGAGTCCAAGGTACTTCATCGTACCCTCGACGCCGATGCGAACCCCTCCTACCGTGATCTGGGAACCCGCCGGTGGCGCGTTCCGAGGACCATGAAAACACATGGCCTCGGACTTGTGCAATGCCACCTCGAGTCCCAGTTGCCGGATCCTCTCTATGACTGTAGCTACCCCGCGTGTCATACGGTCTCCCCTGCGCTAAGACCAGCGTGTCGTCAGCGTAGCACACTACGCTGACGCCAATGGGGAGGTCGGCACGCAGCACCCAGTCGTATCCGATGTTCCACAAAGGCGGCCCCAGGACCGATCCCTGTGGAACACCGCACGACATCTCTCGCCGGTACTCCCTGATGACCGGTGTAGATGACGGCTCTGTCCGTCAAATACGCCTCGACTACGCGACCGAGGTAGGGCGGCACCCGGTGATACCGGAGTGCCTCCACTATGCAATTCCAGGGCAGGGTGTTAAAGGCATTTGCGATGTCCAGAGACACCGCCAAGACGACCCCACCCCGGGCCACTGCATCCCCCGTCGTGAGGGCTCTTACGCGCATGACTGCGTCCACCTTGGAGCGCCCCTGCGTAAGCCGTACTGGCTCTCCGCCAGGTCCGGCCCCACCCGCACCATCTGCCCGACGAGGCGGTCGGCAATTACTCTTTCAAAGAGCTTGCCCACCTCGTCGAGCACAATGGGCCGGTAAGCGGACAGAGAGTCCGCAGGGCGCCCCACCTTCTTGATCAGGACCAGCTTCCCCGTCTTCCACCGACTTGGAAACTGGCCCCTCTCCAAGCATGCGCTTAAAAGCCCTCTGAGTCGAGGCCCGAGAGCCTCTTGCAAGGCCAGAACCCAGGCTTTCCCATGAAAGCCATCGGGTCCTGGGGCGGTGTTTTTGGCATTCAGCCTACGCACCGCCGCTCTCAGCTCTACCTAGGTCACCTCGGGAGCATCGTCGTCGTCGTCTTGGTCCGCGTCAGGTACCGCAGGAGACGGAGCCATAGGCAGAGGAGTATGTTCCCCTCGCGAGGGGAACAGAGCGCTCACCACGCCCTACACGATCTGCGGCCGGAGACTCTGCGTCAGTGGGGGGGCCCATGGGCGGATTTTCCCCCGCACAGCTTTGTACGGGCGCCCCCACAATGTAGCATGTAAGGTGTATTCTTTGTTGGAGATCCTAATAAAATAAAATGACTATTTCATGAAATCATGACATTCGGCAACAATTCTAACCCGGAGTTGTATTGATGATTCTAATGATTTTATTTCTATAGTTAGATATAGGTCTGTGCTCCAGCAGTGGGGCAATTAAAACCCACTACTACACTACACCTACTTCCAACGTCCTCGAATCATATTTTGCCCAACATACAATCTGACACTGACCTGCAAATTGCAGAAAACGTGAGAAAATATAAATTTCGCGGGTTTTTTTTGTGGGATGGGAAATCATCCAATGACATCTCCCGCTCTGGGTGGAGCGGGGAGGGCGTGTCTTACTGACCACCCGTGTTCCTTCCCTGCACTGAGTGCCCAGGGGCGAGGTAACTCTGTTTCGAATTTATCCTCAACTCCTGGGCAGGCATTGGCCATGACGGGCGGGCCCCGTCATGGTCACGTCATGCCGTCATGGCGTCTACTCTGTACATTTCACCAGCGACACCTTTAGGTATAAGTGATACAAGTTCATTGTTTTTAGATCATCTGATGGTAATATTGCTTCGGAAAAATGCGAGCTTTATGGAGAGATGCTCAATCCTGCTCATTCAATCATTGTGCCTGCAAAGAAAATTCCACATGGGCACGCGTTGCTGTAGCCGACCTGGGAAACTCTAAATATACTCCTTTTTCAGATTGGCCACAGTGAAGACAACCTCCATAGGTGGAGGCTCTCGAATGGCTCCGACCTCAATGTTTGTGCGGTGTCTCTCCCGTGCATGTGCAAAACGAAAGTTGGGCTGTGGTCTGCGGCAGACCACAGCCCAACTTTCGTTTTGCACATGCATATTACATTTATCATGATAAATGTAAATTGCTTTGTCAGCTGATTACTGGGCTAGGGCATATGCCGTTTTAGCACATTTTGTTTAGTAGGTGTACACAGATGGACCTCAATAAAGCATATGTCATACGAAGGCCATCAAATAGACAGATCATTAGAGTTTAAAAATAGAATGAATGGAAAAAAGGTTGTTGTTTTGGTGATGACTATGCAACGCGTGTAAAGAGACTCTGGCCGATGGTTAGTAATAATAAAAAAATCTAGAAAACACGCTTTTCGTATTTTTTTGAGCAAATAGATACTTTCATATTTTGATACTTACCCATATTATGGGAATGCGTAAAAAATAACTAGTCGGCCATCTTTGGGAGCCCGCCATATGGGATTTAGAATGACATCACTTAGCTAGTCATGCATTGTCATCCAAACTAAACATGTATGCAAAATTTCAGCTCAATCGGAAATCGGGAACTGGGTCTGAAACTTCTAAGATTTTTTTACATAAGTATTTTGTTACTTAGTTATGGGCTTACAGGAGAAGCTGAAGCTAATAAAGGTCTGTGAACAATTAGGTTAGTAGATAAGTGCCAACATCCGTGCCTCAGAAAAAACGTTAAGCCGTTGGTCCCGGCTGTCAATCGCGGATCTTTGACAGTCGTTACGAGTCGTCAGAAGCCTGAAAGTCTGACAACCAGTCTTAACAAGGGGTATCGTATTACCCAGTTAGGTACTGAGTTGTGGAGGTCTGATAGGCAGTCGCTCGGGCCACTGTCTCTTAAACAAGCATCTTTTCAATCTATTCATCACGGACAGCACTCTTTGCAGAGGATATTTTGACGCCGAAGAATTAGCCGCCCACGTCATCCTGGAATGCGAGGCCGTGGCTACCCAGCGTGGACAAATCTTCGGAACAGTGAGGTCGCTCCGCAAAGCCTGCGAAGCTCCCAGGAAGCTTGTGTGCTTCTGGGTGGAGCTGGGCTGGCTATGTTGCCCCCACGCACAACGGACCAAATGAGAGTCTAAGTGCGTACAAAGGAGTCCCTTTTCTATTCTATTCTATTCTAGGCAGTCTGCCCAGTAGTCGCTGCATACAGGGCAAACACTTCGGACATCCAGGTAACCTAAGCGAGATAGTCAGTAACACCAGCGTGCTGCTGGCCTTCCTCGAGGAGCTGGGGTGGATCGAATGACAATGCTGTCCCACCTGTACACAAAATACGCGCCTTGGGCGTGGAGTTGCGGAAACCAGCCCGACATACATACATACATTCTAGGCAATCGCTCCATGTAAAATACTGGTATTCAGCTGCATCCGGTTAGACTGGAAGCCGACCCCAAGATAGTTGGGAAAAAGCTAGGCAGATTGATTGAATTAAACCAACATCCTCCACGCAAAAACCATTACAAAGGGCCTATCTACAATCTATTAGCCAATCTTTCACAATACAAACAACGCCTACAACCAACCAGTTCTGACATTTCTATTTCACAAACGAGAACTAAGATGTCAAGATATCTTTATTATTGCGGCGGTAACCGCTGGTTACGGACAAAATCTGATGTCAGGCGCATCGCCCACGATCCGGTCACAATACCCCATTATGTCAGAGGAGCGTTAATAAAGAACGTTATGAACCCAGGAAACTGCATTGTTAAATGTTAAAGGCTGAATGGGAGTTTTTTTTTTTAAAGATTTCTATCAAAGTGTTGGTAATGATGACGAGTCATAAGTTTTAAAAATATTTCGAACGAGCATTGAGCATTTTCTTCGGGTATGTTCGGTCGAACTGCTTGTGATAGTCAACCTGCCTTGGCCCTTACCACAGATTTTTTTTTTGCCGATTTTTCGCCAACGTCCATACTTGTTTAGGTACAACGTAATGTTAGGCGCGGTCAGTACTTAGATGGGTGACTGCTTGGGAACACCGCATGAGGTTGGCTTTTTGCATTTTTCTTACTAAACAATAAATTATCTTTTTGTGAATGAACTTTCATATTATATATTGTGTAACGTATTTAAAATTGCTATTACCGTTACTTTTTGTCAATAAAATATAATCAAATGTGCGTTTTCTTACAAAGTGGATAGGCACGCTTGTTAGCTGTCACACATATCACAATTTGAGTTGCAGTCTAACGATATTCTTCGTTTTAACAAGCGATGTTTAAAAATTATGATATTTTTAAAACAAAATAACTTAGTCATATCATTGTCAGAATATGATTATTAATTTTTATGTATCCATATTTTTTTTAAAATATTAATGATGGAAATGGATAAATAATATTATTAATACAGATAATAAAATAATTATGTCTTCGTTTTATGTAGATAAGTTATAAGGATGACGCCAGAGGGTAAAAAAAAAAAAAAAAAGATTTAAAAATAATGGACACGTATTTTTTGAAAAATGACGAAGGGACCGTTCAAGTATTACGTAAGCACTAAAGGGGGGGAGGGGGGGGTCTATGCTTTGCTTATTTTTGATGACATGGGGGTGGGCGGTCTAGTTGGTGATTACGTCAGCAGTAGTTATTTACTTTTTTTACACATATGGCACCCCACACATTGTCTAAACTTTTTTTTGGAACGAAGTTCCTTATCGCGCGTTGTGAAAGGGGGCTAGACGGAAAAAATTCTTACGAAAAGTCGAGACGACACTAATGAGGCTGTCCATCCAAAAAGATTGTGTTGGAAAAACAATCTAATAAAAACTTCTTGTATTTTTGGTGGGTAGGTACAAAGTTTGCAAGCAGATCAAGCATTATCTAACCAATTTCGTGTGTTAAATCTAGCGGAGCTTGGAACGCTGAGCTGAGCTGAGCTGAGTTGAGCTCAGCTGAGCTGAGCTGAGCTGAGCTGAGCTGAGCTGAGCTGAGCTTAGCTGATCTGAGCTGAGCTGAGCTGAGCTGAGCTGCGATGAGATGAGATGAGATGATGAAGTAAAACTTCTTACGTGCGTGCGTGTGTGCGTAGTTAATAATAAAAAAAATATTATAAATTAAAAAAAATAAAATAATATTACAATTCCTTCACTAATTAATCGAAAGGAACTTCGTTCCATCCGGGTGTCCCTTGACACCTCTCAAGTTTTTTTTTAAACGAATCAAATATTCGGGGATTCCCATAAATAATGAATACGTTTAGGTACTTAAGCTCATGAATAAATAAAAAAAAACAGAATTAAAAGAAAAATGCATATATCAATGTTTACGTAAGCATGGGAGGGGGGGTAAGAGCTTTGCTTACTTTTGCTGACAAGGGGGAGGCAGGGGTAAATAATTGTAATAAATCCGCTTAGGTACGTAATACTTGAACGGCCCCAAAGATACAACGCATCAAAGTTAAGAAGTGGGGGCTTGTTACGTCAATTTTGAGTAAAAAGTTGTACAATTTTAACTCAAGTGTCATGCGAAATTTTAACGACAATTAATCGTCTTCATTTTTCGTTTACGTGACAAAAGAGAAAATACGTGTCAAATATTTTTTGGTAATCTAACTGAAGGACTAAGAGAGAGATTTTTTTAGTTATCAACCCAATTGAGTCGTAGAACTCGCACATCATCATCATCATCATCATCATTTCAGTCGTAAGACGACTGCTGGACACAACGGCGAGTAATGGATAGCTCGCCGTTCGATCAGCACCAGGCCCGAGAGTCGACGGCGCGTAGTGTTCCACGCGCGCCTCAAAGAGTTGTCAGCAATAAGGACGGGGCCCGTCATGGCCGATGCCTGCCCGGAGGTTGAGGATAAATTCGAAACAGAGTTACCTCGCCCCCGGGCACTAAGGGCAGGAAGGAACAGGGGTGAGTTTTAGTCAGTAAGAGTCTGATACGCCCTCCCGCTCCACCTAGAGCGGGAGAAGTCATTGGATGATTTCACAACCCACAAAAAAAAAAAAATGGCTTCCCAAGTGTCGCCACAACGGCCGGTCCTGTGCGCCTCGCATCCATCGACTACCCGCGACCCTCACCAGCAGGCGTATTCGCTAACTCAGTTGACGTCAATTTGATAGGCCTTTGCCGTACATTGCTGCTTTGACGTATAGAAAAACCGTAGTGCCTTTTATAATCGATGTCTACCGAGCAATGTACTGCATAGTGCCTATCAACTTGATGTCAACTGATTTAGCGAATACACCTGCAAGTCATCGGCCCACCTTGTGGGAGGCCTTCCAACGCTTCTTCTGCCGGAACTCGTATATACTTGCAATAAATAATGATAATGCCATTAAAGTCACAGACACCTTCCAGTTCTGCCTATTTTTTGCTGACTAGTTAGGTAATAAAAACGGGCCAAGTGCGTGTATGATACGGTGTAGTGGGTAGACTCCTTTACGCGGTTCTGAGTGCTATACATATCTACGTATTTCTAACCTTTATAGTCCCGATGACAACCCGGGCTGTCACCGGGCTTCTTCGACAACCCAAGGTTAACGTTTGCTTGGAAAAAAATTTAACCTCTTAGGATCCGAAACTCAACTGAGTTTGAAAACAAAAAAAAACCAGCCTCCTACCTCTTAAGATCCGCGGACAAACCCGGGTTGTCATCGGGACTATAAGGGTTAACCGACTTTCGAAAAAGGAGGAGGTTCTATGTTCGACTGTATGTATGTCTTTTTTTATTTTTTTTATGTATGTCCGCCGATTTCTGCGTCAGTTGTGGACCGATTTTCAAAATTCTTTTTTTATCCGAAAGAATATACTCCCGAGGTGGTCCCATATAAATTTTATCGAAATTGCTTAAGCGCTTATTGAGAAACTGAACAAAAACGAAAAATATGTTTACCTCGATGACGTTTTGGTGTACTCCAAATGTTTAAATGCCACGTTCCATGTTATTGGGGTTTTTAGTTGTGGGGTATAACAACTAAAAAGTGAAAAATAAAAAACTTTTTTACAAAAAAAACAACCGCCTTTCAAAAAAATACACTAAAAATTAAAAAATAACTTTTATTTCGGAAGTCGGTGTCAAATAACGAAGAAGTAAATTACAAACACCGACTTCCGAAATAAAAGTTATTTTTTAATTTTTAGTGTATTTTTTTGAAAGTCGGTTGTTTTTTTTGTAATAAAGTTGTTTTATATACCTAATGTAGAACAATACCTCTTGCATTGCAATGAATTGTGTTTTTTTTTTTTTACAATTTTTTTTTTTTTGAAATTTGGTGATAATGTTTATTATTAAGTACTTATATTTTACTAAAAGGCAAGGCCAAGGCCGAGGCCCCCGGCGATTGCCCTCTTTGCCACCCCTTAAGGCCGCCACTGGCAATGGATGAGACCAACGCACAGCATTGGCGAGCCAGAGAGAAATATACATATATAGGCATTACCATTTATGGAAATTAAATCTAACACCGAAATACAACTCGGAAAGGTGTAGGTAACTATTAGACTTATTAAATACATTATTCATGTTATGAGTTTATGGGGATAACTACCTATCTTTGTTATTGTTTGGATTTGCTATTAATAGATGCAAAGGATTTTCCATTAATTTCCATACCTAGGTACCATTATGCAAATCGTTAGTACCTGCCGACCGAATTTTAGCTAGAAAGTAAAATAGATGCAATAAATAAATAAAAACAATAATATAAAAAAAAACTTTTATATCTTAAAGTGCCTTTTCTCAACTATCTTGGGGTCAGCTTCCAGTTTAACCAGGTGCAGCTGAATATAATATAAAAATATTACTTTTATATCTTAGAGTAATATTTAAAAAACTTTTTAACAAAAAAATTAACCGACGAAAAAGAACTAAAAAGCAAAAAATAAATAAAACTTTTAAGTCTTATTAGTAGTAATGAGCATATTTACCTACATAAAATATCAAATTTTATATAAACTAATTTTGAGTCGGCGCCAAACAACAATCTGATTATTAAATATCTAAATTTTATAAGTACTTACAAATGAAGAAGGCTGTAAGTAGGTAATTAATCATTTTATTAATTGGCGCCGACTCAAAATTAGTTTATATAAAATTTGATATTTTATGTAGGTAAATATGCTCATTACTACTAATAAGACTTAAAAGTTTTATTTATTTTTTGCTTTTTAGTTCTTTTTCGTCGGTTAATTTTTTTGTTAAAAAGTTTTTTATTTTATGATTTTTTGTGGCTCGCATCATCTTGTAACACTCTGAGGCTAATTTCTAATTCTTCATCATTCCTCTTGCCACTGAGCTGATGAAATAACCATCCTTCCATGAAGTTCCCAGGATATTGACCAGTTGAGGTTACCTCCAATACTGTAAAGACGTCTTTGCTTCAAACCATATTAAGTGGTATTTGTCACTAAAACTAGTTTTATATCTAACTACTATTGTTTAGGAAAGCTATGGTTTCCATCATCAGCTCAGTTTCATGATGTGATGGTTCCTAAATGCAAATACCTGATTAAGTTATGAAAAGTAAACAGAAACAATATTCGTACCCAATTTTCGAGGTTCTCTCTCAATTTTTTCAGGATCCCATGATCAGATCCTGATGTCCTTGACATGGGACCACCCTTGAGTCATCAAAATCGGTTCATAAATAACGGAGTGAGGGCCGAACATACATATAGAAACGCTAAACGTATCCACAATTTTCGAGGTTTTCTCTCAATTTTATCAGGATTCCATTGTCACATCCTGACTTCCTTATTATGGGACCATCCTTGAGGTATATTCTATCTAACAAAGAAAGAATAATCAAAATCGGTTCATAAATAACGGAGTGAAGGCCGAACATACACACAGAAACGCTAAACGTGCCCACAATTTTCATGCTTTTCTCTCAATTTTATCAAGTTTCCACTGTCAGATCCTGACTTCCTTGACATGGGACCACCCTTGAGGTATACCCTACCTACTAAAAAAAGAATAATCAAAATCGGTTCATAAATGACGGAGTGAGGGCTGAACATACACAAAAAAAAAAAAAAAAAATATATATATATATACGGTCGAATTGAGAACCTCCTCCTTTTTTTCGTCGGTTAAAAATGGGCTTTAGTGTGGGACGCTACATGTGTCAATACTCTTGCGCCATCTCATCTCCCTAAGTCGTCGTGCTGTGCCGGTGCTGCCGCTGCGGCTGCGGAGAACCTCAAGCGGCGAAAATATAACAACCTCGTCGGTAGTTACATTTTCGAGCCGTTTGGGGTTGAAACCCTTGGGGCGTGGGGTCCAAGTGCTCATATATTATTTAAAGATTTATCTAAACGCCTTGTTGACACTTTGCGTACAAGGGCTGGCTTTTACCTCGGCCAGAGGTTAAGCATTGCCATATAACGTGGCAATGCCGTCAGTCTTTTGGGCACACTTCCATGACGCCATTTTTTAAGTTTTATTCAGTTAGGAGTTTTTGTTTTAATTATAGTTAGTTAGGTAAGTGTTTGAGGATGTTTCAAAAGATTTTGTGCGTAAAAAAAATGTTAACAATACATATGTACTTACTTAAGATATCATCATTAACCTTTTAAGGCTAATGATGATATATTAAGTGTTCCTTTGGCCAAGGTAAAAGTCAGCCCACTTTTAACTTAAGATATAAAATAATTATAAACCGCCCTTGTATTTGCTTTAATTTTAAGTTTCTTTATGTTATGTATCATGCATGGTGTACAATAATGAATATAATAAATAAATAAATATAAAATGAATAGTTATATTAATGTCATGATAATTTGACCCAAGTGCTTAAGATGATACTATGGTATATCTACAGGATGTTACGGAAATGAGTGATCATATTATAAATATTAACTTTTATATAGAAAATCATAGTACGAAGAAAAAAAATTTGAACCTCCAATACCAATTTTGGTCTACTGATGATAACTTTGTACGGAAAGTTCTATGACTTCCTTGGAGAAAATTGTTCATTTCCATGGGCTGAAGCAATATTGAAAAATATATCCACCCATTTACGTTACAGCCTGTATAGTGCTCAATCGGTGTGCCTACAAGTCTTTTAGTAGCAACCTGTTGCTCGTAGACAGCACACTAACATGTAGGAACTCGATCTCAACTCAGAAATGAAACAACGATTTTATGGATATTCTTCAGTATAATTCTCACAGAAAAAATAAACGCTCTGTTCGACGGTACAATCACCAGCGCGCCAAAACGTACCAAATTCAAAAACTGTCACACTTAAAAAAAAAAACAATGGTTGGCATGTTGGCATAAGTCTCAACTACAGCCAAACAATATTCGTTGAATTTGGGTCGGTTTTTAAATAGTCAGATAACTTTTAACAATGGCCGTTTGACAGATTTTGTATGAAAAATATGTCGAACCGCCTTAATTATTCTTCAAATAAAAGTTATCCGACTATTGAAAAACCTGCCCTTAGTCTATTACTACTTTAGTGACCGGTATCTGTCAATGTTACCAAACGAAAAATACAAGACTGTTTACGTGTCTATGACAGCTGACAGATAATTGTCACTGGTAGAAATAATAACAAATACTGTTAGTCTTACAAACATGACCAAAGCAAATTTTAAGTAAATGAAATGGCAAGCAGGTACCTACTTAACCTTTTCAATAGCTTTGTGTCATTTGGTCATCTTGACTCTTCAACATGGAGATGCCATTAATGTCTTTGTCTTATAATAAACCTACTGCGATAGATAGCATGTGCAGTCACCAGAAAGTTTTAGCTTAAAATACGGTATCTTGAACCCATAGACAACCCCGTATCTAACGCTACTCTACCCCTTGACTTCGCTGTCAAATACCATAGACACATGTCAAAGCATAGTCACTTCCAACAACACATTACAAAAAGCACAAGAAACAACTCGAACTCTATAACCTTTACTACGTAAAACACTAAAATCTGTAATACGAATTATAGAGGAAACAATAGTCAATTGTTTACATACTTGGCCGTGTTACGACTGGGAGAGCTGTAAAACCTATGTAAAACAAGTTTCGAGAACTGGCTGGTAATAGTAGGTACCTTCTTACATAAACTGAAAAAGATATCGACCTCGGTTCCAAGTTGAAAGTAGTAGGTACTTACCGGTAAAATGTGGTGAATGAGGTGAATCGGGACGAAACTTTAAAAGAGATTTTAACGTTGAAATAATAGTTTGTCACCAACATTGACACTAAATTATAAAAAAGTTTCGTCTCCATTCACCCCTGCATCCCTATTCACCAGGTAGTACCTACCTTAGAAGTTCTCTATTCCCTACTCGATATCGAATAACGATAGCCCGAATAAAAAAAGCTCGAAAGAAAATGTTACATCGATTCAATTTTCGAACCCGTCATATTTTCTTGGGAGAACTAATGTTATTGTTTAGTCTGTCACCCGGGAGGAGCTCGTGGCTAAAGTAATAACAGCCGCATGGGTCGATCCATCAGGTTAAGCTACGCTTGCCAGGGTTGGTCCGTGGATGGGTGATCATCTTTACATACCGAAACTCCTCCGTGCCTCGGAAAGCACGTTAAGCCGTTGGTCCCGGCTGTCAAACGCGGATCTTTGACAGTCGTTATGGGTCGACAGAAGCCTGAAAGTCTGACATCCAGTCTTACCAAGGGGTATCGTATTACCCAGTAACTGAGTTGTGGAGGTCACATAGGCAGTCGCTCCATATAAAATACTGGTATTCAGCTGCATCCGGTTAGACTGGAAGCCGACCCGAAGATAGTTGGGAAAAGGCTAGGCAGATGAGGCAGATGAGTCTGTCACCCGGTAACTGCTTATCTGTCTCAGGAAAATTTAACCTATACAAGGCGAGGTGCTGAAATTTTCGAGCTCGCTTCGCTCGCTCTTGCAATATGTTGTAATACCTTCATGTGCGAGGCATAAATCAATACTTTTTTCTTTCTTTATTTTTTGAGAGTTTGTGTGTTTGTATGTATGTCTATTTTCTCATCTTCTTCCTTCTTGGCACGCCATGTAGCCTAAACGGTTGGATGGATCCGCCCAAATAGTCTGCTGCTCAACCTGTTGACAAATTATCTCTCCGTTACCCACGGGACCAAGGTGTGGAATGTGTCGAAACTAGAATACTAAAGATTAACCTAATGGATTAATTTTAGTGGCAATTAGGTACCTAACTATTACTTAATTTAACTAGTGTATAAACATTTGAAAGTGTGTCGATCTTAATAACAAAATACTACATTTTGCCACTCTTACACTATACTCGAACGAACTATAAAACACAAAACAAAGCGACTGTATGTCACGGTGGTTTTGTTAAACATCAGTACATCCATGCAGGCATGCACTCTTGAGTTTTGACCATGTATAACTTGTCAAACATTCATTTTAATAGACGCCTTCAATTTGTCCCCGTCTTATCTTAACAACCTCTTCAATTCTTAAATGTTATCTTAATAAAAATCCTCACAGCGTGATTGAAATGCATACATTAAGCTTAATTTTTATCTCGAGGACAAAGGAGTAACGTCCACAGACAACACACGAAGCGTCAATAAACTTTTTTATTCCTGCGCCGTGTGTGGCCACGGCCACTCTTTATAAGTCCAAGTCGGGATGTTGGCCAACCTCAGGCACTTAATTTATAACCAGCGTAGATAATATGGGCCACTTCGGATTAGTATTAATGAAGCCTAGTTTACCAAGAGTTTTAAGTGATAACGTTTTTATGGGTCTTTCGCAATGGGATTTAGTTAATCTCAGTTACGTAAAGCTGTTATCGATATGGACCTATACTATATGGTTGCATTTTATTGAAGAAAAGTTTAGAATTAAGTGGTCTAATAGTCAATAAAATTAATGTCTGATGTCATAGTAAAGTGTTTAATTTATTTCAGAGCTTGTGGGCGGACATGTTCTAAATGATAATCAGTGTACAACACCTCAGGTTGATGCTACTGGTTTACATTTTGACGCCTTCGCAGAGAAAGAAGGTTTGATTAGATTATGACGTGATATGCCATAAAAAGCAACTAATTTATTCATAATTATTTTGATGCAATATTTTTGAAGTGAACACTTCTTTAGGCGCGTTGGGCATTTTTGTACAATTGAACTCGAGGGACACCGTCACCGACCATTGCAGCGGACGCCGTAGCACTTCGTAGTACTCGGAATAGATTATTTTTTATGAATTTAGATCCTGTGGATCTTTCTACGGGGTCTTTAGCGATCCAAAATTTTGGTTATTTTTGCGATTGACCTTCCCGTTTTCGAGATATTTATGATTTTATATCTCGAATCGATCGTTCGCGTAGCGTGTTGGGTATTTTTGAAGTGAAAACTTCTTTAGGCGCGTTGGGCAGTTTTGAGATGGGGAAAAAGCTATTGAACTCGCGCGACACCAACACCGCTACGCGATTCGCTACGCGTCGTAGCACTCGTAGCGGATCGCGAGGTGCGTTGGGCATTTTTTCTTTTTTTTTTTAATAAAAAACGTTGCCCACACTAGGAATTATTCCTGTATCGTGGGTGCGTTCACAAACATGTAAACTCACATACACAAGACACCCAGACCTGGAAGAATTATCTGTAGGCCATACAAATATTTGTTCCGTGCGGGAATCGAACCCGCGACACGCAGCGCAGCAGCCGAACGCTCAACCACTGCGCCAACCGTGCCGTTCAATTTTTGTTCAAGTTTTTTGTTATCACTTCTGTCGGTACTCCCGGATTGCCAGGTTTTTTCATTGTCTACTAGCTTCTGCCAGCGGCTTCGCCCGCATGGGATTAGTACTTCCCCCTTTTATAAACTTTCAACCCCATTTTCACCCCCTTAAGGGTTGAATATCGAAAAACCCTTTCTTAGTGGATACCTACTCTTAACAAAGAACACACCCTCCAAATTTCACGTCTCTAGGACCAGCGGTTTAGGCTGTGCGTTGATATATCAGTCAATTAGGACTTTGAATTTTATATATACAGATAGCCAAGATGTTATGTATCACTGAGGTCTCTTTCTTCTTTTTCCAGACCGACTTATCTGTCCTCTGCCAGTGCGAGCCGGAATTTTCGGTAGAGTCAAGTCCGTCTCCTCTGTCATTGTCTTGTCCACGATGTCACCTAGCATTCATTGGGACCCAATAAGTGGTTGAAAAGCAGACAGATGTTCTGACATGTGGGTGACATATCCGGCCCAGTGTTGCCAGTTTAGCGTCGTCGTCGCTTAAAATGACGACTTTTGCTTAAGTATTAACGACAGAAATAATTTAGCGGCATGTCTAACTATTTTTCGAGTAACTTTTTGTACAGTTTTATACAGTTATTATCGAGTTCATTTTATTTAATACAGTTACAATAATTGTCCCAAATACTATGGTTAGAATATCAAGCAGAGCAAAAGGTGTCCTACTGTTATTTATTGCTAAATGAGTGAATTCTTTGAAGCATCTCTCAAAATTCCAATCGCTATTATGGTGGAATTAGCATAGATAATCTGTGTTGGTCGGTGTAAATAATGATATTTTTGAAAAATACTGAAGAGAGAACATGGTTTGAAAAATTTGGTATTAATTCGCTGCGTAGGGTAGGTACTTATGTCATTCTCTACAACTTGAGGTTTCACACGCACGCCTCAGAAAACGTCATGCCTAGAAACATCGAGTTTCTTGTACCTACGGGAAATTACAACTGGTTTTCGATTTCTCCTAAAAGGCAAGAAGAATATAAATAGATTTATGAGACGATAAATTGTGGAAAATAGCTACTAAAAATTTGGAAAGTTTGTCCAACCTAATTGAACGTGTTGGTCCTACCCAGAATTCTGGATCAATGGGAAGAACTAAAACTTCATTTTACAACTTCCTTAAATATAATGGTTTAAGACAACTGCTATACAGCCAGTTCCAAACGAATGTATGTAGGTGCGCAAGAGAAGAGAAGCAAAACGTAAGCTATAGCGTAGGTATACTCTAGATTTATTAGACTTAATTAACAAAGCTCAAGAAGCTTTAATTTCTTTTGAAAGTCAGAGAAAATATTGATAGACGGTGTAAGGAATGAATGATATGGAGCAGCGTGACGGTTGACAGGACAGAATGGAATAATAATTATCTGTAGTTAAAAAATAAAAACAAAAAAACACGCTTTTTGCAAGTTTAGAAAGTATTTAGTTTTTACATACAGAATATAACTGCCACTTTTTCCATTAGAATGCGGATGTAACATATTCTAATATTTTTGCTGTATATACAGGGTGTAACGGAAAGGTGTGGTCATATTTTAAGAACCGGTTCTGCCCATGGAAATGGACAACTTACTCTAAGAATAAGTTGTTTTTTTTTGGGTAAATTCCCAAAAATAATTGAACTTGAATCTGTGCAGAATAAATTATTTTTCTTTCTTTCTTTCTTTAACTTTCCATACAAAGTTATCATCAGCTGATCAATATTTTGTATGAGAGCATGTGAGAGGTAAACAATTTTTTAAAAAAATTTCTCAGGTTTCCTTGAAGAAAGTTGTTTATATCGATGGGCAGATACATTTCTAATATTACCACACCTTTCCGTTATACCCTGTATATATAGCCTTTTGGGCAAGCTTCACTGAGGTAGTCAGTACTACAATAAAATTTTCAGCTTCATATTACCGAGATCGCGAACCCCGCGCGCCCGTTACAATGATTCCGCATATTGTCCAGTTGCGTAGACATAGACACTTGTTTGAGACATAAACCTACATCAATTTTCATCAAAATATCCACAAGGAATAAATTTGCGAATAATTAAAACAGCCGCTGAACTTCACTCGAAAAAATCCCGCCAAAAACCCCAGTTTTTGACATAATCTGAAGCGTTTTGACAGGTGACGGGACCAGACGCCTCAGTGATGCCATCTGTAAGTCATTTTAGAAAACTCTCATTGTTTATTCTCTAGAGTAAGTAAACGTTCTGTACAGCACCTTGATATAATTAAACGTCTAAACATGGGGAAAATAGCCTGGATATTTTCCACATGTTTAGACGTCAATTTCCATCAAGACTTCAGTGTTGCCATAACACTTAACATTGACCGTTCAAGATCGTCACAACATATAATTATTACGTGAGAAACGAAAGTTATTTCTGTTTGTTTATTATTTAATTGTTCCTTACAAAGATTAACCGGTTTTAGTTAAAATCATTATGTTTTAAAAACATGCTTTGTTTGTACTTCCGCGCTTTATGTTTGTATGTCTAATTATGTGTGAGTACCTCTGTGTTGTAGTGGTATTGTGTTGAAATTGGACTTTAAAGAAACGGTCATTTATTTTTCTATGTATATATTTCTGTTAGAAGCATGAAAGAATTAGAATGAAAACAAATAAAAACAGTTTGTCCTTGATATTTTAGGAACAATACCTTGGAAGCGATGGTGAAATAGATCGGACTGTTAAGCACCGAAAACACTGGATGGAAGAAATGGCGTCAGGTGACCGGGACTATCTGCGACTCCTGTATTCCTCTTAAACTTAAGGGGAAAATTTATAAAACAATGGTCAGACCTCTTGTATGGTTCAGAATGTTGGGCAACTGATGAACTGAGATGAGAATGCTAAGAGCGATGTGTGGTGTTACGCGCATGGATAAAATTAGGAATGAGTATATAAGAGGAAGTCTGAAAGTGGCACCGCTGACTGAAAAGTTGTGTGGAAATCGGTTGTCGTGGTATGGGATGTGATGCGGAGGAATGAAGAAAATGTCGTGAGGAAAGTCCTGTGTATGGATGTGGATGGCTATAGGAGTAGGGAAAGGCTAAATAAACGATGGTTGGACTGTGTGAAAAAGGTTACGTGTTAAAAGGGGGTGACTACAGAGATGACGACTAATAGAGATACTCACGCCGTACTCCCGTTTCATAATAAATTTTGGGAATTTTCAAAACCTCAAAATTTTACCTTTTCCAGTAACATGCGTACGTCGGAGTTAAAAAAACTAAACAATACAAACACAGTAGATTAGCGTTAGCGGTGAAACCGTCCGTCTGTCTGTTTGTTCACCGCTGTGGGCTGTGTGTGTCTACCACAGAGCAAGGAGACATCGCAGCGGCTGCTAGAGATGGCTGTCAAAACTTTCAGTACGAACCAAGCGTGTCAGTGAGTATCACCGTTTATACAAGGTGTAATGGGAGTGGGTGGTTATATTTAAAATACGTACTGCTTCTGCTCATATAAAACAACTTTCTTCAAGAAGTCTTCTGGTTCAATTTTGTATTTTCGGAATTGATTATATTCCGAAAATACAAAATTGAACCGCTTTACTACTTATACACAGTAGCAGTGCAACAGGAGCAGTGGTGGCCCGCAGTGGTATTGGCCGCGACTTACAAGTTGTAGGTCGTGAGTTCAAATCCAGGCAGGCACTTTACTTTGTGTAAATTATTTCGTCACCACTGATCTCAAAACGGTGAAGGAAAACATCGTGAGGAAACCGGCATGTCCTAGAATCAAATTCGAAGACATGTGACAAGCACCAATCCGCATTGGGCCCGCGTGGTGGATTACGGCCCACACCCTCTCATAGAGAGGAGGCCTGTGCCCCAACAGTGGGGACATTAAAAGGCTGATAATGACTACTTGCACTTGGAGCGGTTGCGCACTACGTCCGGTACTTATCCGATACTAATCCGTCAAAATACAGATCTATAGAAAACTCGGATCGGTAGTGCGTAACCTACCATACAAATTGTTCTACGACCACGCCGGACCGTATTTTCACGGATAAATATCGGATAAGTATCGGACGTAGTGCGCAACCGCTCTTAGACCTGCCAACTGCTTCAAGCGGTCGCTGTTGGGTGATCTGTGGTTTCAATACAAAATTGAAGATCGCCATATACACGGACCGCTCAAGCAGTTCATTTGTTTTCGTAGTTAAAATGAACTGGACTGCTCCAAGCAGTCCGTCTATGGAGGCCCCGACCGCAACACGACTGCTCTCGTGCAGTTGGTGTCGACTGCTCTAAGCAGTCCGTCTATGGAGGCCCCGACCGCAACGCAACTGCTCTCGTGCAGTTGGTGTCGACTGCTCTAAGCAGTCCGTCTATGGCGGGCCTTACTTATATTTTTTGGTAATTTTTTTCGCGATTACAAATTTTGATCAGCTGATGATAACTGAGAAGCAGTATCTAAAATACCTATACACACCCATTTCCAGTACACCCAGTGGTAATTGACGGCTTGTGAAAATTCTGGCTGTGGCTGTGACAACCAAAACTTGTGGTCACTTTGCGTGGGCACGAATTCTCGTTTGTCGTTTGTAGATTTTTGAGAGTCGTTATGAGTCGAAAGGTCAAAGGCTTAAACTGGAAGCCGACTAAGACATAGTTCGGAAAAGATTAGGTTATGATGATGACTATAACAACCGCTCTAATGTAGAGCTGTTGGAGAAATGCCATGAGAGCTCAATCGACCGCCAGATCAAGCATCTCAAGTGGAGATGGATTGACAACACGTTCCGAAGGGATTCCGATCACATACCCAAGCAAGCGTTGGTCTGGAATACCCTAGGGAAAAGAAAGCATGTCCGACAAACCTGGTGTCGCACTGTTTTGACAGAATCGACGAGCAATGAAACGACGTGGAGCGAGGTGAAATGTGAAGCCCAATACCGTTGGCGATGGAGGACTACTTTAAACGCCTTCTGCCACATCTAGGGGACATAGGATATTGAGACAAAGTATGACAGCCGATTGACAAAATTGTTCTCTCTAAGTAAGCGTCTCTACTCGGCTTTTCCTTGCTCTGTGGTTTGAACGTAGGCAAACCTGCGCTTGCCCGTGCCGGTGACTGACACAACGCGGACTTTCCTGGCGCCGTTCGTATACTCGTACTTGAACTTTATGTCTTCCATGATCAACCGCATTGTCTGAAACGTAAACATTAAAAATGCTCAAAGACTAAGTAGAATGTATTTAGCGATTTCACGTAAGGTCATCCGGTCAGTTTGAAATCCGTAATTTTTGTAGGCATTCTATGATATTTTAAGCAACATTCTAGATTTTTATCATGCGATCCCTGTTGTCTTGCATGCCATTCTTATGACGCAGTTGGTCTGATGTTGAGTCTGATGCAGTTTGTGGAATTTATTTTAGTTCAATCACGGATTTGATGTCACCAACTGCATCAGACTGTTTGAAAAGCCACTTGTTTGGAACTTTTTTGTTGTTATTGACAGTCGTGTTTTTTGAAAAATATCGACTTTTATTTCTTACATTTTAGTAAATTATTTATTTTGACAACTTACATGAACACGTCGCAAAAAAAAAACAGCTATTCTTATCTAATAGTGGTCGCCATTTTGTATTTTTTTTTCAGAATTCATATTTAATAACCTATCGGCCCTCGGTATGTAAAGATGGTCACCCATCCATGGACCAACCCCGGCAAGTGTAGCTTAACCTGATAGATCGACCCGTGCGGCTGTTATTACTTTAGCCACGAGCTCCTATCAACATCGAGGGATACTGATACTTACTTTATGAGTCCTCTCACCCTCAAATGTTATTCCAACTCCTCACAAGCATTGTTTATTAAATTATAACAAATGGCTCCAAATTCGGCAGGATTCCTTCTGTAGTTTAGTATACCATAAACTACAGTATTTATTTATTTCTATTGTTTACATTTGATCTGGATGTTAGCGTTTGGAGCAGTGCTCATAGGGCTGTCCGGAGATACGCTTGCTGATACGCTAAATTGACGGTGTCTGATTGTGCGCCTTTTCGGCTTTTGCCCAGTTACTTAGATTTTCACTGTGAATTTCAATAAAGAAGTTTATCTTCTTAAGCTTAGCCTAATTAAAGTTGGATTTTTTATCCCTAGATTACATGCCATTGACATAGGCGCCGGGAGGAGGGTGCAAGGGGCACACTTTTAAACATTTTTTTGTTGGTATTGGGAAATCATCCTATGGCTTATCTAGGGCGTGTCAGACTCTTACTGACTAAAACCCACCCCTGTTCCTTCCCTGCCCTGAGTGCCCATGGGGGCGGTAACTCATTTTCAGAATTTATTCACGACCCCTGGGCAGACACTTCTAACCCTCGGCTGAAAAGGCCAAGGCGGTTTAAATTATCGAACTTCCTTCATCTTTAGATCTTAAGTTAGTGCTATCTCTCTGTATGAGACGAGGTGATAAAGATGCACCTGCCCTTAAAATAGTTCTGCTGGCGCCCACATCTCTTGAGATAATTTCTGACGTTCAAGTGGGTGAATCCGCGAGCGGAAGCTAAGGGTCCGGCTTTTCCACAATAATGTCTAAACTTTCACCAGCTTTTCGGTTTGAGCAACCCTATGCAAGCTCAACGACTGACACACCGCTTACATTGACAGGGAATGGTGGAATGTTCCTTGTGTACGGCGCCAGGATCAGGAACTTGTAAACAGAGCTGTAAAAGGTAATGTTCACGTACATCAGGTGTTTGGGTGGAACAGAACTTTGCTAGTCTAGATAAAGTCACTTAAGTGTATATACCGTGGAGACGATAACAATAAATGGAAACACTGGTAATACTCATAATTTTTTATTTATAATTTAGTAATTTTAGTTAAGTAATTTTGTACCGTGTCCCGTGAGTATGTCTGTGGCATCACAAAGGGCCCTAACAGAATACCAGCGTTGCGTTATTTATTGCATAAATAACGCAGCATAACGCTCAGATAGGAGCCTTTTTGGCCTCGCACAGTTTATTTTTATTTGTATTTATATTTATGTATTATTTATTATATACTTTATTGTACACCAAAAAAAAAATACACACATTAAGGAAAACTTTTACTAAAAAACATACAATTGGCGGCCTTATCGCATTCCGCGATCTCTTCCAGGCAACCTGGAATGGACAGAGATTGCCTGGACACAAAATGGGGCTGCACTTGGTGCAAATATAAAGAATACAACACAATACAATACAATTATAGATACATAAATACATACATACTAAAAATATAGGCAAGAAAATAAGTGACAACAATTTAAAAAAAAAAAAAAAAAAAAATGACAAGTCACAGTGACAAGTAATGCTCGGGATTACTAGTCTTTTAAATATTGGTAGTGATTGCGCGCGTTTTATTGCAACTGGCAATGCATTCCACAGACGAGCGAGCGGCCTGGACTGTAAAGGATTTATCTTGGAAAGTAGTGGAATGCATTGGCATTTTAAGTCTCAAGTTATCTGATGACCTAAGAACTTTATAATTAACATGTTCTTGTTGTGAGGTACAAATAAATATTGTTTCTTTCTTTCTTTCTTTTAATTAATAATAAACAACTTTTATTACTTTCTGTTTGCATAACTCAACAAAACGTACTGAAATGCTAATTTTTTTTTTGCAATTTCTTTTGGTAAATACACGGGAAAAATCTGTAGCGGTCTTTATAATCATCATACTTTCAGTTCAGCTGTAAGACGTCGTGACTCTTACTGACTAAAACCCACTCGTGTTCCTTCAGTTGTCTCTGCCCGGGACGCGAGAAAGTCGCATGAGTCTGACACGCCCACTTTGAAATTATTTGATAATTGCATACCCAAAAAAAAAAGGAGTAAGACGTCCAACGCTAGACATAAGCCTGCTCCAAGCGTCTACACATCTCCCGAGGACACAGTGGAGCATACGGTGGAGGTCTGCCCCACTTGGGCGGCGCCCCACCGTGTCCTCGTGGATGCGATAGGCGGCAGCGACCTCTCACGCCCTGCCCTGGTTCAGGCCATGGTATGGAGCGAGAGGGAATGGGAAGCCGTCTCCTCCTTCTGTGAAGCAGTAATGCTCGCGAAGGTGGGGGCGGGACGCGTGAGGGAGACTCAACAACAGAGTCGCCCTCACGCCCTCAGCAGCAGCCGCCTCAGGAGACGCCTGGGACTTCCGGCGCCGCAAGACGATCTCCGGCCACCGTAGACCCGGGTCTGCGGACGGCGAATAATGGGTAGCTCGCCATCCGATCAGCACCAGGCCCGAGAGTCGTCGTCGCGTAGTGTTCCACGCGCGCCTCAAAGAGTTGTCAGCAATAAAGACGGGGCCCGTCATGGCCGATGCCTGCCCGGGGGTTGAGGATAAATTCGAAACAGAGTTACCTCACCCGTGGGCACTCAGGGCGGGAAGGAACAGGGGTGGGTTTTTATTCAGTAAGAGTCTGACACACCGTCCCGCTCCACCCTAGAGCGTGAGAAGTCATTGGATGATTTCCCAACCCATAAAAAAAAAAGCGTCTACACGTCGACTGGTTCTGTGTGTCTTCTAGCACCTGCGGTGTTGTTCCTCCAGTATAATAATTGATTTTATTTACATAAATAATTTTATGGTAGTTAAAAAAAAAAAAACATTCTTCTCAGCGGACCTTTTCATTTGATACCCATATTATGGGAATAAGTAAAAATTACTAGTCCGCTCTTTGAGTCCTCCATATTGTATTTAGAATGACGTCACTTAGCTAACCATGCATTGTCATCCAAACTAAACATGTATGCAAAATTTCAGCTCAATCGGAAACCGGAAAGAGGGTCAAAAACTTCTAAGATTTTTTACTTAGTTACGGGTGAAGCTAAACAAAACGTGTTAAAAATTGTCCATTTTTAGGGTTCCGTACCCGAAGCATCCGTATTGCTGTCACTAACGTGTCCGTCGTCTCACACAGGTTTTACAGCCAAACCGTTGGAGCTACAGTCTTCAAATTTTCACAGTATAAACATATTGTTGACCCGAAGCCATACAAATACTCAATTTGGTACCGAACCCTAAATGTCCGAAGTCTGACACGCACTCTATCCATCCGTCCGTCTGTCTGTCAGCGGGTTGTATCTCACGATCCGTAATAGCTACACAGTTGAAATTTTCACAGAATGTGTACTTCTATAATGTATAACAACAAATAATAAACAATTAATAGAAATATACGCTGTGTGAAAATTTCCACTGTCTTACCTATCATCATGAGTTAAAAGCCCAAAAAGAAAACCGAAAAGACACGTTTCTAGAAACGAGTTTTTTGTTCTTTTTTTTCAGTTTATGGTACGGAACCCTACGTGTGCGAGTCCGACTCGCACTTGGCCGGTTTTTTTCCAGCTGTTTTGTTTCGTTTGACCAGCTAACAGATTTCTAACTTACTACCAATCATTACAATAAATTCACTAAGGCAACACTTTCAGAAACTAGAGAGAAACCTCTAAAGTATACCTGATAACCTTTGTTCTTTACTTCTATAAATAAACCACTAATAGTAAAGAGGTTCTGTCTGTCAATGTATGTGCATACATTTGGGATATTTTTGAACTCATCTATTGAAGTCTGGATGACGTGGTTGCACCTCTATCTGATAGTAAAATGCTTCTTAAATAGTGGACTTACCTTGACTTTTATGAATATCAAGTTCACTGTAATGGGCGTGATGACGTACTTTCTAGAGTTCATTGTTAATTTGTAAATTAGGATTTTTATGCTATAAAAAACTTTTTAACAAAAAAATTAACCGACGAAAAAGAACTAAAAAGCAAAAAATAAATAAAACTTTTAAGTCTTGAGTAATGAGCATATTTACCTACATAAAATATCAAATTTTATATAAACTAATTTTGAGTCGGCGCCAAACAACAATCTGATTATTAAATATCTAAATTTTATAAGTACTTACAAATGAAGAAGGCTGTAAGTAGGTAATTAATCATTTTATTAATTGGCGCCGACTCAAAATTAGTTTATATAAAATTTGATATTTTATGTAGGTAAATATGCTCATTACTCAAGACTTAAAAGTTTTATTTATTTTTTGCTTTTTAGTTCTTTTTCGTCGGTTAATTTTTTTGTTAAAAAGTTTTTTATTTTATGATTTTTTGTGGCTTGCATCATCTTGTAACACTCTGAGGCTAATTTCTAATTCTTCATCATTCCTCTTGCCACTGAGCTGATGAAATAACCATCCTTCCATGAAGTTCACAGGATATTTTCTGACCAGTTGAGGTTACCTCCAATACTGTAAAGACGTCTTTTCTTCAAACCATATTAAGTGGTATTTGTCACTAAAACTAGTTTTTATATCGAACTTCTATTGTTTAGGAAAGCTATGGTTTCCATCATCAGCTCAGTTTCATGATGTGATGGTTCCTAAATGCAAATACCTGATTAATTTATGAAAAGTAAACAGAAACAATATTCGTGCCCAATTTTCGAGTTTCTCCCTCAATTTTTTTAGGATCCCATGATCAGATCCTGATGTTCTTGACATGGGACCACCCTTGAGGTATACCCTATCCAAGAAAAGAAGAATCATCAAAATCGTTTCATAAATAACGGAGTGAGGGCCGAACATACATACAGAAACGCTAAACGTATTCACAATTTTCGAGGTTTTCTCTCAATTTTATCAGGATTCCATTGTCACATCCTGACTTCCTTATTATGGAACCATCCTTGAGGTATACCCTATCTAACAAAAAAAGAATAATCAAAATCGGTTCATAAATAACGGAGTGAAGGTCGAATATACATACAGAAACGCTAAACGTGTCCACAATTTTCAAGGTTTTCTCTCAATTTTGTCAGGATTCCATTGTCAGATCCTGACTTCCTTGACATGGGACCACCCTTGAGGTATACCCTATCTAATAAAAAAAGAATAATCAAAATCGGTTCATAAATGACGGAGTGAGGGCTGAACATACACAAAAAAAAAAATATATATAAACGGTCGAATTGAGAACCTCCTCCTTTTTTTTCGTCGGTTAAAAATCGCAGAGGATTTTGATGTCTTCATAACTCATCAGTTTATCATAAAATGCTGAATGCTGGTCAACTTGCTGTTTTTCGGTAGCCAAAAGTTTACCATGTGCTTTTCAAATCAGCCGTCCTTGGGCACATTTTTAGGGTTCCGTACGCGAAGGATCCAAACGGAGCCCTATTGCTGTCACTCACGTGTCCAACTGTCCGTCGTCTGTCACACAGGTCTTACAGCCAAACGGTTGGAGCTACAGTCTTCAAATTTTCACAGTATAAGCAACTGGTTGATCCAAAGGCATACAAATTGTCAAAAATACATTTGATACGGAACCCATTTAGTGCGAATTCCGACTCGCACTTGGCCGGTTTTTTATATTCTCGGCACTAAGCGTTGTCCGTGATGTATGATGTATCAAGATTTAACTATTTTTTCAAGTGGGCACTTTTGTTTTCGTCCATTGGATCCGTGAAACAGACGAGTCTGTTGTTTTATCTATATTACTTTATTAGGTCTTTATTGGTCCGTCCATAATAAGCCAGAATATCAAAAATGTCATGGGAAAATACCTAGCAATGTTCCTCAGGCGAATACACTTGCACAAGCGAGTGTATCTCGATCCCACAAAGGGCATAAGGTATGGCGAGTATCTAATCTTTATAAGTGTTATATCAATAGCCGTAGGTATCTGTTACTGCATTGAAACCTCTGCCTCCATTTACGAGAGCGATTGAAAGTCGGGTACAGGTGATGACGAAGGTGGAAGTGTTGGAATTGAAACGAGACATAAGTATTAGGTAGTCCAATATTGGTTTTATAGAAATTAGAAGTATTGTACTCACATAAAAAAAAAATACAGTAATTAAAACCGGCTTCCAAACGCAAAATAACTTTAATTTCGGCAGTTGGCGTTTAAAAACGAAGAAACAAAACCAGAAACACCTACTTCCGAAATTAAAGTTATTTTGCATTTTTTTTTGTTTGATGTTCGTCCGAGTTTTTTAACCGACTTCAAAAAAAGGAGGAGGTTCTCAATTCGATTGAATTTTTTATTTTTATTTTTATGTGTGTTACCTCAAAACTTTTTACTGCGTGAACCGATTTTGAAGATTTTTTTTTATTTGAAAGCTGTTGCTTTACATGTAGTCCCATTTTAATTTGGTGAAAATCTGATGAAGAACTTCGGAGATACACAATGGAACTCTTCAATAAATGATAGCACACCTTCCAGAATTGCTGCAATCGTATAGGTATTGTTTTCACCACTTCACAACATTACATCACGCTGATACGCTCTGAAGGGGTATACAGATTTGTACAGTTCACCCTGATACACCCTAATTTCACCAACTATATTCAAATTCCCTATTTTTGGGGCTATCAATTCGGGCATAACTTTACTATTAATTTAGTTTTAGAATGGGGTACAACAACTAAAAAGTTAAAAATAAAAAACTTTTTACAAAAAAAAATACAACCGACTTCCATAAATAATACTAAAAAATGCAAAATAACTTTAATTTCGGAAGTCGGTGTCAAATAACGAAGAAACCAAACTAGAAACACCGACTTCCGAAATTAAAGTTATTTTGCATTTTTTAGTATTATTTATGGAAGTCGGTTGTATTTTTTTTTATAAAAAGTTTTTTTTAATTTCTCTTTTTAGTTTATTTATTTATTTATTTACACTTCATACAACAAAAGTAATGGACTTAATGCCTTAGGCATTCTCTACCAGTCAACCAATAAGTAAAAATAATTAATAAAATATATAAATAATTTAGTTGTGGTTCCCCATGAAAAACAATACAGATCACAGCAATCGCGAGTCATTTGCTGTTAGTTACTGAAGTGTTTCATTGTCTATCTCCGAAGATCTTCATCAGATCCTAATGTATTATACAGGGTGTAACGGAAAGGTGTGGTCATATTTTAAGAACCGGTTCAGCTCATGGAAATGAACAACTTTATCTAAGGAAAAATAGAAATTTCTCAAAAAAGAATTGGCCTTCCATACAAAGTTATCATTAGCTGATCAATATTTGTATGGGAGGTGGGAGGTAATTTTTTTTTTTTAATTTCCTCAGATTTTCTTGAAGAAAGTTGTTTGATGGGCAGATGCAGTCCTTAAAATATGACCACACCTTTCCGTTACACGCTGTATACTAAACCCTTCCTTGAAAATTATTCATATATATTACGAAAATCCCTCCAAAGACCAGTAGTTTTTGAGAAAATCGGGCACATACATACATACATACTGGTCAAATACAGAACCTCCTTTTTTGAAGTCGGCTAAAATGTAATGTTAAGCTGACGTTTTTTGTTCGTCAGTTTTTGAAAAGAAACTGTGGAAGAGAAAATAATGTAACGGTTCTGGAGTCATTATTTTACTATTAGGTATTCATTATTTTGTTCCATATAGATAAATAAATACACAGCTTCCAGAGTGCAGGAGAAATTAGAGTTGGTACCTTAAGGCGCTATTAGCCGCCAACGACCTTGAGTGGTTAGCTTGCGTGTTTTGTGCTAAGCTCACGTAACGCGTCGTATGGCCACCCAGTAATAGTACTCGCCCATCAAGGAGCGCTGTCCGGCATTAGACGCATTATTAGTTTACTAAACATTAAATAACAAGTATTAAACTAAAACACTCAGACTAAATTATAAATAATCTTTAAAATGGTGAAAGTTTCATAAAAATACGTTTTATGGTTTTGCCGTGATTCTCAATTTTTTATCCGCGTTAGACATAACTTTACAAATCAATTACACTATGTTATAAAAATATAAATTCAAATATTCTCAGATCAAATTACGACCGAAATAGTCTAGAGTAACATATATTTTTTTCAAAGAAATAAGACTAGTCGTTTAGACGTGATATTCAATTAAAAACCTTTAACTGAAAAGTTGTGTGGAAATCGGTTGTCGTGGTATGGGCATGTGATGCGGAGGAATGAAGAAAATGTCGTGAGGAAAGTCTTGTGTATGGATGTGGATAGCTATAAGAGTAGCGGAAGGCCAAAGAAGCGATGGTTGGACTGTGTGAAAGAGGATATGGGTAAAAAGGAGGTGACTACAGACATGTTGCGCCGACCCCAAATAAATTGGGATAAGGGCAGGAGAATGATGATTCAATTAAAAACCTTTAAAAGTCATATAAATGCGCCTTAAAGGTGTAGCCGAAATGGGTGGTCATGTTGTTGATACTGCGTCTGGCTATGGAAATGAACAAATTTCTTCACAGAAGTTAGTATAAGTTCCCAATAATAATTGTACTTTCCGTACAAAGCTCAGACTCTTACTGACTAAAACCCACCCCTATTCCTTCCCTGCCCTGAGTGCCAAAGGGCGCGGTAACTCTGTTTCGAATTTATCCACAACTCCTGGGCAGGTATCGGCCCCGTCATGTTTTGCTGAAATCTCTTTGAGGCGCGCGTGGAACACTACACGCCGTCAACTCTCGGGCCTGGTGCTGATCGGACGGCGAGCTACCCACTACTCGCCGTCCGCAGGCCCGGATTCGGTTACACCACTTAAATTAACTCTTAAAAAAAAAATTACAGACCGAGGCGCACATTGTTATTGAAAACTCCCAAGACTTCTAGGCAATTTTGCTTTACTTAAAAAATCGTTCTTTTTTGTTTTTAGTCTCCTGTTTCAGGTATTAATCTTAGCACAATTAAGTACAGTTAAATCTAACTCAAAGCTAAACCGAAGTTATGATATACTAGCTTCTACAAGCGGCTCCGCCCGCGTGGAATTTGTGCCTCTCCCAAATTATAAGCCTACGTGCAATTCCAGACCATAATTTATCACTTTGCCTAATTTCATACAGATAGGTTCTGGCAACAAACATACATCCATCCATTCATCCAAAATTTTGCATTAATATAATTAGGACTTATTAAATAAAAGCAGCTCAACAAACCCACTAGGTACCACTTTTCTCCACACCAGTACCCACACCACACAAACGACAAAGTTTCCCAATCCAAACTGATTAGCATATTATTAACCATTGCACAACTCACAAAACATAACATACATATAAGTGCCCAGTATTTACTTAGCTGGGTCCCACAAAAATGACACCCGAGATAAGTATGGATAATTTTATGTCCAAACATGGGCTATTTGTTGGGCAATTTAATTACAAAGTTCGTGTAAAGTTCATGAATTACCACTTGAGTAGGTACTGCGTGGTGTGAAAGATATTTTTATTTCATTTTAATACCTTTGGTAGCCGAGTAACATTGAGTTGCTAAAGTATGAGAGTTTCCTCGTCATCTAACCTGATTAGTTTTAAGAGACTAAAACAAAGGGATAAAAGTGCCCGGGGGTGGAGGATAAGCCCGGGGGTGGAGGATAAATTCGAAAGAGTTACCTCGCCCCCGGGCACTCGAGGCAGGGAGGAACAGGGGTGGGTTTTAGTCAGTAAGAGTCTGACACACCCTTCCGCTCCACCCTAGAGCGGAAGAAGTCATAGGATGATTTCCCACCCCCCCAAAAAAAAAAAAAAAAAAAAGAGATAAAAGTGAATTTTAGGCAGTTATTTTTAATTTTAGTAGGGAGTGGTGCCGATTCTCTTGTACAATAACTAAACTGAAATTAGAGAATCGCTATCTTTTACTAAAAGGCAGTGCGAGAAAAGGATGACTATAGCCATGACCTAAGTTAGAGATGGCAAACTGGTTTACGCCTTGGGCTTTACCGTGTTTTGTCGACATGTTTTTACGTGTTCAACTAAATTTGACAGCTCCAATTGACATCTGTCTCTTTCTTGTTTTATTAGAAAGAAAAAGATAGCAATAGCCTAAATTAAGTTTAGTTTGTGCACAACACAATCGGCACTAGTAGATCTACCTAAATATATTTTCTAAAAATAATTCAAGAAAAAACGCAAGGTTGTTAGTAGTATTTCCTTTTTTTACAATCGGGGGAAATCTTCGAAAGTCGCCTGGACTTTTGGGGGAAAGTCCTGGGAGTGTGGGCTTTCTACCTCACTGAACCAACCCGATGTTCACCATCAGCACATGGAACCCCGTGACCTCTTAAAAGACCACGCTGGAACACCTCTGTACAACGCCTGTTAGGGCACTTCCCTGAGGGTCTCTGTAAAGGGGTCTCCCCTGAGCCTCGCTGTGCACGGCAGCACGTGGTCACTGTGCCTCCGTCTTTCCTGTGATCACTAGGTGTTTGGACAGAGTTCCTACTCTGAACCTGGCTGACTAGATAGGGGTTTAGTTACATTGACAGTAGTCCGGATGCCGACATATTTGTTGATAGTATTAACACATTAAGGAAATATGTGTTGTCCTTTTTAAACAATTCATTTTAAATAGTCTCTTTTTAATCATAAAAATATTTTATTTTATTATTTTATCTTTTTGATATTTTTTTTAATTTTTTGTGTTTGACATTTAAATTTGAGTGCTAATGTTGCTATTTGAATTCCTTTGACATATAATATTTCAAATATTTTATTTAATTTTTCAAAGTTATTTAATTTTTCTAAATTGATGTGAAGATCACTTTTGGGCGTTGGTTTAATGCACCTTATGGTCAAACATTTAGTAGAGTATTCAATTAATTTCCAAGTGTTGACACTGCCAATCTTGACTACATGCTAACTCATTAGTTTAGGTTCTCTCCTAGAGCTTGTGCTATCTTGACAACTGTCACTACAACAACCTCGTAATGCAAAATTAATGCAGCAGATGAAATTGTAGCAAAAAAGTCCCTTTCATAATAAATCCAGGATCGTTAGCACAACTATTATTGTATCATGACACTTTCGCACGACCATTTCAAACGCGTTACTCACTCCTGCGCAGGCCGTATTGGATAGACGCAGTGGTGCAATCTTCATTCCGGAGTAATGACTGACAGATGATGATAATAGTGTTGCGAAGTTGTAAAGTGTACTTCTTGGGCAATAGATTTGATGGTGACCTGAATAACCTGGGTTATTTGTAGACAGTTTAAAAGTGGCGCCAGTCACAAAGTTGAAAGGGAACCGCTTATCTTGGTATGGTCACGTGAAGAGGAGGGATGAAACACATGTAACTAAAAGAGTTATGAATATTAATGTGGATGGATGGAGAAGGAGAGGGAGGCCAAAGAAAAGATGGATGGATTGTGTGAGGAGTGATATGAAAGAAAAGGGAGTTAGTGATAGCGTGACGGCTGACAGGACATAATGGAAGAAAAAAACGTGTTGCGCCGACCCCAAGTAACATGGGATAAGGGCAGGAAGATGATGATTTGTAGACATCAGAAGAAACTCTAAAAAGGGGCTTTTCTTTCGACCTTGACAGTGGTCAAACATGACATTATAATCCTTCCGACCGAATTTTCATCAGGGTGGCCTATCTCATCAGGGATCAGCTAAGTACGCAGGAGATTATATGTAAAGTGCACAAGCGTGTGCGTGCTAGGGAGCAGTGGTGGCCCAGTGGTAGGTATTGGCCGCGACTTACAAGTTGTAGGTTGTGAGTTCAAATACAGACAGGTGCTTTACTTTGTGTAAATTATTTCATCACCACTGCTCTCAAAACGGAGAAGGAAAACATAGTGAGGAAACCGGCATGTCCTAGAACGAAAAATTCGAAGACATGTTACATCCACCAATTCGCGTTGGGCCCGCGTGATGGATTATGGTCCACACCCTCTCACAGAGGAGGCTTGTGCCCAGCAGAGGGGACATTAAAAGGCTGATGGTGATGACGACAAGCGTGTGCGCAAACACAAGTGGACTGTCTGTTCCTCTACTCTCATAGTACGGTAGGATGGCAAGGCAATCCGACACGACCGGGGAGAGATCAGGCGTAGGACCAACGGCTTTAAGGCGCTATTAGCTGCCAATGACCTTGAGTGGTTAGCTTGCGTGTTTTGCGCTGAGCTCACGTAACGCGTCGTATGCCCACCCAGTAATAGGACTCGCCCATCAAGGAGCGCTGTCCGGAATTAGACACATTATTAATTTATTACACATAAAACAACAGGTATTAAACTAAAACTCTGAGACTAAACTATAAATAATTAAATGATCTTTAAAATGATGAAGGTTTCATAAAAATACGCTTTATAGTTTTTGCGTGATTCTCAATTTTTTATCCGCGTTAGACACAACTTTACAAATTAATTATACTATGTTATAAAAATATAATTTCAAATATTCTGAGATCAAATTACGACGGAAATTGTCTAGAGTAACATATATTTTTTTCAAAGAAATAAAACTAGTCGTTTAGACGTGATGTTCAATTAAAAACCATTAAAAGTCGTATAATTGCGCCTTAAGTGCTTTCCGAGGCACGAGGGTGTCACACTCCCCACGTCCAAACTCCAGGCTGAAGAGTAATTTGTAATGGATATCCCCAATGGCACCTTTTGCCCGACCAAGGAATCAAACCCACACTCAGCAGTCGCGCTTTCAACCACAAGAACAGCAAGACATTCTTCGAAAGACATCAAAAAGAATCAGGTGTCCCTAAGTAGGTAGATACAGTACACACACACATTCACACAATTATTTTTAAGGGTGATATCGATCAACGACTGGATTGTGTGAGGAGTGATTTCATAGAAAATGGAGTTAGTGATAGCGTGACGGCTGACAGGACAGAATGGAAGAAAAAAACGTGTTGCGCCGACCCCAAGTAACATGGGATAAGGGCAGGAAGATGATGATGATAGATTAACGACTGACATAGTCTACCATTGCCTTAAGTCCTACTATGTGTTTTTTTTTTATGATATCGCCCATTGCTGGGCGTTCCCATTCTTCTACCATACTTCTTCACTATCGTCCTCAAGTCTAGGCTCTTGGTAATTAGCTAATGAGAATGTTGGCAGAAAACCCAACAAAACTTTTTGGGGCCTAAGATTCGAACCTTGGACCCCATGCTCAGTTAACGGCCACTATACCAACGAGACAGGCAATTATTCACAACGCTCTTAAGTATTTCTGGAAAACCAATTTAAATGAAACATAAATTCTATTTTCATGGAAATGTATCAATTTACTCCAAAGTATGGTAAACAGTATAAACATAGCCTTTTGTGTAAAAACCATAAAATTAAATCAGACGGCTACATTGCTTTATCAAGTGTTATAAATAAGCAAGAAATGTAAAAATATAAAATTTCGAACTCCTATCTAAATAGTAATAATAATATATTATTGCACACATCAATATAAATAATAAAATATTGCACAATAATGTTCATTTTGTTACTTACAACTTTTTAACTCGATGGTAAATCATAGAAAATGTTACTATACTTATCTCCAATGTTTTATTGTTTTGCTGTGGTCCAAGACACAAGATCTAAGCGATTAAAAATAGTCAAGTTGATTGGATGATGGGTTACCAGTTGCCACGACCGATGCGGACTACGGGCTACAGACAGTAAAATTCAGTGATGGATTACCAGAAGGTCTAACAGAAGAAAACTATAGAGGTATACCTGCACCTGCCTGAATCATCACTTGATTCGTGCCGACACAACAGCATATGTACGCGTATTTTGCACTAACTTTGACGGCAGCTTCGCCCGTATGTAAGTGGAGAACTGTCATACGGGAACGTAATACCAGGTTAAAAACTACCCAATCAAGGCCATGGTGTGCAACTTACTCGATGTATTTGTAAATCTAAATTTAATATTTTTATTCCGCAGTTGTAAAGTATTGTTATCAAAATTAAAAACCGATTTATATTTACCTATGCATAAAGTCTTGGCTCAATATGCCACTTGCCTTACATGGCAATGATTCGAACTTACTGTATTCCAAATTATTAACAAATATCCCGACATCGAAATATCCGAAATTACAAACACACAGATTTTAAAATTTATAATTTTAATAGGATTTGCAGCAATTTTGGGCCGCAAAAACTCTCTGAAGACAAATTCAGAAAGTTTTTTTTAAAGTAAAAGCTTCTTTAGCCGTATTGAGCTATTTTAGGTAGGGGCAAAAGTTACGGGTTCGAGTCACCGACATGCTAGAGACGTGTTGTGTCAGACCGTCGACGCGCTGCGGCCTGTTGGTTAAAGATTCAAGTTTTCACTTCGGTCACCAGTCGCATGATTGCCTATTTGTATACTATGTTATTAAACCCAGACCTAAGATACGAAGTTACAGCCCCAACCCACTAAAATAAATAGCTAAAATAACTAAATGCTACAAACAACTACAATTGCACTCAACCCCACCTAATCCTTCATCCTCATAAATTAAACACTCCATAAATAACTAAGCCGCTGTAAACTCATTACTTGGACACGAGACAGTTAATTACGCCCAAACAAAATGAATAAGAAATAGTCTACCGACCTACATAACACTGCATAGGATACGTGTATCACTGGACGAGTGATTCACTTTCATATTAATAAACCGAACGGTTATAATAAAGGGACTCGCTTTAGATTTGCGAAACAGTAAGTACCTACCAGAGAACTGACAACAGGTGGACGAAGACCGTGACTATGTGGAGAGGAACTCATGGGCACAGAAGCAGAGGGAAATCAAAGGCAAAGTGGAAGGACGAGATAGAGACCGTCGGACCACGTAATTAGTCGAACCTCGCAAGGAATTGCGACGAATGGCAATCTCTGGAAGAGGCCTTCAACCGAAGAATTTGGATTGGACTAACAATATCCACACCCATGACTATTCATACGAATGCCAACGGAATAATAAAGGCTTTTTTATTTTTATTTTATTTTATAACGGGTACCTACCAACTAGCAAGATCTTACTAAGATTGAAGACGGAAAAGTCTTGATTAAAGGTTCATAAAAATTCCTATGCATTGCTGTCGACTGGTAATGTGCCCAAAAGACTGGCGGCATTGCCACTGCATGGCAATACTTATCCTCTGTCCAACGAAAAAGCCAGCCCGTGGGTCACGCGAAGTGTCAACAAGGCACCCACTCGGACCCCAGATATTTTTCTTGAAAGGATGCAATTTTTTTTTTTCAAACGTCCCCTTACTAGTATTTACTCCTGTGTCGTGAGTGTGTTCACAAACATGTAGGTAAACTCACATACACAAGACACCCAGACCCGGAACAACTATCTGTAGGCCATACAAAACGTCGCCAGGTCGCAAGCGTGACTGCTGAGCGTCCGGTGCTAGGTTCGATTCCCGAACAATCAATCCCATTGCAATGCCACAAATCAATTTGTCATTAAGTTTTGCGATAATTGAACCTGAAATTTGGCTCAAGATAAGTGTACCAAAATACTATTTAAGGCGTGGACTGACTACGATTTGAGATAGCTTCAAATAAGGTTGAGAATTGAACATAATAGTTGTGTTGACGATGCGAATAGGCATTTATTTTACGGGTTTTCTTTAGATTATCCAGAATATACACAATAAATTAAATAATTGTCTTTTTATTATTTGTTGATAGAAAATTTCAACTGTCTACCTGTTACAGATCATGAGTTACAGCCCGCTGACACATAGACGGACGGACGGAGGGATGGACGGACAGACAACGGATGCTTAGTAATAGGGTCCCGTTGGTTACCCTTGGGGTACGGAACCCTAAAAAAGGGTTCATAATGCTAAAAGAAAAAGCATTACATTTATTTTTAATCGGCGCTGTTTCGTTTACATTCCTACATTATCTCACCCCCACATCGCTTGTGTTTTATTTATTAAACAAATGGACATACCCACCAAGACCAACCCTAAGCAATTCTACTCAAATAAGCGTACCAATAAAAAGAGTGACAGTGGAAAGTGACAATTAGATCTAATCGAAAGATAATGTTTTTGTATTTGTTATTTTTACTACAATGTTGTATCCTCACGCCAACACCCCTAAGAGAGTATACAGGATAACAACGTTTTAACGATTCTAAACCCTGTAGGGTTTTCACTTGACCCTATAGGGCTATAAAATGCAACATCAGATACCGTTAAGTGAATCTTATAGTTACAAAACACGCACAGTCCTCAAGTTTACTATTTAAAAGTGCATTCACAGGGGAATTTAATGCTTATGCTCAAAGAATTAAGCATTATAATAGTATGAATGTTGACAAACACATTCGTTTTGTGTGTTTTTTGCAAATGCATACAATTTTGAACTCTAGTTTCACATTTTTAAGGTTAAAAATTGAGTGAAGAGCAAAGCGATGCGGTCTTTATTAGTGTTGTTCGTAAACACAGTTGCCATGGCAACGAGGTTGTTAATTGATATCAATCTGTGATCGCATCGAGACATAAAATCGATAATAATTCGATTTTATTGTCTCGTTAAGACAAGTTTTTTTTATGTGAATTGGTGGTTGCAGAAAACTAGTAAAAGTAGTGAAAATAAATCTTAAGACAATCCTAGCTTTAAGGCTTCGCTCGAGCTTGGCGGACAGAGCTCCGGCAGGATCTCACGGCGAAATGGAGAGAGCGACTGTCGCAACCCAGCGCTCTGGGCACGCCACAATTGCGGCGGTAAGACCCCTCTTTGAGGAGTGGCTGGAGAGGCGCTACGGCATCCTCACCTTCCGCCGGACGCAGGTCCTCACCGGACAAGGCTGTTTCGGGAGGTTACTGTGTCGGATAAGGCGGGAGGAAACGCTCGGTTACCACTACTGTGCGGATCGCCTAGAGGACACAGTGGAGCTTACGGTGGAGTTCTGCCCCGCTTGGGCGGAGCACTGCCGTGTCCTCGTGGAGGCGATCGTCGGCAGCGATCTCTCGCGCCCGGCCCTGATCCAGGCCATGGTACACAGCGAGAGGGAATGGCAAGCAGGCGCCTCTTTCTGCGAAGCAGTAATTCTCGGGAAGGAGGAGGGGGAACGGGTGAGAGAGACTCAACAGAGCCGCGCTCACGCCCCCAGCAGCAGCCGCCACAGGAGACGCCCTAGGCGTCGGGGGTTGCAAGACTATCTTCGGCCACGGTAGGCGCGGTCTTGCAGACGGCGAGTATTGGGTAGCTCGCCGTCCGATAGGGACCAGGCCCGAGAGTCTCGAGAGTGTTCCACGCGCGCCTTGAAGAGATGTCAGCAATACCTGACGGGACCCGTCAGGGCCGATTCCTGCCTGGGGTCGTGGCTAAATTCGAAAAAGAGTTCCCGTGACCCTTGGCACTCAGGCAACTGGAGGTACAGGGGTGGGTTTTAGTCAGTAAAAGTCACCCACACCCTCCCGCTACACCAGTGGCGTATTCAAAGATTTGGCGCTTCGGGCCAAATATTTGTGCTGCCCCATAGGGAATATTCTTTTATGCTAAATTGCTTATTTAAAATTTGAGCTACACGACTCGGATAGGTAAGATTTTCTTGTGATAGACAAGAAGTTATGGGGTGGCAAGAAAAGAAATAGTAGTGCTTATCGAACTTGAAAAAACGGCAGCAGGTGGCATTTGTCGCCCCTGGTGGTTTGCCGCCCCGGGCCACGGGCCTCTTGGCCTAAGGGTAAATACGCCACTGCGCTACACCCAGAGTGGGAGAAGTCTCGACAATTTCACAACCCACAAAAAAAAGAAAGCTTCGCCCGAGTGAACGTCGAAAATTATCCAAGGGTTGTTACTTCCGAGATAAATAGTGTACCTATTCCGGAACATGGTATACCCGTGTGCCGAGTTTTATCCAAATTCGTTCATCCGTTAAGACGTGAAGAGATAACAGACAGACAGACGAGAGAGTAATTTTCGGATTATAAAATTAGTATGGATAAAAAAATGTATTTTGTTTTTGTTGTTGAGTTTTTAAGCATAAGTTACTATATTATAAAATATATAGATAGTTTAATAGGTGTGTATAACAACATCTTGGTCATAATGTAAGACGTTGTACATATTGATGTGTGAAATAAATAAAAAAATGTGAGCCGTCACGGGACGCCTGGCAGATGTGAAACATCGACATTATTTTGTAAAAGTAATATGCAGAAAAGAACATATTGTGATAGGAACAAATCTTACTATTTGATGGTGTAATAACAAAACAAAAAAACATCGTATAGCGTGGCGACGCGTCGCCACGGCATGCGTCGCCACGCCAGAAATCGGTTTTACGTGCGGCTATAGATGTTTCACATCAATAAATCTTGAAATTAATATAAGTTGGATAGGATAGTGTATTAGCATTATAAACGATATTTCTCAATTCAATTTACCAAGAAACCCTTTAGATGATTGTGTAAATATCCATATTTACGGCAAAATCTTCTTCTACCTTTGCAATTAACCTAAAAACTTTACTAACCATATGCTACAGGTAGTAATTACGAATCTACTAGTAATTAAACAAACAAAATGGACGGAGAAATGTAATTAATAGCAATTAAAGATGTTTATTAAGATTTGATTGCATTAGAAGCAGAGTATACTGAGCCCTTTCTGCTTCTCAGCATCTGGGTTAGAAGGTTGCAACGGTATCGCTGCGTGGTTTGCTGTTTCCATTAAGATGGTGATCAGAGAAATGTTTGGCACCTACTAAGTTACTGACGCAGAAAATGTGTGATTCACGAGGAGAGAATGTACATACTGTGTTCTGTCCTGTTGTATGATCAGTTGCTTGAGACAAATTACTTTTCTGTTAGCGTTCACGCTAATGCTTAGTACAAAATGTCACGTGACAGTTCTCTCTGTAGGTAATGTCATAACCATACATTTTTACCACTTAGCGTGAAAGCTAACAGAAAAGTAATTTGTCTCAAGCAAGCCCAGGGCCCGTACCATGACTGTTTGCAGGACAGGTTAAGGAGATGGTTATTTCGCCGCACATAGTTCGAAATCGCTTGACATATCACGACATGACATACGACTTTTTGACACTCTTGTCAAGTATGTATCTGTCTGCTGAAGAGTACGAAATAAGTAAAACACGTAGTTATAGACGGAACGTGACGTGACGGACATGAAGCAGGATCGTTAAAATGTGTGAGTGACCTTGACGAACGTAACGATGACGTATCGGCTTTTCATTTTGTCTATGTGAGCTTATTTCGCGTGTACAGCTACAGATACAAGCCGGCTTCTCAATCAGTACTTTAGAGTGCTGGATTTTGACACTCCGTCTATAACCTTTCATAGTCTAAGAGTAAAACATACACGTGCAGGATCACATGGCAAGTATGCGGGTAGCTTAAAGAGATGTGTGGAAGTAGATATTGTTAAAGTTGCGCCAACCCTGCATAAATTTTGATCAGGGCTTGCTTGATAGATGATTGCAGGCGTATATATCCGCCAAGTGGCGCCCTCATTGAATAAAAAATCGTAGCAAAGCCTAGAAAGTAAATATTAAATAATCCTATGTTGCGTTTACTACAAAGAGGATAAGATATTTTAACGTTGTTAAAACAGGACTCAAAATGTTTCGTATCCAAAGTAGTAGGCAAAAGTGTCAAAAAACGGCCGTTTTTGGTACTTTTGCCTATTACTTTACATACCAAACATTTTGAGTTCGGTTTTAACAACGTAAAAATACCTTAGCCTCTTTGTAACAAACGCAACATAGGATTCTTGAATTAATATTTATTTTCTATGCTAAGATATGATTTTTTATTAAATGAGGGCGCCACTTATGCGGAGGTAGGCCCTTAAGAGAATTAGGTGTCTATAAATGTAGCGGTCTTCTCTCTCGACGTGGTGTAAAAAAAACAGGCCAAGTGCGTGTCGCACTTCTCACATTTAGGGTTCCGTACCAAATGATGGAATTGTCAAAGATAAAATCTGATTTATCGAAAATTGGTATTTGTTACTAAAATATACGTAATAATAAACATTATCACTAAACTTCATGACCATAGGTCAATGGAGAGTTACAAAATTCTTCGTAACAAAATTTTGTGACAGACGACGGACACACAGACGGACACGTAAGTGACAGCAACAGGGCTCCGTTTGGATCCTTCGGGTACGGATCCCTAAAAAGCTGTGGTAAAAGAATAGGTACGTCAGCAAATTTAATGGTGCACTTACATACTTATATCCTGACTTACCAGAGTAGGTACGTCAAACGTAGAATATCGCCAATCTTGGATGATCTGTTAATTAAGTCATCGGAAGGATTGTGTTTTTTGTGCCGTCCCTTTATCTCCGTGGTGATTGTGGAATATCCTTTTTAACCGACTTCAAAAAAGAGGAGGTTCTCAATTCGTCTGTATGTTTTTATTTGGATGTTTATTACGCGATATCTCCGCCATTTGTGAATAGATTTTGATGATTCTTTTTTTGTATGATAGGCCATACTTCAGAGGTGGTACTATATAAATTTTATCAAAATTGATTCAGCATTGTTTGAAAAAATCAACATAAACAAAAAATATGCATACACAGATGACGTTTTGGTTGTCTCCAAATGTTCAAATTCCATGTTATTGGTGATAGCGATATTCGGGCATAACTTTAATATTTAGTTTTACTTCTGGTGTACAACAAAAATAATTAAAAAAAAACTGAAATGTGAAAAATAAAAAACTTTTTTCAAAAAATACAACCGACTTCTAAAAATTGTAAAATAACTTCAATTTCGGAAGTCGCTGTCAAATAACGAAGAAACAAAAAAAAAAACACCGACTTCCGAAATTGAAGTTATTTTACAATTTTTAGAAGTCGGTTGTATTTTTTGAAAAAAGTTTTTTATGACGTAAGTCTTTCGCCATTGACTTGCAATGTGTTACCTACACACTGCAGTCCGTTGATTAACTGTCTCCATTAATCTGGCAAAAACGGAGTCGTAGTAAGCAGGATGTGTGATAAGCATCACCTTCATACTTATTTTTCCGTTTTCTTTTTTTTGTCTTTTACTATATGTGTGTAAATTAATCACTACTTATGTCATAAAAGTCCGCCGCGTTTGTACGTGATAAACTCAAAAACTACTGAACGGATTTTCATGCGATTTTCACCAATAGACAAAGTGATTCATGAGGAAGGTTTAGGTATTTAATTTGTACCCGAGCGAAGCTGGGGCGGGTCGCTAATTTTTAAATAAATGGTACTATATATTTTTTTTTTTTGTGATTTTAAACAAAACAATATTCTGAAGTAATGAATTGTTATGACCCGACTTACAGGTTTTGAAAAAAACTTAGTTTAGGCACTAGTCTTCCACAAATTAAGCATAAAATTGTAAATGTAGACTAATTTAACTATGTGCTGTAATTTGTAATAAGATAATAAAATCTTTTCTATTCTATTCTACTTATTATGTAAGTTGAATAAACTGCAGTTTGCTACAAAATCAAGCTTGATGATATTAAATTGTATTTCCCGATGTAAATCAGTAAGAACAGCCATATTTTATGCTGTATATCGTAAAGATGTTCGTTTAGCATTCGCCGCGGTAGAAGCTCATGCCCCCAGCGCTATAGTACCTATTATGAGGCTTCCGGCGACTGGGACCGCAATTAACTAGGACCGCGGTCCCAGTCGCCGGATCCGTAAAAATTAAATATTTTTCTTCCAGCGACTGGGACCACTCATAGATAACTTAAAAAAATCTATTATTCAAGCCAAAATCGGTACAGTCAAACGACAAAAATTCTAAATTATTTATATGAATATCATTGACTCGTTCTAGATATGATTTTATCCTATGTGCTTAGTAATAGATTAAGCTAGCCCGTTTTTACATAATTCACACATGCAGGTAAACACACACAAAGGGAATAGCATTGTATGATGGTATAATACTATCCCTCTCTAACTCGAGTCCGTTTTGCCTGTCGATTTCAAGGTCAGGTAGCCCTTTTGTTATAAACGGGAAATTTTGCATCGCCCGATGACAGGCTCGGCCAATCACTAACAAGAAGCTTATCAGTTTAAGAAAGTGAAGTTTTGTATCAGACAGTGTCGTGTTAGATCATTGTAAGATACTGCGCTGAATATTTGTTGCAAATTGTGTGATGTGAGTGGGGTGTAGTGACTTCATTTAATAGTTTTCAGGTATGTAAAACAATTTTTTACTAACTTTTCTTCAATTATTACATCTAAAAATTTTTCGTTAGACTGTACATTTTTTGATTTCGTTATCATTTATGAGTGGTCCCAGTCGCCGGAAGAAAATTATTTCATTTTTACGCATCCGGCGATTGGGACCGCGGACCTAGTTAATTGCGGTCCCAGTCGCCGGAAGCCTCCCTATTATATTATCTGTGCCCTCAGTGATTAGTGGCGCCATCTGTTCCCTTTCTAAACGCATTAAACAGAACAAGTACTAAGTAACTGCATTAATATTATTTACATCGCTATCAACTGCGACTGTTACGTATAGGGCTAATGTTTTCCTATTAGATTTTCTGCGGGAGATGATTTTTTTATACTTCATATTGCTATCAAAAGTGATTTTATCAATCAATAAAAAACTTTTATACAAAAAAATAGAACCGACTTCCAAAAAAAGTGCAAAATAACTTTAATTTCGGAAGTCGGTGTTCCTGTTTTGTGCCTTTGTTTTTTGACACCGACTTCCGAAATTAAAGTTATTTTGCACTTTTTTAACCAACTTCGAAAAAGGAGGAGGTTATCAATTCGGAAGTTTGTATTTTTTTTTTTTTTTTTTTATGTATGTTCGGGCATAACTCCGTCATATATTGACGGATTTGCAAAATTCTTTTTTTGTTCGAAAGGGGTTTATTCCGAAATAGTCCCATTTAAATTTCAAAAAGATCTGATGATGGGTTTCGGAGACAGACAACGGAACTCTTCAAAAATTGACAGCAAATCAACCGCGATTGCTGCTATCGTATGTCTATGAATTGTTAATACAGTTTAATGGAAAACCACAACTAAAAAGTGAAAAATAAAAAACTTTTTTACAAAAAAACAGAACCGACTTCCAAAAAAAAGTGCAAAATAACTTTAATTTCGGAAGTCGGTGTCAAAAAACGAAGACACAAAACAGGAACACCGACTTCCGAAATTAAAGTTATTTTGCACTTTTTTTTGGAAGTCGGTTCTGTTTTTTTTTTGGAAGTCGGTTCTATTTTTTTGGAAAAAAGTTTTTTATTTTTCACTTTTTAGTTGTGGCTCCCCATTTAAACTGTGTTAACAATTCATAGACATACGATAGCAGCAATCGCGGTTGATTTGCTGTCAATTTTTGAAGAGTTCCGTTGTCTGTCTCCGAAACCCATCATCAGACCTTTTTGAAATTTAAATGGGACCATTTCGGAATATAGCCCTTTCGAACAAAAAAAGAATTTTGCAAATCCGTCAATATATGACGGAGTTATGCCCGAACATACATAAAAAAAAAAAAAAATACAAACATCCGAATTGATAACCTCCTCCTTTTTCGAAGTCGGTTAAAAATTACTCCGCATCGCTGTTGATTGCAAGTGTGCCCAAAAGACTGGCGGTTTTGCCACATTGTATGGCAATGCTTAACCTCTGGCCGAGGTAAAAGCCAGCCGTTGGGTCACGCGAAGTGTCAACTAGGTGTTTGGGTAAATCTTTAAATAGTGTATGAGCACTCGAAGCCCACGACCCAAGTGTTTCAACTCCAATTTGCTGGAAACTTGTCACGTTGCGGCCGGAGTATTGGTGACACGTAGAGGAGGTCGTAGGAGTGACACGCAGAGAAGGACGTAGAGTGGGAGGACCGTATATGAGAGTTGGATGAAGATAAACACGACGAGTTCAGACGTATATTTTATTATATACAGTAGGCTTGATTATATCGAGCACTTATAAATCGTACGTACACCATACACTGTGACTTTGTAAAGGTATAAATTGTTTTATTGCTAGGAACTGCCTGGTTATAAAAGCTGCACTTCACTGTTCTAGTAGCTCTTACAAACTGGTAACTGTCATTTATTGAATAGAAGGAAAATGACAATCATGGATAGGAGCTAAGTCTAGCTCGGCAGCAGAATTAGAACAGATTTTTAATATAGAAACAGACTATTGGCAGAGAAAACTAGTAATATTTTAATTTTAAATTAAAAAAGGTAGAAAAGAACGTAATTTTGGAATAGAGGTCAAAAAATAAACAAGGCTTTAACACTGCCTTGTTACAAACTGTAATTGTTTTTATATTTCTGCTACTTGAGGCTTACCGCAGCCACAGCGGGAAATATTCTTAATATTTCTTGACAGATAAATATTTAGAAAACCGAATTCTCTTACTCTCTTCTTTAAAAGATTTTCCAAAAAATCTGGTTCTATCCTACGACAAAACTCAACTATTGAATCAACTAATTTCAAACTACTATCTTTTTTCATTGACAGATAAATGATAAAGTTTCGTACAACAACCTGGGAACACAGTTGTACTTTGAGGACCGCAAAAGTCATTGAACCACAACTAACCAAAAAAAGTTAACAAATAAATCTTCATGCTTTGAAGTTCTTCAAAGAAAAACAAATGACAAAAGAAAGTAAAACTACAATGTACAAAGCTACAAACTCTATGACGAATGTTTTCAGATACTTATCTTAAGACCTATCGGGCACACACATCTCTGTATTTATCTTAGGACTGTGCCAGAGATTCTCAACATTTTTTTAATTAAAGTGAGACAGACACCTGTTGAGATTTAAAAATCATCTTGAAGTGACCTCACAATTTCAATGGACTTCTGAAAGAAAAAGGTATGCGACAAAAGGCACAGGTAATTAATGTATGACGCACTTTAGGCCTTGCCGACTGATTGACAAAGAGCTGGTTCAGCTGGTTCAGCTGGGCAGATGACAGCGATGTGGAGGAGTACTTCGACGCTGAAGTGGATTTTGATATTTATTTATCTATACTTTACTGTAAACCAATTAAATACCCACACATTAAGAAAAACTTAAATCTAGAAAACATACAATTGGCGGCCTTATCGCATGCCGCGTTCTCTGCCAGGCAACCTGGAATGGACAGAGATTGCCTGGACACAAGATGCGGCTGCACTAGGTGCAATTATAAAGTTTACAATAGAATAAAATAGATACATAGATACTAAATAAATAGACAAGAAAATAGAAACGAATAGTGACAAAGAAAAAAAAAGAAGAAAAGAAAAAAGAAAGAAAGAAAGACATAAGTGGCAAAGGTTGAATAAATTAAACAGCTAAAACTAGAACATGATCACAGTGACAAGTAGGTCCCTAATGCTCCTTTACAAGTCTTTTAAATACTGGTAGTGATTGCGCGCGTTGTATTAACACTGGCAATGCATTCCGCAGACGAGCGGCCTGTGCAATAAAAGTTTTATCTTGGAAATTATTTGTATATCATGTACGTAGTTAGGTTATAAATAATTTGTCAATATTGAAGTCATTTATGTCCTAATAAAAAAAATACATTAAATTTATAACTTGCAGGTACCTATTGTGTGTTAAAATTAAATGCAAGTCAAGTGATGCTATTGGCTGTTGATATATTCCATCAACCAATGACAATGTACGCGCGCTTGATGGTCACATTCTTCTTATGTTAGTGGCGATGGCAAATTTAGTTTTTAAAAATAATGTTTGGCCTAGAATTCAGCTACGGCAACAGTATCCTCACATGTACAGGCAGCACATTGCGGCGCAAGATGAGAGGTAGATCATGGTCTGAGAATTAAGCGATAGCTTTCGTTACAGGAACTCTTTGTTCGTGATATTTACCTACTAAGTTTATTGTCTTTTAGCTGGTGTTCTGCCGTAGCAAGGCAAATGCCTTCCTTTCTTCTTTCCATTACTCCCGGTTTTAGCTATAAGTGCGAATGATATTCTTAAAATATACAAACACAGCCTAGATTGTCAGCTCTGCTACAGGTAGAATTAAAGTAATGGCAGATCGGAACACTCTATTTTTACCCGACTGCGCGACACAAGGGAGGGTGAAAATATGTTGTTATCAGCCTATATACGTATGTATGTATATATGTATGTGACACTATAGAGACCAAACGCGTGGGCCGATTCTTACGTGAATTGATTCGTCTACGAGTATTTGTAGGTATATATGGCGACAACCAGACGACATATTGTGAAAAAGAAAAAAATGAAAGTCGAAGAACTTTTCTTTTTTTATTAAGTGGGGTATCACTAAAGTGTTTTTTTTTTTTTTCAAAATACCCGACTTTAACAAACAACAAAAAAGTTCCAAACAAGTCACTTTTCAAGCAATCTGATGCAGTTGGTGGCATGAAATCAATAATTGAACTAAAATAACAGCCCCCAACTGCATCAGACTGCTTGAAAAGTGATTTTTTGTTTTATGTTTTTTTTATTTACAGTCGGGTTTTTTTAAAAGATAATTTTTTGAATTGACTTTGGATTAGATTGAAGTTATTTGTATTATTTTTTTATTGTAATTTTAATTGATAGTAATGTAGTGTTGTAGTTATTGAGTTTATGCTAAATGTTAGACATCAGATGTAGTATTTCAAGACAGCATTATTATTGTAGTGAGCGCTATGTTACTATGTACACCCTAATCGTCATGTGCATTAGTCCTGTTTTATATCGTGACTGCAGTCACGAGCAAAAATATGTACACAACCAAACTTTACTTGTAAGCTCGAGTATCTTAAAACCGTCCATTGAAGATACTCGAGCTTACAAGTAAAAGTTTGCTTGTGTACATATTTTTGCTCGTGACTGTACCTGTTAAATGTGTAATGAACATGATTTGGCTGTACTAAATAAAATAAATAAATAAACACTCCGCGGGTCGCTGCGCACTAGCAAATTCATGTGACAGTGGCCTTTTTATATTATGACAGTGGGGAACTGCTGCCCTTTTTTTTTTGTCGGGGTGGGAAATCAACCAATGACTTCTCCCGCTTTGGGTGGAGTGGGAGGGCGTGTCAGACTCTTACTGACTAAAATCCACCCCTATTCCTTCCCTGCCTGAGTGCTCAGGGGTGCGGTAACTCATTTTCAGAATTTATCCGCTACATCTAGGCATGCAGGCACCGGCCACGGTGGGCCCCGTCAGTGGTGGCTGACAACATCTCTTTGAGGCGCGCGTGGAACACTACGCGCCTTCGACTCACGGGCCTGGTGCTGATCGGACGGCGAGCTACCCACTGCTCGCCGTCCACAGGCCCGGGTCTACGGTGGCCGGAAATCGTCTCGCGACGTCCTACGCCCAGTACGCCCAGTACCTCTCCTGCAGTGGTAGCGGCCGGGGCTGTGAGGGCCACTCCGTTGAGCTTCCCTCACGCGTCCCGCCTCCGCCTTCACGAGCATTACTGCTTCGCAGAAGGCGGAGCCTGCCTCCCATTCCTTCTCGCTCCGTACCATGGCTTGAATCAGGGCCGGGCGCGAGAGGTCGCCGCCATCTATCGCATCCACGAGGAGGAACTGCTGCCCTACCATGGCGTCTTAAAACTATCATCTTTTCGGTGAGAGAGAGAGAGACGTCGTTATACAGAACGAATAGCACTATCCCTTTCTCTCACCGAAAAGATGATGGTTTTAAGACGTCAGCCTCGAAACGCGAACTTCACACACGTTATAACTTTGAATCGAACTATACCAAAGCTGATTGGCTAACCTTTTAACCACGTCATGAGACTCTTTCCGTTTCTCAAGCATTAGATAAGTAATAGTTATGTGTTTTTACTTCAAAATTATTGTTATTACTTGCATCTTTTCACACCCACACGAGGCAAAAAATGACTGCCGGTATCTCGAACTGTCAAATGCATTTGAATTTATGATCAACTAAAAACATTAAAACCTTGGTTTCAAGTTCTTATCAAATAAAGTAAGACTTCATAAAGAAGCACGGTGTGTTAAATTTGTAATAAATTGCAGCCATTTACAGCTGTTCTTTATTATTACTTAAAGACGTTAGCTTGATAAAGGTAATTTATGTCTCGAGCAGTGACATGGATGAAATGGCGGCAGGTCACCGGGACTATCTGCGACTCCCGCACTCCCCTTAAGGGCCTACCTCCCCATAAGTGGCGCCCTCATTGAATAAAAATTCGTCTCTTAGCATAGAAAATAAAGATTAAAGAATCCTATGTTATGTTTGTTACACATAAAATAAGATATTTTTACGTTGTAAACAGGACTCAAAGTGTTTCGTATCCAAAGTAGAAAGCAAAAGTGTCAAAAACGGCCGTTTTTGGTAGTTTTGCTTACTACTTTGGATACAAAATACTTTGAGTCATGCTTCCACAACGTCAAAATACCTTGTCCACTTTGTAACAAACGCAACATAGGATTCTTTAATCTTTATTTTCTACGCTTTGCTACGATTTTTTATTCAATGAGGGCGCCACTTGGCGGCTATATACGCCTTAAACTTAAGGGGAACATTTGTAAAACAATGGTCAGACCTGCTGTCTTGTATGGTTCAGAATGTTGGGCCACAAAAGGGATGAATGAAAAGCATTTGCATGCATCTGAGATGAGAATGCTAAGAGCGATGTGTGGTGTTACGCGCATGGATAGAATTAGGAATGAGTATATAAGAGGAAGTTTGAAAGTGGCACCGCTGACTGAAAAGTTGTGTGGAAATCGGTTGTCGTGGTATGGGCATATGATGCGGAGGAATGAAGAAAATGTCATTAAATATTTTTCACTTGATATCCGCTTATATTTATATGGAGGTCGTGTTTATTTGACATGAGCAGTAATGTCAAACTGTCACTAAAGCAAAGGACATGTGGTTCATACAGCTTAGATACGTTTTCTATTTAAAAAATAATTAATTTGATTTAATATTGACAAGCATATATTATTTTAATTAGACTTACCGTACATTTAGATCGTATAATACTAAATGAATGATAACTGTGCCCTAAATGCATAAAATAGTTTCTTATGGATTATTTGATGATTCCTCTTTGGCTGAATGTCACTTACTCATGTCAAATAAACAAGACTTCCGTAAAAATATAAGCGGATATCAAGTTAAATATATTTAGTGATCGTTATATTTTTACCCTAGTTAACAAACTCAAGAATAATTTCACTATACGTCCAAAATATGCCCGGAATGGACAGAAACTATTAATAGTCCTTAATTTTATTTAGAATAAAATTAAGGACTATTAATAGTTTCTGTCCATTCCGGGCATATTTTTGTATGGCAGATGGGCATTCCCCTTTGGTGCTCTGAAACAGCAAGACGAGGCTGTGGCAGACCACGAAGGAGATGGCGGGGTAACTTAGATGTCTTCCTAGTTTTTTTGCACCTCTGATGCCAGATGCGCATCCAGCAATCTGCTGTAGTAGGTACGCTTTTACTGTCTGAAAGAATAACGTCATTTTTTTAAATTCTGGTTTCGACTCTATAGAGTCCTATAGGATCGCTTGATAAATTGCAATGAGTTCCTGTGTCATTATTGATACATTACAGTTTACTTTAAAACTGAGATTAGTTCCTAAGCTTTGGTCAAACATCCCTGCACCATATTGCCATCAGTAAAAATTTTATGCCAACTACAATACATAGATTAAAAAAAAAAACTACTAATAAATTACTAATAATTAATACTACTAATAAATTTGGATTATAATTAGATTTGGGAACCTTTACACATTCTAGATAAAAAATCAGATCAAAGTAGGTAACATTAATTACATTTTTGAAGTGAAACTTCTTTAGAATCGTTGTGATTTCAAACCGGATGCAACGGAAAATACGACAGGTAAGAGACACAAATACAAAAATGTGTAGGATGAAGCCAGGAAAGAATGAGACAGAAATATATCTCCAAATTGAAACTAAAACATTTGTATCGTATTTTAGTTATCTTATGCCTCTTGTATCATTTGTTGAAACTGAAAATATGGAACTTGAGCAATAGATTATGTAACATATGTTAAATAAAATATAAAATATCTTTTAAAATTAATCAAAATACTTTCATTTCTAAACAATTAAACTTTGTAATTATACTACCCTTGTTATATTCATCTCATTCTTTTGTCGATTTACTGAAGTTTCACTTCTATCGCGTGTGAATCGCACACACATCTTTTTTTTTTATTACATGTCTTTCTGGATTTGAAAAGAAACACAGAACCGAGAAGAGTGGAAGGAATGGAGGAGGATCTTTGCTGAGCAGTGGGGCAATATAAGCTCGTTATAATATTATATCTTGTAGAGATGACATTTCTGTCATCCATATTGTGTTTCTTTGATATGCATAGAACCAACGTAATGATACATGTGGGTATTGTCTAGATCTTATATATCACATCAGAAAGATTTCTTTCTAAAATATGAACAACTCAAGCACAACTGTCATAGAGACACTTAGATTGCCCGTTAGAAAGGACGCCTAAGTAAAAAGTTAATATTAAAATAATATTATTCTTTTCGGCAAACCTTTCCATTTCATACCCATAATAATATACTGGGAATGCATAAAAAATAACTAGTCGCCATATTGGATTTGGAATGGCGTCACTTCGTTAATCATGCATTGTCATCTAAGTCATCTAAACTTAACATATATGTGAAATTTCAGCTCAACCGGAAACCGAGAGTGCCCAAATTTAACGCCTGAGATTTTATTAACCGATGAAAAAAAAGGAGGAGGTTCTCAATTCGACGTACGGCGACATAATATATATATATATGTCGCAGCCATGTGGCTGAATTCGCCATTCAATTGAACGCCTAGGCCGTTCATTAAACGCTGGCATTCAATTAAATGACTGAAGGACAACCAGCCAAGTCGTTGAAAGCAACGTTTAACCAGATTGTTGGATTTCGTTGAATGTTAGGATGCAAGTCCGAGCGTAGCGAGCGAACTCAGACCCCGATATCCCCTTCGTGGTTTTTTTATTTTTAAACCATTGATCGACTACGCCTTTTAAATACATTTTTTTTCTCTTTTTAAAAACGTTAACACTAGAAATTACTCCTGTATCGTGGGTGCGTTCACAAACACGTATACTCACATACACAAGACACCCAGACCCGAAACAACTAACTGCAGGACATACAAATATTTGTTCCGTGCGGGAATCGAACCCGCGACACGCGGCACAACAGCCGAACGCTCAACCACTGCGCAATATTTTTTGAAGGGAAAACTTGTTTATTCGCGTTAGGCATTTTTGAGACGGGAAGAAACTATTGAACTCTATTGACGCGAGTCACCGTCACCGACCGTCGTAGCACTCGTAGCGGATTGTTTTTTTTTTATGAATTTAGATCTTATGATCTTTCTACGGGTTTTATAGAGGGAGACCAAATTTTGGTAATTTTTGCGATTGCACTTACCGTTTTCGAGATATTTACGATTTTACATCTTAGTAACCCCTCTCTCTCTGCCTTAATAACCCCCGTCTTTTATCATTTTTCATTTAACTTGAAGTTTTGAATCACTTGGCCAGAGTCTTGGTCAGTCATCTTCAAAGGGCTGACTTTCAACACGCCAAGTTGTTAAACGTTGAGTGATACTAGTTGAATTAACTATCGGCCTAGCCATTTAATTGAATGGCGTTTAATGAACGGCCTAGGCGTCCAATTGAATGGCGAATTCAACCATATGGCTGCGACATATATATATTTTTATATAGTTAGTTACCGGTGAAGCTACTAAAAGGTAAACCAAGTACAACACTGGACGATTAAGTATTGTCAGCCTTGCACAGTGCGTACTGACTACTGCGTAGGAGGGTCATTCTGCATATTTATTTTATTTAACTAACTTATTGCACGTCAAGTCGGAACGTTTGGGCAGCATCGTCAGGCCGGCCGTATCGTTCGTCTGTAGGCGTCCTTAGTCACGACAAAATTTATATCCCCCAGCATTCGTGATTGTTGCTTCTTCTTTTATTTTTATTCACTATTTTACGTTGGGCAGGATAGGTGCCTGTTTTTGCTTGTGGTAGGGTTGGCACGGGAAAGAAGTTGCTCTTTGATTTTAAGTGTCTTATTAATAAATTAAAATTCTTCATAGAATTATTTTAAATTAAGAACCCGCTAATCAGTGTTTAACTTAAACACATGCTTATTTTAAAACACTTTTATTATCTTCAAAAAACCTTAGAAGTTAAATTTGACTCACTTCCCGGTTTCCGATTAAGTTGAAGTTTTTCGTACATGTTTAGTTTTGATGACAATGGTGTCGATTCTTTTGTTCAATAACGAAAATAAAATTAGAAAACTGTCTTTACTAAAAGGCAGTGCGAGAAAAGGACGGCTATAGCTATGAACTAAGTTAGAGATGTCGAACTAATTTACGCCTTGAGCTTCACCGTGTTTTAATCGACATGTTTTACGTGGAGCCTTAATTTGTATGTAAATATTAGTTCAACTAAATTTGACAGCTCTAATTTACGTCCGTCTCTTTCTTTTTTTTTTATGTTTGATAGGCTCGCGTTTGACCACTATCTCACCTGATGGTAAGCGATGATGTGGTCGAAGATGGAGCACGCTTGCCTAGAAGTAACCTATTCACTCTTGACTTAAAGACTCCCAGGTTGTATCTTACAGGAAACACAGACTCCGGCAGAGAATTCCACTCTCTAGCTGTACGTGCAATGAATGTTTTCTCAAAACGCTTTGTGCGTATGGATGGGATGTCCACCATGAACCGGTGGCACTTCGCCGTACGTCTTGTGGTCCTTAGATGAAACGGGCTTGGCGGAATCAAATCATGCAATTCCGTCGCACACTCCCCAAAATGTAATCGATAGAAAACCGACAGGCTAGCAACTCGGCGTCTATGTTCAAGACTTTGGAGTTTTCACTCAACGAGTCTATCATTGCCGATGATCCTCTTGGCTCGTTTCTCAATTGACTCAAGGGCATCAAGCTGGTATCTTGTTATCTTTCTTGTTTTATTAGAGAGAAAAAGATAGGAATAGCCTAAATTAAGTTTAGTTTGTGCACAACAGAATCCGCACCAGTGCATGGTTAGCTAAGTGACGTCATTCTAAATCTAATATGGTGGACTTCCAATGATGGCGGACTAGTTTTGTATGCATTCCCATGATGTATGGGTATGAAATGAAAGAGTTTGCAAAGGAAAACACGATTAATAATAAACAAAGGGTGTTTTCTAGTTTTTTTTTTAACTATAGAAAATTATTATAACGGAATAACGGAATAATAACGGAATAATAATAAATTTATTCACAAACTTTTTTACAAGAATCCTATGAAAACCCTGACTTCTGAGCTAGGTAAAAAAAAAACCTGTATTACAGAAGTCAGTGCCCTCTCCCACTTCCTACCTGATACAAATTGTGAATAAAAATTAAAAAAATAATAATAATAAGATGAAATAAATCAAATAAGTGATGGGTTAGGTTTACTCATGATGTGTTTATGCATGTAGATGAAACGTCTTTGTATGTACGTGTGTGTGAGGGTGTGTGTGTGTGAGGGTGTGTGTGTGTGAGGGTGTGTGTGTGTGAGGGTCTGTGTGTGTGATGGATGCTAGATGAGGGTGAGGTATGTGGTAGTAGGGAATATTAATCTGTGAGCAATAACATTTCAGTTTGGTCGTAGTTTAATTGAAGTAGCCAGTTCTTAATTTTAATTTTTGTTTCTCGAACAGTAAGAGGATGAATGTTTATTATTATAAGAATAAGACCCAAACTATGTATTTTGCTTTCACAATTTTTACCGGGATACAAGTAATTATCATAAATATCAAACAAAACGGACGTGAAGTTGAGTAAAATAATATTGTAATAACTCTACACCACATAGTTTCCTGTAATTACCACTCGTAGAACAATGTGAAAGTATTTTATTACTGCAATTTAAATATGCTGTTTACGATGCACTTACGTTTTCCTAAAGACAGGTTGTCAAAGGAAACTCAGAAGATGAAGAAAAGGTTGGAGGTACTGTGATACCTAAGGTGTAAAACAAACCTTGATAGCAGTCCCTCGAATATACCTACTTTTAAAGCAGTGGTTCCCAACCTGTGGTCTGCCAGAACTAAAAACTGGTCTGCAAAAGGTCCACAAATTTTAAACTTTCCACTTGAAAAGTAACGTTGATGCGAACTGATTCTAAGTTTCTATCAGAAATGCTGCGATTGTATGCCAAAGCTCGTTACTTTTACGATTTTAAATAATTGATATGCTACAAGTTTTGAATTAATGATATAAATGTATTTTTAGATTAACACACATAATTTTGCTTCTGGGTTTCTGATCTAACAACAACGAAACTTTAGTGGTCCCGGTGAAAAGAAAAGTTGGGAGCCACTGTTTTCAAGGATTGCAAATTTAAAATAGTATTTGATTTGATTCAGAGGAGCTCGTGGCTAAAGTAATAACAGCCGCATGGGACGATAAACCAGGTTAAGCTACGCTTGCCGGGGTTGGTCCATGGATGGGTGACCATCTTTACATACCGAGACTCCTCCGTGCCTCGGAAAGCACGTTAAGCCGTTGGTCCCGGCTGTCAATCGTGGATCTTTGACAGTCATTACGGGTAGTCAGAAGCCCGAAAGTCTGACAACCAGTCTTACCAAGGGCTATCGTATTACCCAGTAACTGGATGGTGGAGGTCAGATAGGCAGTCGCTCCATGTAAAATACTGGTATTCAGCTGAATCCGGTTAGACTGAAAGCCGACCCCAAGATAGTTGGGAAAAGGCTAGGCATGATGATGATTTGATTTGATTCAGAACAGTGGTAACGGCCCGCGACTTACAAGTTAAAACGGTCGTGAGTTAAAACTCAGGCAGGCGTTTTACTTTGTGTAAATTATTTCATCACCACTGCTCTCAAAAACGGTGAAGGAAAACATCGTGAGGAAACCGGCATGTCCTAGAACCAAAAATTCGAAAACATATGACATCCACCAACCCGCATTGGGCACGCGTGGTGGATTACGGCCCACACCCTCTCACAGAGAGGAGGCCTGTGCCCCAGCAGTGGGGACATTAAAAAGGCAGATGATGATGTGATGAAAAACGCCGTTTGATACGCGCGGGCAATTGTCATTGCAGTTCCAAAGCGACCTCGCCTTCGGCTCGGGCGTGTATACCGCCACGGCTGCAATGACAAACTTTGCCCACTTGCATCTGTACTATTTGGCCGCCGTGGCAGCCCTTACCTTGTAAAACATTCACTAATTTATGTCCCCGACGCTGAGTACTTTACATGCGAAACACACGAAGGCACTTTTACTCACAATTCTACTTTAATTTTTATCGTTTGCTGCAAAAATCTATGCGGTTTTATACTAGGCTGTTATTGTCCCATTGCGAGGAAGGGCCTGTTTCATTGCAGACAAGGAACTAACCTTAGGTGGTAGGGATGTCAGACTTTTTGTAGTCTGTGGTGTTATGTTCCTCCTCCTCATCGCGTCATGTTCCTTATTATTTACTGAGGGTCGTGTTTCCCCCGACGTGAAGTAACTTTCTTCACCATGCTTCGCATCTGTGCCTATCTTTGGCATTGTGAAGCTCCTCGTGGAACTTTGCGTTCAGGGATGAGCTAATTTGGCCCGACCATCTAAGTGGACTGTGACCTCCCGGACGCTTTCCAGTAGCCATGAACTTTAAGGGTCTACTACCGGCCAAGTGGCACCCTCATTAAATAAAAAATCGTAGCATAGCATACAAAATAAATATTAAAGAATCCAACGTCACGTTTGTTACAAAGAGGATAAAGTATTTTTACGTTGTTAAAACAGGTCTCAGAATGTTTCGTATCCAAAGTAGTAGCCAAAAGTGTCAGAAACGGCCGTTTTCGGTACTTTATCCTCTGTGTAACAAACGTGACGTAGGATTCTTAAATATTTATTTTCTATGCTATGCTACGATTTATTATTCAATGAGTGCGCTACTTGGCCGGTAGTAGGGCCTTAAATCACGGTGAATAGACTAATTGGTGCGAAATACAGTCCAGGGAATCTGCAACATTTTTCTCCAGCATCTCAAAAGCATCGGTGTTAAGTTATGATGAGCTTTTTTTTTCTTTGGCTTCGTACGGTTTGTGCATTTAACCAGTGTCAAGTTTAGGAAAGTAATTCGTTTTTAGGGGTCCAAACGGAGAACGGAGGAGTTACTCACGTGTCCGTCTGACCATCTGTCCGTCTGTCTGTCTGCCCGTCGTCTATCACACAGGTTTACAGCCAAACCGTTTGAGCTACAGTCTTCAAATTTTCATAGTATAAGCATCTTGTTGACCCAAAGCCATACAAATAGTCAAAAATACATTTGGGACGGAACCCTTGTGGAACTAATGTGCGAAGTCCGACACGCACTTGGCCGGTTTCTTTTTTTAAATAAAAAATACAGTCACTTTGTTTTATTTTCCATTAGAATGCGGATGTAACACATTCTAGTGTTATGTGCAGTATTTGGCAGCAAATGTATCGAGCCAGCCTTCTCGTTAAGCTTTGCAGAGGTAGTCATTACTATAAAAAATCTCAGTTCATTTTGCCGAGATCGCACTTGTTTCAATACATTCATATACTTAGTCCAGTTGCGTAGATACTTGAGACACAAAACTACATCAATTTTACATCACAATATCCAGAATCAATTTGCGAAAAATTAAAACATCCGCAAGGAGGCGGGTGCAAGGAGGGTGCCCTTGCACCCCAAGGCTTTCAATACGAATAAAAGTTAAAAATAGTCAAAACAGCTTGACTGGTAGAAAATGCCTAAGGCATTAAGTCCGTCTCTGTACTTTTGTGTTCATGAGATATTATTTTATTAAATTCTTAATAAAAGACCTCGTTTTTAACATCACATATTTATTAGAGAACCTATCATATCCGATGAGGTGTGCTGAAATTTTGCTCGCTCGTGTATCTCTCTTCTTTAGTGCTCAAGCTTTTCTGCATAAGTAGTCAAAGTCTGTTCTATATCTCTATGAACGAGCAAAAGAAAATTAATCGAGGCGGGATAATACAGGTACCGATGTTCCAGATCTGGGTGTCTTGAGTAAGTGAATGTACATGTTTGTGAAGGCACCCACAATGGATACAGGAGTTATTCCTAGTGTCCCAACGTTGTCTTAAAAAACATGTTTGTACGTGCATTTATTTTTAAAGACTTCTGTGTATCCAGAAGAAAAGCATGACATTCCTTGCCCCTTAACATACGACAGGTACTGGAAAATAGAAAGTAGCTATATCTTTCAATGCGTTTAAAAACAATAAAGCATCGGTCATTTATTCCGTGTAGCTGGCGCCTCACCATAAAGTCTTCGTTTACATTTTAATCACTACATTAATTTCAAAACCCATTCACAAACAAAATTAAAATCCTAGTTATCCTAACGATTACCATTCAAAGACGGTGATTAATGTAAGACATATTCAAACTGCTCATTTTAACATTAATTTCACTTTTAATGAGCACAGCAAGAAGTATTCATTACAATATGTATTTTACATTACATTTTAACGTTACAAAGTCTTTAGAAAGACCCCTTGTGGCTTCTTAATTTAAAAAGTCTATTTGAAAGATGTTGAGAATGATGCGGGCGTAGTGAGCTGTCTTTCAAATTGTGGCTATGTTTATGACCTTAGGACGTTATGGGTCGTAAGGGTACGTGCACATGAATGAAATCTTACATCTAGGGACCTAGACTCAGGGTGTGTACAAAAAGAAACACTTGGCCGCAATATTTTATATCTTGTATTGATAATCAACTTTTACATCACTACATAAGTATAAAAGTCACTCGCACATATCGGCCTGACAGCCGCTCTCCATATAACTGACAATCTTATCGCCCTCCATCTGACAATCCACTGACATCTTATTTTTTTTTTTAAACTGGATTATTGCGGTTAAAAAATAATAGTAATAAATTGTTTCATTATTTATTTACTAAGAGTGTACAGTTATATTATTATAAATATATACAAACTTATAAAATACTTAACTAACTGTAATAAAAACAAAAACTCCTAACTAAATAAAACTTACAATCTGGCGTAATAAATAATAGTAATAAATAATTATTTAGAAATTAACACTAATGTGTTTATTTCTTTTATTAACTCACCTGTTGGTCCATGAATGGGTGACCATCTTTACATACCGAGACTCCTCCGTGCATCAGCTCGGCTGTCAATCGTGGATCTTCGGCAGTCGTTACCGGTCGTCAGAAGCCCGAAAGTCTGACAACCAGTCTTACCAAAGAATATCATATTACCCAGTAACTGGGTTGGGGAGGCAGTCGCTTTATGTAAAATACTGGTATTCAGCTGCATCCGGTTAGACTGGAAGCCGACCCCAAGATAGTTGGGAAAAGGCTTGGCAGATTGATTGAGTGTAAAGCCTGCACTACACTACTCGCGAAGTTGAGCGAATACGATAGTGTAGAAGGGCACTTCGGTTCGCTTCGTGCCACCTCGGCTCGCATATTGCATACTTCGGTCAACTTCGAAGAGGACTTCGTGAAGTAACTTCGCGAGTAGTGTAGTGGCTGCATAAGATATTGAGAAGCGAGAGAACTTATCTGATGAATTCCCATCCATAAAAAAGGCTCAGTGCGGGTTGCTGGATGTCACACACATCTCTGTTTTTTATGTTTAAAAATTTGGATAATTTGAAACAGCAGAAATCATAGACTATTTAAATAAACAAAGTGTTCGACTTAAAAAGTAAACATTACGATAATCACTGTACGAATTTTGGGTTGCAAAGTAAGTAAATAGGATCTACTTTTAATTCTGTTTATTAAATCAAAAAGTCGAGTTTCTTTGGTGGCAAATCTTGGCTACATTATTATTTATTAATTTTTACTGTCACGTTCTCCAAAAAAGATTTGACATTCGTGGTTGAGAGTCTCATGATGTAGACAGCACGCTGAGCCGTTAGCGTGTATGGCTTACATACATTTATAAGGATCTTCCAAGGAGCTTTGTGTAAACGTGAACTGAACTGAAAATATTTTTCATGTTGTCACACTCTACGAAAATAACTCACAAGGAATCAGTTTTGTTATTGTTATGAATATTTATCAAAATAGCATGGCGTTTCTCCATTCTTCTAGTTTTTAAAACATCATAAAAATTATACGTTAGTGGTGTCATCGACGGAGATATTTATAGCTCTTCCGGGATCCCTCAAGAATAAAACATAATGTTATAGAATCAATTCACATAATTTAACACATTAAATTAAACAGTAAATATCCCATAAAGGTAGGGTTGCCAACCGTCCGGGTATCACCGGATTTGTCCTCGTCTAGAGGACGTCTGGACGGGGTTTCATTTGTAGTCCGGGTGCAAAAGTTTTCAAGTTACCGACCGCCACTGGGCAGTCGCGCGACATTTTCATATATTCGGCGACCTCGAAAATATTTAAAGAAATAGCTCTAGACGCGTCCCGGTTCTAAGCTTCAAAATCCGGGGTTTTCATGCTTCTTGTCCTGGTTGCCACATTTTAGAGATGGCAGCCCTACATAAAGGGAACTTGCTGCATTTAATTAACACAATAGTAATGGGGTATTATGAGATTTAATCAAGCCATTTGTATCATGATAATCGATACCGTTTGTTAGAAAGGCTAGACCAGTCATTCTCAAAGTTTTATACATAGACCCCAAGGGGTCCCTAGACTAGCAGTAGGTCTATGACCTCTCAACTAGGCGAATAAAGACGAGTAATGGTGTTGCGTACGCATCTGCCGAAATAGACGATGACTTTATATTACTCAGGGCTTTTTCACCGACTCTCAGGTTTGCCTTTTTTAAAACTATCTGATATACCTACAGGGTGTAACATAAACGCGTGGTAATATTAAAAAAAAATGTTATTAATATATTTTTTTTATTAAATACTGCTTCTGCCAATACAAATTTACGAAGGAAAATGTTGGACCTCCCATACTAATTTTGATCAGCTGATGATAATTTTGTATCGTAAATCCAATATTTTTTTCCGAATTCACTATGGTTTCCTTGAAAAAAAGTTGTTAATATCTATGGGCACAAGCGGTATCTAAAATATGACGATGCATTTCCGTTACACCCTGTATATATTTCTGGACTAGCTTTTTCTGGCGGTTTCTCTCCCGTGGAACCGTGCATTTTTTCGGGTACTCTCAGCAATAATGTAGCTTGCTATATCTAACTTTTTTTTTTGGGGACCGATACACCCGCGTCCGTAGGAGTATACCCATTGAGTCCATACACGTGGTCCCCGGGTGGTGCTAATCAGGTGACACAAACTGGTGGTAGGTTTCGACCGATGGCTTGCTACCACCCACTGGGCAAAGACGTACCGCCAAGCGGCCTGGCCGTGTTCCGGTACGATGCTCAGTGTAGCCAATCCAGAGGAGTTGGGTCGAAATAATTGTTCCATTGCAGGCAGACCAACCGGGCTCGCGCTGATATGAATGTATCGGGAGACTAGTCGCGGAGGGTAGCGGGATCCGAGGCACGGTGCGCCGCTGGCCGACCGCAGTTAGTTGGGGGCCCAAGTAGTGTACTAGCCACACACGAAAGGCTGCCCCGCCAACTGACGAAAAATCCCGGAAAGCACCATCGTGCTGGTTGGCGACCAGACGAGAGGGCCCGATGGACATTCCCGGGGGGGCTCGGGCGTCCCCGCAGTCTCTAGACTAGTCCCCCAATGATACCGTCCTGTCAGTGCGTGCCTGAAGGTAGCCAGCATGGAACCTCATTTCACTTCCTTCTCCTCTCCTTCCTACACTCTTCACAATCATGAACAAAGGAAATAAAAAGAAAAAGCTGTACAGCGGCAGCACTCCCTCTCACACAAAGTGCACCTATCTAACATTCGAGGTCTGCACTCAAATCTCGCCGCAGTCCACCACCACCTAGAGATTGAGAAACCAGCTCTCTTATTCCTTTCGGAGACGCAGATCGGATGTCCGTCTGACGTGGCGTACCTATCTTACCCAGGGTTTACCCTGGAGCACAATTTTAAGCCACGCGCTGGTATATGCATGTACGCCCGGGACGACATCTGCTATCGGCGTCTCCGTAACCTTGAGGACTCCAGGTTCTCAACTCTTTGGGTCCTAGTGGACACAGGCCTAGATAAAATTGTCTACGCCTGTGTCTACCGTTCGCACAGCGGTGATCTGGAGACAACTGGGCTCACACAACACCTGAGTAAAGCGGCGGATGTGGCTCAGCAACGGTACCCTTCTGCCCAATTGGTGTTACTGGGGGACTTCAACGCCCACCATCAGGAGTGGCTCTTCCCATACCAGTGCACAGAACATGCTGGACAAGAGACGTATAAGCTAGCGCTAGCGTTAAATCTCACCCAGCTGGTCCAGGGGGCAACGAGGGTGCCGGATGTTGATTCGCACACAGCCAATTGCTTGGACCTTCTGCTGACAACAGATCCAGACCGTTACTCAGTGTCGATTTCTTCACCATTAGGTACTTCCGACCACTGTCTGGTGAAATCTGTATCCGTCTACTCCCCGCCCGATCCTAGCCCTAGAGGCACCAGGCGGGTTTCGCGATACAGGTCAGCAGATTGGGATGGCATGCGATCTTTCTTCGCATGTTATCCTTGGCGACCCACTTGCTTTTCTTCGACTGATGTTTCGTCGTGCGCGGACGCCGTGACGGATGTGTTGCGGCGGGGAATGGAGTACTACATTCCATTCTCTGACGTAACAATGTCTGGCGGGGCTCGACTATGGTTTGGTGCCGAGTGCAATCGCGCTGATGCGCTTAAACACGCGGCCTACCTGGCATGGGTCGACGCTCGGACGCGTAAAGCGAGTGACGTGAGTCAGAAGAAGAGAGCCTTCAACAGGGCTGCCAAGTTCTGCAAGAAGGTGTTGCGGAAGGCTCGGTTTGACCACATTGGCCGAATTGGGAACACACTTGCTTCTTACCCAGCTGGAAGTAAGGCGTTTTGGTCCTTGGCTAAGTCGGTTGAATCGAACTTCTGCCGCCCCTCACTACCTCCACTGCTGACTGCCCGGGGGTGGAGGATAAATTCGAAAGAGTTACCTCGCCCCCGGGCGCGTAGGGCAGGGAGGAACAGGGGTGGGTTTTAGTCAGTAAGAGTCTGACACGCCCTTCCGCTCCACCCCAGAGCGGAAAGAGTCATTAGATGATTTCCCACCCCCCAAAAAAAAAAAAAAAACCTCCACTGCTGAAACCCGACGGGTCGCTGGCCCACTCCGCTGAGGAGAAAGCAAGCTTGTTTGCCTCTCTGTTTGCGGAAACTTCGCGTCTAGATCCTGGTGGCGCGAGGCCCCCTGGTACTCTTGGTGGATGCGAGTCGATTATGTCAGACATTCGCATTCATCAAAAGGATGTCCGGAGGGTACCGCGTAACCTTGACGTGAACAAGGCTAGTGGTCCCGACGGGATACCGGCAATTGTACTGAGGACGTGTGCGCCTGAGTTGTCTCCGATCTTGACACGCCTATATCGCCTTTCGTTTGAGACTGGAAAAGTGCCGATGGCTTGGAAGCAAGCTAACGTGCAACCCGTACCCAAGAAGGGTAGTCGAGCTGACCCAGCAAATTATAGGCCCATCTCGGTAACTTCCGTTCTCTGTAAGAGTATGGAACGTATACTGAATGGTAAGCTCCTAGCATACCTAGAAGCTAACGATATCCTAAGTGACCGACAATACGGCTTCCGCCGAAATCGGTCAACAGGAGATCTTCTAGCGTATGCCATTCACATCTGGAGTGAGGCCATCGACAAACATGGGGAAGCCCTTGCGGTCTCCCTTGATATCTCGAAGGCCTTCGACCGGGTCTGGCACGACAGCTTAATTGGCAAGCTTCCTTCCTTCGGTCTGCCCGCTGGTTTGTGTGATTGGATAGCAGATTTCCTGAGGGATTGGTCTATCCGAGTAGTCATAGATGGCTGCTCGTCCGGACTGCTGGCTATTAATGCCGGTGTTCCTCAGGGGTCGGTGCTCTCGGCAACATTGTTTTTGCTGCATATTAACGATCTGCTAAAACCCGGTACCTTTGGGTATGCAGACGACAGCACTGTTGCCGAGAGATACGTGCCAGACGCACGAGTTAGTGGGTCTCAGGTCCGGTCTCTCCGAGAGGCTATGGTTGGGCGCTTGAACTTGTTCTTGCAGGCTGTCTCAGAATGGGGCGATGCCAATCTGGTTAAGTTCAATGCTGCTAAGACCCAGGCGTGTCTTTTTTCTGCTAAAATGAGCTAATTTCACCCGGCTCCATCTTTCCGAGGTGTAACCGTGCCGATAACCGACCGACTTGATCTTCTTGGTGTTACTTTAACATCTACCCTCAATTTTGGTCCCTTCATAGAGGCTAGGGCTCAAGTGGCTGCCGAAAAGTTGGGGGTCCTCGCAAAGGTGAGACGATACTTCACGCCGGAACAGCTGCTCCAACTCTATCAAGCGCAAGTCCGATCGTGTATGGAGTACTGCTCTCATCTTTGGGACGGATCTGCAAGATACCAGCTTGATGCCCTTGAGTCAATTGAGAAACGAGCCAAGAGGATCATCGGCAATGATAGACTCGTTGAGTCAAAACTCCAAAGTCTTGAACATAGACGCCGAGTTGCTAGCCTGTCGATTTTCTATCGATTACATTTTGGGGAGTGTGCGACGGAATTGCATGATTTGATTCCGCCAAGCCCGTTTCATCTAAGGACCACAAGACGTACGGCGAAGTGCCACCGGTTCATGGTGGACATCCCATCCATACGCACAAAGCGTTTTGAGAAAACATTCATTGCACGTACAGCTAGAGAGTGGAATTCTCTACCGGAGTCTGTGTTTCCTGTAAGATACAACCTGGGAGTCTTTAAGTCAAGAGTGAATAGGTTACTTCTAGGCAAGCGTGCTCCATCTTCGACCACATCATCGCTTACCATCAGGTGAGATAGTGGTCAAACGCGAGCCTATCAAACATAAAAAAAAAAAATGATATTATTCTAGAAATCGGATTAGACTTCCAGAGATCTTACAAACGAAAAAACAAATAACTTTTCCTCTTCATAATACCTACTAATTTAGTTTAAGAACATGACCGGTAGTTGTATAATTAACTTGTTTGCTCAATAATTATTATTACTACTGTAGGCATAAATAAAATTAACATTAAGGATGTCGAGTATATTTCACAAATCTCATTAGACAGGAACTAGTTTTTAATGCCTAGGTACTAATCCCGTGGTAAGTTAGATAATTAGTAAACATGTTTATGGTTCATAAAAGTTTTATTTCAAGTTGTAATACTACTAATGCCTACTAATAATATAACATTTCAAACGTGGTAACGTTATTTCTTACTAAATTACGACATAACGAGTTTAAGCTGTCTCAGAATTTTGCATTATAATTTCACTTTCTTTGTGGCAGAAGTTGCCAAAAATGCCATAAAAAAGTTTAGACATTAATTTGATTTGTAACTGCCACGTAAATACTATGCTCTTTCAACTCTGTTCTTTGCTAGTACGGGCCAGTAAGACTAAAGCACTTGTCCCACGCCCACGATGAGCGAGTAGCGAGTGTGTAGTTCCGATAGTTTTGTCGCCGAGATTTAAGGGTCTACTACTGGCCAAGTGGCGCCCTCATTGAATAAAAAATCGTAGCATAGCCTAGAAAATAAATATTAAAGAATCCAACGTCACGTTTGTTACAAATAGCACGCACCGCTCGCTCGAGTTGGTCTCTCGGCGTGAGTTCTATCCGCTAAGCGAAAATTGCTGAGCGAGTAAGCTTTGATAGACCGATTATTGTACGTTTCTTGAGCGTCAAAATAACCGATAGTTAGTCGCTTCCTCGCCGACGCCGGCGGTGGGCCAACTGCCTAAGAATCTAGTTCGTATCGCCATCTTCGCCTTAGTCTGTCGCGAGGCACGGGACGTCTGGTATTTAAGGGTCTACTACTGGCCAAGTGGCGCCCTCATTGAATAAAAAATCGTAGCATAGTCTAGAAAATAAATATTAAAGAATCCAACGTCACGTTTGTTACAACGTACTTTTGCCTACTGCTTTGGATACGATACATGAGACCTGTTTTAACAACGTAAAAATACTTTATCCTCTTTGTAAAAAACGTGACGTTGGATTCTTTAATATTTATTTTCTATGATAAGCTACGATTTTTTATTTAATGAAGGCGCCTACTTGGCCGGTAGTATGGTGTTAACGGAACCCATTCGGTGGTTCTTTTTGCCCATTGTGATACCTAATGACATTTACGGATCACCTAGTGTGAAAACGGACTACTGTTCATACAATCACTCTAAAACAAAGTGTTAGTCACGCTAAATTAACCATTCCCGAAGAGAATCACGATATTCCAAAATAGATAATCGCAAGCTAGTAAAAAGGCTTTCCCTTTCAAGTTCAATTACAGGTTTTATTAAACAATTATTTTATTTATTTCACTTTATGTTTAACTTTCACTCTTGATTTCTGATGTTGTTTATAAACGGTGATAAAAACTTTATTATTCATTTAAAAGTAGGCAATGTCTTGACTTTTTTAAATGAATCTGACTGATTACAGTTCGCTGAGTATTAAAAACCGGCCAAGTGCGTGTCGGACTTCGTACAATTAAGGTTCCGTACCAAATGTATTTTTGCCTATTGGCTTGGGGTCAAGAAGATGCTTATACTGTGAACATTTGAAGACTGTAGCTCCAACCGTTTGGCTCTAAAACCTGTGTGACAGACGACGGACAGACAGACAGACGGACACGTGAGTGACACCAATAGGTCTCCGTTTGGCCCTTCGGATACGGAACCCTAAAAACGTAATAATTATTTACTGTTGATAGTTTTGTGTAGATACGAGTACCATCTCAATTTATCACTCAACTCAACCCAAACTACACACACTCACGTCACGTCAGCTTGGGTTGAGTGTGGATTTTTACTCACTCATTTACCATTGTCTTTTGAACTCAAGAAGAATTTAGATCTATGCTAACACATACATAAATGTTAGTGCTAGATAATTTATAATTCTTTCTTAGACTGAAATATTAAGTAAAGTAAAAATAACCTTTGAATTAAAATTTGTTTTATTTATTTTATACATGTTCACATACAGACAGCCACAGTCACACATCTACACCTTAAACAGAATATTTACAATTTTCAGATAAAAAAAACTAAAATTAATAGTATACTAAATGCTCAGGAATGTCAAATTCTTAAAAAAATACAGAAATAATTTTAATTTTAGAAGTAAACCAATTTTTAATCTTCTTCATCAAAATTATTTAAATTTTGATATGTGAAACTAATTTTACACGACTTCGGTAAAACAACAAAGGGTAATGTGTTAAAATATTATTTATAAATACAGGTGGGTGGTTTAATCATGGTTTCATGAATAATGTTAATAATAAATATATTTTTTAATAACCTTACGACTAGACAGGTACTAAGCAGTGAATATTGTCAAATGTTGTTATTAGTTAAAATGTATTTTATTTAATAATATTTAATACAATTAATTAATAAATTAGTAAGTAGAGTTACGCCGTGAAACCATTCTATTACGTTATATTTTATCTGTGATAATGTCGCTTTATTCTAAAATTATTAAAAAAACATTAGGGATATTTTTTTTCACAAATTCTTGATTGTTATCATGATGCTAACTAGTTCTTTTCCAAGTTTCAAAATCTCATATGATTTTGAAGACAGAAATGGTCTTCTGAACTTCTGATCCGAATGGAAAAAAAATATCCATTATCAATTTCATAATTCAGCTTTACAATATCACTGGTCTCATTTATAATTAACTTATAATTAATTATAATGAAATATACAACTACGAATGACTCACTGTGTTTTTTATAATTATTAGGCGCGAAAATCTATTAAATTTTTATAAAACTGTATTGAATTTACATAAGGATCGATTTCAAAATGTAGATAAGTATGAAACGGAATTTTGCCGAAATATTTAACGTTTCGTCAATTCCGAAATAGCTTTGGTAAACCAATACGTTATTATAGTATTGGTTTCCGAAACAAATATTTCAAGTAAATGACAAAGTTTCTCAAACTTTTTTGTCTACACCCCGTAGACAAAAAAAAATAAGAGATTTTTTTTTCTAAAATATCTTCCTTACAACGAGTAGGGTGTTGTTCAGAAAAATGATTGACTAATTCCATTTGTCATTGTAAACAAAGTTGTGTACAAAGGGTTTCTCCCCTTCCCTTTAAAATGTGAAACTTCAAAGAAAACATTGGACATCCCCTTTCGTTTAGAAGAAGGGGAATTAAGATAAAGGAAATCTCATGGGGTTTATTGGTAAGTGCATTTCTATGTTACGAACTAGCATCACTTTGTACATACACGCGTTATTTTTATTTAATGAGTTGAAAATGAGTGTTTTTTTTGTCGCATCTTTGCTTTTGTCAATGCTTTTGCAGCCAAGCAATCTTCAAAAGGCCAGCTGTTTTACTCTAATTGGAATTGTGACTAGAGCAATAGCTCCATCCTCAATGGACGCCAGTTTCATTACGGAAACATATTTGATTATAATCTTGCGGCAGATTGCAAAGGAGAATGCACAAAAATGCCTGAAACGGACAGAAACTACTAAATAATTAATTAATTTAATTCTATTTAGAATAAAATAGGTATAATGAAATAATTCTTAAGTTTGTTTAACTAGGGTAAAAATATAACGATCACTAAACATATTTCACTTGATATCCGCTTATATTTATATGGAGGTCGTGTTTATTTGACATGAGCATTGAGCAGTAATGTCAAACTGTCACTAAAGCAAAGAACATGTGGTTCATAGCGCCTAGATACGTTTTCTATTTAGAAAATAATTAATTTAAATTAATATTGACAAGCATATATTATTTTAATTAGACTTACGGTACATATAGATATACGTATAATACTAAATTAATGATAACTGTGCACTAAATATATAAAAGAATTCCATATGGATTATTTGATGATTCCTCTTTGGCTGAATGTCACTTACTCATGTCAAATAAACACGACTTCCGTAAAAATATAAGCGGATATCAAGTTAAATATATTTAGTGATCGTTATACTTTACCTTAGTCAAACAAACTAAAGAATAATTTCACTATACGTGTTTTTATTCTAAATAAAATTAAGGACTATTAATAGTTTCTGTCCATTCCAGGCATTTTTTTATATGGCAGATTGGCATTCCTCTTTACAAAATAACAAAAAAAGGCGTAGCTTTAACACTACAAAAAGTTTCGGTAAAAGAGCTGCCGCTCCTACGAAATTCAAAGTCGTAATAAAGCGCTAGTATGTACATGAAGTTCTAGTGTCTATTATATTTCTCATTTTAGATGAAATTCTGAGTTCACTCGCACAAAATACTAAACATCTAAAACTACTTTTATTTACAACTCCACCACAAATAATTTTCTCGTCACATCACTAAAATTAAATCAATCTCGAATCACTAACAAGTAAATTTGAACAATGCTCATAATCTAAGCTAACTGAACATTCTATCTTTCCATCACCTAATGTCATCGAATTCCTTAAAATAATTTTCTTAATCTTCTAAGACTCTTTTTCTACGCATTAATGCAAAACATATTTTTGACTCTTATTCAAAATAAAGAATTCTCTTCAGAACTTTGAGTTTCTATAACAACAAATAGTGTCGTAAGAAACACTGAAATTGATTTGCAAACTTTATACCAATATCAAACGATCTAACAAAATACTTGATTCTCAATCAGCAGTGCCGGAGTAGCCACGTAGCAAGAGTAGCAAATGTTACGGGGCCCCAAAACAAGTCAATATACCATATCCCTAGTAGCATTTATTGTTGGCCCAACCAAATGCCAGCAATAAATGCTATTAGGGATGAAATCTAACTAATAGGCTCTTGTACTAAAAAAACCTAACCAGTCCGTCTGTTAGATTACCAAAAAATAAAGGACACGTTTTTTTTTTAAATTTCGTGACGTCATATCTCGTATAGTGTTCAATACACTTTGTAATGATAAGTGACGTAAGAAGACCCCACTCCTGAACTTTGATGGGTTTTATCTTTGTAATTTTTTATTGATTTGGTAAAGCAAAAAATACGTACATAACTTACGGACTAGACAAGACCCTATTCCGTATTATCCATAAAGACAATGTTGGCAACTGCCTATGGACTTATCGCTACCTAAGGGCCCCGCGGCCTGTGAGAAAATAGTCAAAGAAGATTTCATTCTTTCTCATTTAACAAAGAATTATCCCAACCTTGAGAGAATTTGCTACAGGCCCTACGCTGGCTTAATCCGGCACTGTCAGTCAGCGATATAAAACACGTTTCTAGAAGATTCTGACTCCTTCTACTTTAAAATCAAGTAAGCTCGAGGCTTACAATGTTTAAAATAACGACTAACACGTCAAGTTCAGCTTTATTCTACAAGCAGACTGTTCACTACCATCTTACAAGAAAGAAACGATCACAAAATTAATAAATTCTTCACAATTCAGATCTTAGTTTCAACGTCTTTCTTTACAATAAGATTGATTTATAAAACGAGGGTTTCTGAAATGACATACCTACACCAGGTGGCAGCACTGAGGCGTTAGATCCAGGCACTTGTCAAAACGCTTATATTTTTGACATTAGTTTAATTTTATTTCTACGTTTTCAAAGTAGAGGACTTCTCGCCCAAGTGACGCCAAATGGTGGCGTAACGTTTTACTTAAAAAAACCCTTGTTGGTATTTTGCAAATATTTTCACTATTTTAACAGAACTATCTACAGAGCATTAAGAGCATCAACAACAAAATTTAAAAGCAAATGAGATTCTGACCTCTAAATCTTAGACTACATCTAGATCTAAATTGAGGTTCATAGATCCAAACCCGGATTGACCACAAGACCACCTCACTTCACTTCAAGAGTTTGTACCACGTGAGTAAGCGTTCGCTTACACGGCTTCGGGCTAGGGGACAACCACGTGAGGTTCGCTGGACAGCAACCGTCGTACTGATTGGTGGTTGTTGCCATCACTGCTGGAGATGTCGCTTGTGCTGACTACGGCCGGCTGCGAGAAGTTCTTGCAGAGAACTAGGACCTGAAAGAGGAGAGGTTGTTGTAGTGACATGACACCTGTTCAGTTGACGAGATCGAAAATTATAAGACACAACCCGTGTGCTTGATGGTTTTCTGTCAGTAACAGCGACAAACTTCTATTCATCCGCTATTTCACCCCTATCCCCAATTTAACCTGCCAAACATACTTTCTTCCGTCCTTACGTGTGATTTAAAGTAAAGTTGAGCAGCATTTCGCACTTCTAGACTCAGTAGTTTGGACTGTGTGTTATCTGTGATTGAATGAATTTGACATTTTATTGAGTAGATTTCCATGTGAAATCCTATAGAAATTCCAGTGGGTTGAACATTTGACTGATCTCCTAGATGTGTAACTTGGCTCAGTCAAAAGTCAAAGTCCAGCCACTCAAGTTATGGTTCTGACCCGTGTGACCCTAATCGGAGCCGTTAACTGTGATATAATGAGGAAGGTAAATATTTAAATGACGGCAGCTATTTTGAGATTAAAGACACTAATTGCATTAAACAATAAAGAACAGCCCATGTAAACACGACAGCTAAAAGCAATCCCGAGCTGCTATAAAATGATTCCATCATAGTTGCACCTTGCACACATTTACATAAACAGAAATGAGGTTTATAACCTGATAGACATAAATCACTAGTACATAATGTACAGCCAGTGATGTCAACACAATTGATTAAAATCTTTATTTAAATACAATTCGTTAGAACAGAACACGGCTTGTTATTTAAATGCAGCCAGTTTCATTGTAGGTGTGTCCGTTGTAATTATTTTAAAGGGTATTCTTGTACAAATATCGAAGGTAATGACCATGTTGCTGATGACCTGAGCTAGTCGGCTGTATTTCTCAAATTCTTACATACCTAATCTGGCTTTTTAATTACTAACGAGATGGTAAAGTTTAGCGCTTTACCCGCAATTACATCTAAGTGGATTTCAGATTGCCTCATACAATCTTCATTACCCCATGTCCTTCTAATGATTATATACCCATCAAAACGCAGCAGCATATCTATGAAAACATTACTGACAGACTGACACTGTTAGCAATAAGACCGCCATTGTACCCAATAATTAGCAATATTGTAAAAAAGTTCTGAGCAAAATTGTAAGTTTTTCTGTTCTGGCTATCTGTCCGAAGCCAATAACGAATCCGACATTTGATTTGCTTACTAAAGACAAGAATCTGATATTAGTTGGTTAGAGGTGTGCGGAACAGGGTGTAAAGCCCCGTAAACCGTTGGAAAGGAAGAAACATTCCATTGAAAAGGAGGATCCTCCGACCAGACAGGTGTTGTGTCTGGTCCGGGCAACTGCTCGATGGTCGACTTCGGACTGTTGTATATGTTCAACTCTGCTTGCGTGAGGCAGGGTTTGTGAATCTATGGCGTCATAAATGTTGCTACAGTTGTTTGGACCTTAAGTCAAAATTTTATCTCTAATAGGCAAATCTACTGACAGAACAGTTATTGGGTTAGTCAATGAGCTAAGAGTCACTTACCGTGTACAAAACACTGAGCACCCCCATGGTCCCGCCAACCAGCACGTCCCACCAATGATGCCGGTGGTCGCTGAGCCGGCTCAGCGAGCACACCGCGGCGTACACGATGCAGAGGACTTGCAGTAGCGGCACCAGCAGTACGGAGCGATTGTGCCAGCTAAACGCTCGTCTTTGGAGGTACCACTGTGAAGGGCGAATATGGTTAGTTGGTAATAAAAAAAAATAAGTCATTGAATGAGATAGCACATAGGCTTCATGGAGAAAAAATCAAATAAGTATTGTTTATACAAATATTTAAATAAATTAGCCGTGCGAGAGAAACGCAGAAGAACTACTGGAAATTTCTTAGATCTCCTATCTAAATACTCGTTGCACTAACAAAGGCAGAATAGTTTAAGAGCTTAAATCTAAAACAAATAAATATAATACTTACCTATAATCTTTCTTTCAGTTAATAAACTAAATAAAGTTTGACAATCGCTGACTTCTCGACATAGGTAATTCATAAAATTAATATTTTGAAAATCCTAGCGTTTGCCTTGATAAATAAATAAAATGGTACTTACAGCTAGAAACAATCCGCAGTAGACAGAGAGCGACGCGTGCGCAGAGGGGAAGCTGCGACTGGAGTCGATCTGCAAGTACCGGGAGTACTTCATCGACGTGCAGCGGTAGCTGCTCACGTACTCAGAACTGTTGGAGAGAAGATGATTATTTTAAGGCATTCGTAGAAGAATTTAAAGTCTGAAATAATGATTTTTAGTCTGAGACTAAACTTGCAGTCAAATGAAACTCATAAAATTAACATCTTGGTTACTAAATAAATGTTTTAATAAACTTCGGCTTTGCTCGCTTAAAATAAATAAGTTTGCAGCTGATTATAGGCATGAAATTCATCTAACATCTCTAATTCTAATCGTATCTTCCAAAGCACTTAAATTATTGGTTCATCTTTAACTGAATAGTTTTACAAATACTGCCACATAGTAACGATAGTGTATAAAGAAGAATACTCACTCATTACAAGTGCTAGCCTTATCCGGCTGGCATAGATCGAAGAAGGTGGGCCTAGGAGACCCTACCACACACTTGACGACCTCGAGTATGGTCAGGTTGACCACAGACCCGTATATGTAGTCTCGGTACAAGAATGCGGCAGTCTTGGCGCTGTCAATGAGTTTACTCTTCTTCAGATTGTATTCGTCTTCTCGTTGGAGGGTTGTTTCGACTGCCCATAGCTGGAAACAAAGGTGGTGTTGAATTTGGAGAAGGGAATTATGGTCTTAAATTAAAAAAATCTAATAAGTTATGACATTTTTTTTTATTGTACCCTTTCTGAGGAGTGTATTTGGCATTCCAAAGTTTAGAAGAAAGCACTTTTTTATTAATGATGTTCGAAATTTCAACACTAACGGACGACCACTAGTTAGTAGTCCATTGCTAAGTAAAGGCCTCATCTTCATCATTTCAGCCGAAAGACATCCACAGCTGGACATAGGCCTCCCCCAAGAGACACAGCGACCGGTCCTGTGCGTCTCGCATCCATCGGATTACCGCGACCGTTACCAGGTCCACCTTCTGTGAGGCCTTCCAACGCTTCGTCTTCCGCTACGCAATCGCCACTCCAGAACCTTTCGGCCCCATCGACCATCTGTTATGCGAGCAATGTTCGCTGCCCACTGCCACTTAAGGCGCAGTTATACGACTTTTAATGGTTTTTAATTGAACATCACGTCGACTTGTCTTGTAATTAAATTGTAAAGTTATGTCTAACGCGGATAAAAAATTGAGAATCACGCAAAAACTATAAAGCGTATTTTTATGAAACCCTCACCATTCTAAAGATCATTTAATGATTTATAATATAATCTCAGTGTTTTAGTTTAATACCTGTTGTTTTATGTGTAATAGATTAATAATGCGTCTAATTTGGGAGAGCGCTCCTTGATGGGCGAGTCCTATACGACGCGTTACATGAGCTCAGCGCAGAACACGCAAGCTAACCACTCAAGGTTGTTGGCAGCTAATAGCGCCTTAAGGGCGTTCATCGCGCGCGGGCTGACAACATCGCATTTCTAGAGGTTTACAAAAAACCTCTAGAAATTCTATGTTGTTGTTGTGTGAAAATAATCAAAAAGATTATTTTATTAAATTTAAATGAAAGTATAATTTTTCTCACATAATTAACTAGATCGTTGGTATTTATGAGCATGAAAAATTACATTACAGTCAATTATTTTCTTTTTGCAGTCTTCCTCTTCTGTTCGTTTCGGTGGTACTACAGTGGGTGCAATATTACTACGTATTACGATTAAATATTTTAGAATAGATGTAAAAAAATAATGATAAAATATAATGATCCAGTTCGTTGGGTGAGAAAAATAGTACTTACATTTATATTTCATAAAATAATCACAAAAAACTTCTAGAAATGCGACGGTGCCAGCCCTGTGTTCCGTATCCAAAGTAGTAGGCAAAAGTACAAAAAAACGGCCATTTCTGACACTTTTGCCTACTACTTTGGATACGAAACATTCTGAGACCTGTTTTAACAACGTAAAAACTTATTTACAAAAAAAACAATCGACTTCCAAAAAAAAAATACACTAAAAATTAAAAAAACCTCACCCTTTTTAAATTCTGAAAAGGGTGAGGTCATTCTCAAGGTTGACATTAAGAACGCTTTCAACTCTGTCAACAGGGACACTTTGTTGGCCGAGGCAAAAAAAGAACTACCCGAAATTTTCGGTTTTATTTGGCAATGTTACAGGCACCCTTCTAAATTATTATATAAAGAACAGCTTTTAGAATCTGCAGTTGGATGCCAGCAAGGTGACCCTCTCGGGCCAGTCATTTTCAGTTTGGCTATTCATCCAGTCATTCAACAACTAAATTCAAAATTTAACGTATGGTATTTGGATGATGGAACATTAGGAGGTGACGTCGATACCGTATTAAAAGACTTTCAATTCCTGAAGACTCATTTTCAATCCACCGGACTTGACCTTAACCACTCGAAGTGTGAAATTTTTCTTTGTGACAATACCGAAAGACAATCGACCCTTCATAAATTCAATACAATTGCACCAGAAATCAAAATTTTAGAAAAAAGTTCACTGCACCTCCTAGGTTCCCCTATTTTGGAAGAAAGTTTTTCTCCATTCATTGACGGAAAAATTAATCATTTTAATGATATTTCGGACAGACTCACAAAAATAAATTTACATTCGGCATTCACCCTAATTAGATATTGCTGTTTTGGACCAAATTTTATATATTTTCTCCGCTCTTCCCCTTTATGGAAGCATTCACATCTCCTGGACAAAATTGATGAAATTATTCGATGCACTCTTACAACCATTTTAAATGTGGCCTTGGATGACCGAGCGTGGCTGCAAACCACACTACCTATTCGTTTTGGTGGGCTCGGCATCCGCAAAATTTCTAGTATAAGCCTACCGGCGTTCCTGTCCTCGGTCCACAGCACTGAAAAGTTAACCAAAAGAATTTTGACTTCATCACTGGTTAACTGTGAAGTGCCGTGCTTGACCGACGCAATGAACACTTGGAAAATGGCTTGCCCGGACACGGCGTTGCCCGAGAACCCGTTCTCCCAGAGGCAGTGGGACGAGCCGCTCTGTAGTTTGGTACGGAATAATCTCTTAAATACGTCAACCAATACTGCTGAGCGTGCCCGCCTGCTGGCTGTGGGTGAATGGGAGTCGGGCCTCTGGCTACAGGCACTGCCGTCACCCAACATAGGTACTATGCTGAGTGACACCACCTTCCGGATCGCTACATGTCTGCGTCTGGGTGCTCCTTGCGGAGCTCCACATCGCTGCCAATGTGGTGAAGCAGTCGACCATCTCGGACACCATGGCCTATCCTGCAGTAGGAGCGCGGGTCGTATGGCACGGCACGCCAGCATTAACGACATCATCCGTCGGGCTCTTGTCACCGCCGGTGTGTCAGCCGTTTTAGAACCTCATGGCCTGGCACGTGACGATGGAAAGAGGCCCGACGGGATGACAATAATGCCTTGGAAGATGGGTAGGCCTTTGGTGTGGGATGCAACATGTGTCGACACCCTTGCGCCATCTCATCTTCTTAGCACGGCGGGCTGTGCTGGGGCGGCTGCTACAGGTGCAGAAAACCTCAAACGGCGCAAATATAACAACCTTATTGGGAGTTATATGTTTGAGCCGTTTGGGGTTGAAACACTAGGGCCATGGGGTCCGAGTGCTCATCGAGTTTTCCATGACATCAGCAAACTTTTAGTCGACTCTTCACGTGACCAGAGGGCTGGCCTTTTTTTCGGCCAACGAATCAGCATTGCCATTCAACGTGGCAATGCTGCCAGCGTTCTGGGCACTTTTCCCATTGACAGCGAGGTGGACGAATTTTTTGATGCCCAATGAGCTTTACCACTACCGGATTTTTTATGCCTCTTGTACATATTTTATTTATTAAGTTATTTATTAGTTTAATTAGCTATTTTAATTAGATATTATAATAAATTTTATTATTATACGCGAAAAATTAAAAAATAACTTTAATTTCGGAAATCGGTGTTTGCATTTTACTTCTTCGTTATTTGACACCGACTTCCGAAATTAAAGTTATTTTTTAATTTTTAGTATATTTTTTTTTTTTTGGAAGTCGGTTGGTTGCTTTTTTGTAAAAAAGTTTTTTTATTTTTCACTTTTTAGTTGTTATACCTCAGAATTAAAAACCCCAATAACATGGAACGTGAAATTTAAACATTTGGAGAACACAAAAACGTCATCGAGGTATTCGTATTTTTCGTTTTTGTTCAGTTTCTCAAAAAGCGCTGAAGCAATTTCGATAAAATTTATATGGGACCACCTCGGGAGTATATTCTTTCGGATAAAAAAAGAATTTTAAAAATCGGTCCACAACTGACGGGGAAATCGGCGGACATACATAAAAAAAAAAAAACATACATACAGTCGAACATAGAACCTCCTCCTTTTTCGAAAGTCGGTTAAAAATACTTTATCCTATTTGTAACAAACGTGACGTTGGATTCTTTAATATTTATTTTCTAGGCTATGCTACGATTTTTTATTCAATGTGGGCGCCACTTGGACGGTCTTTATCTCATACAAAGAAACCATGAGCCATTGATGCATTCTCAATGCTGCTTGAAAATTTCCGACATTACCAAGTGTCTATTAAGTTCAATGAAAATAAAACATATAATTGATTCAGAACAAAAAGAGGATCTGTTGTAGTAGCCAATTAAGCCAATGATAATAATGATGACACTAAAGTACAGTTCTGTCACCTGATAATCTTCAAACGCCAAGTACCTAACACGCGCATCATGGTCGTATCTAATGACAGCGGAATACATTAAAATGGACACGTAATGACGGACACACAACGTCGTAATTGTAATTGACAGGTTATTTACTTGGCAAAGGAATCATAATGACAATTTCTTGTCAGTGTGTTTCAAAAAGCTGTCGCGTGTACCCTTAAGACTGCTGGACGCATTGCTAATTATTTCGCATATAATAGTATCAAATTGTGAGTGACTGAAATTGTTTAAACAATAACATTGAGAACTGTACTGAGCATTGCCATCACAAAACTGATTAACTGTAGAACGAGACAAAGTGTATGTGTCTTTCTCACATTTTTCTGACCGCATTCATATGACAGCCAGACAAAGAATGCTTAGTCCAGTTCTCTACATCTATGGTACTTATAAAAAAAAAAAAACCTTAAAAAAAACCCGACAGTAAATAAAAACCAACTAAAAAGTTTCAAACACGTCACTTTTCAAGCAGTCTGATGCAGTTGGTGGCTGTTATTTTAGTTCAATTATTGATTTCATGCCACCAACTGCATCAGACTGCTTGAAAAGTGACGTGTTTGACCCTTTTTAGTTGTTTTTTAGCAGTTGGGTTTTTTGAAAAAAAAAATTGTATTTTATCGTCGACTTTCATTTATTTCTTTGTTTGTTGTCGCCATATTGTATTTTGATTACTGTCAAGTCTTTAGTAGCACTCGCAAGATTAAAGACGAATCAATTTATGTAAGAATTTGGTTTTGGTTTGGTCTCTAAAGCGTCACAAAGGAACAAACATACGTACATAGCCTGATAAACACATTACCCTCCCTTGCGTCGTTCAGTCGGGTAAAAATAATGAGTTTCAGAGCGGGATCGTCATTGCAGTGGTGACCCAGTGGTAACGGCCGCGAAATACAAGTTGTAGGTCGTAGATTCGGAAACCCACGTATATCGAAAATCTAATTAAAGTGCCTAGCTGATTTCGATCAGGCAAGTACTGAAAAATTCTAGATGGAAAACCCAATAAAACTTTTCTCGCCCTGCGAATCGAGCCCAGAACCTCATGCTCAGCTTAGGGCTTGAAACCACTACACCATTTTTTTTTTGGGTTTGGGAAATCATCCTATGACTCTCCCGCTCTAGGTAGAGCGGGAGGGCAAGTCAGACTCTTACTGACTAAAACCCACCCCTGTTCCTTCCCTGCCCTGAGTGCCCAGGGGCGCGGTAACTCTGTTTCGAATTTATCAACGACCCCCGGGCAGGCATCGGCCATGACGCCGGTCATGTATTGCTCACAACTCTTTGAGGCGCGCGTGGAACACTATGCGCTATCGACTCTCGGGCCTGGTGCTGACGGCGAGCTACCCACTAGTCGCCATCCACAGGTACAGGTGAACCACTACACCTACGAGTCAGTTAAAGAGGTGTACACCACAGCCACACCAATATACCAATCTGCATTCGCCCCGCGCGGTGGATTACGGCCCACACCCTGTCACAGAGAGGAGGCCTGTGCTCCAGCAGTGGCGACATTAAGAGGCTGATAATGATGATGACACCCCAGCCTGTTTCGTCGGGGAATAGGTATACTGTGCTGTTATGTTTGTACTCCTCTGTCGTTAAAACATTTAAACTTTGCTTCAACATTTTCATGAAACTCGAACTTTTGCTTCATTTGTATGCACCTGCATTGTATGACGTTAGTCATTGTCGTGAACATCAACACTTGTGTGCACTGAACGCATCTGTGTACATGAGTGACTGTGGACATGACAGTAGCGGTTACATGACAATAGTTTCTGATATTTTATGCGCAGTAGCTGCCATACTGATGGTAACTAAGGAAAACAGGATTTGAAGATGTAGCATAGTTATTAGAAAACTTGTAAGTTGAAGAATCTGTTCCTTGACCAATAGAATTATCTACCAGAATAGCGCATTATCCGGGCTATGGCATTCAGATATGGCCTACTTGAAAAGAAAAAAATAATTCCAGATAATCCATTGCCGGTCATAGCGTTGTGTGATTATGTCGATTTTTTAGTGACCATTTCTATTAAAAAGGCCCCAACAAAAGTTGAAGTGGAATTTTAACTTTGTGTCATTATCTCGAATTGAACATTCAAATATAGTGTAGCCTTAGACTATGAAAGACTATAGACGGAGTGTCAAAATCCAGCAATCTGAAGTACCAGAGTGAGAAACCGGCTTGTATCTGTACACGCGAAATAAGCTCACATAGACCAAAATAAGAAGCCGATACGTCATCGTTACATTCGTCAAGGTCACTCACACATTTTAACGATCCTGCTTCATTTAATGTCCAATGACGTTCCGTCTATAAACTTTCATAGTCTAAGAGTGTAGCTATATTTGTATTACGAACCCGCATTGGGCCCGCGTGGCGGTTTACGGTCCACACCCTCTCACAGAGAGGACGCCTATGTCCCAGCATTGGTAACATAAGACTGACCTGACTGATGTTACGCTATACCAATTTGATTATAGCGGAACAGAACACGTTCTACAAACTATCAACGTTATTTCTTTAGTATAATAATATAGATAGTCTTAGACAAAAAAGTTCAGTGTTACCAGATGCCACCTAATATAAGATTACCTACACGGTGTAACGGAAAGGTGTGATCATATTTTAGGAGCCGGTTCTGCCCATGGAAATGAACACCTTTCTCTAAGAAAAAATAGAAAATTCCCAAAAAAAAAATTGGACTTTCCATACAAAGTTATCATCAGCTGATCAATATTTGTGTGGGAGATAAAAACATTTTTTTAGAATGTCCTCGGATGTTTTGAAGAAAGTTGTTCATATCGATGGGCAGATGCAGTTCTTAAAATATGACCACACCTTTCCGTTACACCCTGCATAAATATGAAGCTACATAACACGATCTGTCGTTAGAAAGGGTTTGTCCTCGACGAAACTTAAAGCATTATAACATTATGAGGCTCATTAGGTCTAAGATTAGGTAACGTTTGAGTGAAACAGGCGTCGAAATTGTGGCGGTAACAACTTTCAATCAGGAACTCCGTATCCGGCGTTTCACCGACGACTATGGACATCTGCAATACCAGAGGTAGTGCCCGACAGAAGGTTCGGTTTCGGTTTTGGCCAGTTTCGGCCATAAAACCCTGGTTTCGGAAATGGAAACGGAATTTCGAAACTAGCGTCTTCGACCTGAAGATTATGATAGAGACCTTGTAAAAACTGATTGTAATCATTTGCGTGTATCATAGTTTTATTAATAATTTTTTAAGTATTTTATGAACGTTATGACTGAATTTTCAATGGTCTGATAATTTTTTCAAGTAAATTTTTGTTGATTTTTCTGTTACCACGTGAGTTTTGGTTACGGTTTTGGCCAAAAACTGGAACCCCGGGAACCCGAACATTCGGTTATGATTTAGCTAAAAAAGTATGTGGCGATATAGATGCTGCTAAAAGAGAAGTCAGACCCGCCATAGACGGACTGCTTGGAGCTGTCAGTGCCGACAGCTTCAAGCGGTCACTGTTGGGTGATCTGCAGTTTCAATACAAAAATGAAATTCGCCATACAAGGACCGCTTAAGCAATTTATTTGTTTTTGTAGCTAAAAAAATATACGGTCGAATTGAGAAAGGCTAAAATGCGCTGACTGCTCCAAGCAGCCCATCTATGGAGGCTTCTACCGCAAAACGACTGCTCTCGTGCAGTTGGTCTCGACTGCTCCAAGCAATTCGTCTATGGCGGGCCTTAATGTCTCTCATTTGCCTGTAACTTTTGCCTGTTCTTGAAACTGTCACAAAATCAATCCCCAACCATCCCAATAATGGGAATCTTTTCCCAACTATGTTGGGGTCGGCTTCCAGTTTAACCGGATATATCTGATCTCTACAACCCAGTAAATGAGTGAGTGGTCAGTTGGTGTGGGTAGTGTGTATTTTTTTTTTTGGTGTACAATAAAGTATATAATAAATAATAATAAATAATACCTCTTTACCAGATTGCTAAATATTCTGGTTTCTGTAACGACTGTCAAAGATCTACAAATTACAACCAGGACTAACGGCTTATCATGCTTTCTGAGGCAGGGAGGAGTCTCGGTATGTAATGGATTGCCACCCATTCAAGGACTGACCTCGGCAAGAGAAACTTAATCATAAACTAACTATCACAAAATACTCACCACTAAATACGGTACGATGACAGTGATGGCTGCCACCAGCGATATGGAGAAGGTGTCCCCGGTGTGAGGGTAGGACAGCGCAGGGTCGTTGCAGGTGAAACCAGCTCGCCGGCTGGGCAGCGCACCCACCTCCAGCAGGATACATACTGCTGCCACTGTTGAAGAAGAGAAGAGAAGGTTTAGAATTTGTTGGAAGAAAACTGGGTGCAAAAATGGAGGATGGCGGTTCTTTTAGGACTTGGTATCCTAACTAACTTAGAATGCACAAAAACCATCATCGTTAATCAATCTGCCTAGCCTTTTTAACCGACTTCCAAAAGGAGGAGGTTCTCAATTCGTCTGTATGTTTTTTTTTTTTTTGTATGTATGTTACGCGATTTCTCCGTTAGTTGTGAACCAATTTTCAAAATTCTTTTTTTATCTGAAAGAATATACTCCCGAGGTGGTCCCATATAAATTTTATCGCTGCTATAATTGCTTCAGCGCTTTTTGAGAAACTGAACAAAAACGGAAAATCCGCGTACCTCGATGACGTTTTGGTGTTCTCCAAATGTTTAAATTCCACGTTCCATTATATTGGGTGGTTTTTAGTTCTGAGGTATAACAACTAAAACGTGAAAAATAAAAATCTTTTTTACAAAAAATAAAACAACCGACTTCTAAAAATTAATAAATAACTTTAATTTCGGAAGTCGGTGTCAAATAACGAAGAAGTAAAATACAAACACCGACTTCCGAAATTAAAGTTATTTATTAATTTTTAGAAGTCGGTTGTTTTTTTTTGTAAAAAAGATTTTTTCATTCCTCGGCTCGGTTTCCAATCTAATTGGAAGTAGTGGAATGTAGTAAAGTGGGGTGACTTTAGCCCTGGGGTATAACTTTGGCCTAAGCTCGATAACCAACTAGAAACAGTAAACACAGTGACCTGTGTTCCTGTTAGTTAATGAACTTGGGCCAAAGTTATACACCCGGGCCAAAGTAGCCCCACGTTACGTTACCAGTGTTTTTACAAAGAGCGATTGGCTATCTGATCTCCACACAATCAACTGAGTAACACAGTACTTTTTGGCAAAACCGTTGTCAGATTTTCTTTTTGAAGCCTATCATCATCATACGAGTACCTAGGTAGGTCTCCCCCGAGCATAGTCACAATGTACGGCGTTCCTACACTTCCCGCATCCAGCAGATTCTCACAACCTTCATTAGGTCATTGGTCTACCTGGAAGGGGGGCAATCTACGTTGTGGCGTCTAGTACGCGGAAATCACGCAAATGTCATATGGCTATAATTGTATGAGCACATTGAGCTTCATTTGCAAACGTTTGAGCCACTCTAGAAGACTTTTGATTTACTAAAGCAGAGAAGAAGGACCGATAAATCCTATTGAAGCACCTTATAGTTAAGGTACTGTGGCGATTGTAGACACAGCCTAAACTCAGCGGGTCTGCACCGGCCTTTAGCTGGCTGTTAAGAATATTGGAGAGTCGTTGGAATAATTATAAAAGATTAGGTGTAACATTTGTTTTATGTCAGACTGGAGTTTTGCCCTTGCAAGTGGGCACACATGTTATTCTTATGAATACGAATATATAGTTTATCACGCCCTCAGCTCTTTTCTTATCCGCCCGTAGCCAGTTACCCTTTTATGCACCGCACTCTCGCGTTGCTAGCGTCCCAGGATCCCTGCAGGCCGTACTGGTGCCTTGGGGTCCTACAATACCTACTCCATGTTTGAACATATTCGATTAGAGTCGAATCTAATATAGGGTTGCCAACTCAAAATGAACTTTAAATTAAGATATTTTATTATAATCCATCGAAAATATCCTACTAATATCGAAATTATAGCGAAAGTTTGGATGGGACAAACTAAAAAAAAACCTCAATCACACCTGCTGCTGCAGCTGAACGGATCTGGATGAAACTTGGCACAGATATAGATTATAGTCTAGAATAGCACATGGGTTATAATTTATAACGGGAGAAGTACCTACTAATTCTTTTTAATAAGTTTTTTTTTCTTTTTTGTAAGTGATTTCTCTGTAAGTTGTGGACCGATTTTCAAAATTCTTTTTTTTATCCGAAAGAGTATACTCCCGAGGTGGTCCCATGTAAATTTTATCGAAATTGCTACAGCGCTTTTTGAAAAACTGAACAAAAACGAAAAATACGTATACATAGATGACGTTTTGGTTTTCTCCAATTACGAGTGTGTTTAAATTCCACGTTCCATCTTTATGGTGTTTTTAGTTCTGGGGTATATATAACAACTAAAAAATGAAAATTAAAAAACTTTTTGTATTTTATTTCTTCGTTATTAGACACCGACTGCCGAAATTAAAGTTATTTTTAATTTTTAGTGTATTTTTATTTTTTGGCAGTCGGTTGTTTTTTTTGTAAAAAAAGTTTTTTTATAATTATTTAATTTCATAATGTCATCATTAAAAAAAGTTTTATAAGAGTAGGTAAATAGGAATTAGCCACCCTATTTTATAGAGATAAAGTAATCACATTCTGCGATTAACTATGAGGACCTATTAAAAAGTGCTCTTTAATGCATAAAATATACCTATTATGATTTAGCAAAATATCATTTCCTCACAGCATTAGAACTATAAACAAAATTGCAAGTAAAATACAACATTAAAGGCTAACCAACAAATTATAGACTACCTAGAAATGATTAACGGCTCCTTATCATCTTGAGGCATTAATAATAGCCTAAGTACAGGTGGTTACCCTGTTCTTAGGTAAAAGGTAAGTAACCTATAATAACTTTTGCATTATTGCAATGCTTGCATCAATGCTTGCACAAAGTGCTGCAGGGTACTGTAATTGGTTACTGGTTGCACGCAATGCGAAATAACATTTGTTATGTCCATTTTTCTTTAAGGCGAAAGCTCCAGGGTAACTCGCGAAATTCAAATTTTCTTACGTTTTTTGCGATTAGCAGGTCAGTATCAGGTTATCAGGTTGTATGTTGGTTAAAATACGATTCGCGGCTATAGCAAGAACGTATTTACAGAACTGTAATAATTAAAATCATCAATACAACTGTCTCACTTAGAATTGATGCCAAGTGTCATGATTTCATGAAATACTTACATTTGGCATCAATTCTAACTGAAAGAGTTGTATTGATGATTTTAATTATTGTAATTCCATAAATACGGACTTGCTACGGCCGCGAATCAAATTTTGACATAGATACAACCTGACACTGACCTGCAAATCGCAAAAAACGTAAGAAAATTTGAATTTCGCGGGCTATCCTGGCGCATCCACCTTAAGTGACAAGTTGGATTAAGGCTGTCGGCGTTGACAGTTAATGTTTTGTGTAGTTCGTTGCAAATTGAATTGACGAATAATTAACGATGATGAATTTGTTTAGGTATCTTACTAATGGTGCGATTGCCAAGTTCTCGGCATCTCCAAACTGTCATGTTTAACCACAAAGGCCAAGAATTGCCGCTAAAAATTTTCATTTGCGCGTCCAAATTAGCAGACACAATAGACTGCTGAACTACTACGCGCATCTCATGAGATACTGGTAACTTGAGACCCTGGTTTAGACTTACATCACCGTTCTTCCTTTCTCACGAAAAGAAAAACAAATGAATGAGAGACCAATAAGATCCGTACCATCCGTATTTCCATAATAAACGTGAAAGTCTGTCTGTCTGTTACTCTTTCACACCTTTTTTTCGGGGTGGAGAATCATTAAATAACTTCGCCTTGGGTGGAGCGTAAGGGTGTGTCAGACTCTTACTGACTAAAATCCACCCTTGTTCCTTCTGTTGTCTATGGCAGGGTCGCGGTGACTCCTTGAACACTGCCGCGACCCTTTTTTTTGGGTGGGAAATCACCAAATAACTTTTCCTGTTCTGGGAAGCCTTTGGCGGTGCGACAAGCGGTGCGGCGAGAGCTACGGCGGGCGGCGCGACTTGCGGTGGTATATGCCACAGCTCGACTAGCGGTAGCGTCAGCGGTGGACGTATTCGCGTCCCGCTCGGCTCACACCGCGCCGCTGGTCGTGTCGCTACATTTGTTTTCGCCGCTCACTGCTTTTCACGCCTCTCGCCGCGCCGCAATTCGCGCCGCTGGTGGCTGTGGCCAGGGGATTACTGACTGAAACCCACCCTTGTTCCTTCAGGGTCGCGGGACTCTTTCAAATTTACCCGCGACCACTGCCGCGACCCTGGTAGGACCCTTTCACGTCTTAACGTCTGAATGGCATTGTATAAAGCTTGATACGAGTAGGCCATGTTTAGAATTAGGACCATAGGACTTTAGAACTTTTTATCCGGGAGTTATGACCAATTGGGTTAAACTTTCAAGTTGTCGAAGCCACTGGCAGAAGCTAGTGTTTAAGAACAAGCCAAGTGCGTGTCGGACTTCGCACGTTTAGGGTTCCGTACCAAATGTATTTTTAACTATTTGTATGGCTTTGGTTAAACAAGATGATTATACTGTGAAAATTTGAAGACTGTAGCTCAAACCGTTTGGCTGTAAAACCTGTGTGACAGACGACGGACAGACGGACACGTGAGTGATAGCAATAGGCCTCCGTTTGGACCCTTCGGGTATGGAACCCTTATAAACGAAAGCCGGACAGAACGGTCAGCAAAGTGAGAAGAGGTCTTAACTCATAATATTAATATTGAATACTTCTAGATAGCCATAATGTCTAGAAATTTCCAGTAACTTACGAGTAAGGACAGAGTTCAAGTTATTCAATGCTTGTCAGCTTTTGCCGGAAACTCATTAACGTTGGATGAATAGCATCAGTTTGTTAGACACGACCAACATTCAACATTGGATATTGAAAACGAGAGATATGGCGACAACAAATCATAAATGCAATGGGTTGAAAGATTATTGGAATTGATGGAGCATGATTTAGATATTGAAACGTTCCAAGAAACGTAAAACGATGCATAGGATCACTAAATCTGCAAAGGTTATTTGAATTTAAATGCTTTAATTACAGTCCGGCAAGACTTAACAATCCGATTAATAGTTTCTGAGTAAGGCGTGGACAAACATGCCTACATTACATACATATACTTACCTACAGCTATAAAATGTAGAATATATGTTTGGAAGCCCTAATAGAATAGAATAGAAAACGGACTCCTTTGTCCGCACTTAGACTCTCATTAAAATTTGGTCCGTTGTGCGTGGGGGTCCTGGCTAACATAGCCGGGAGCTTCGCAGGCTTCGCGGAGCGACCTCACTGTGCCGAGGATTTGTTCACGTAAGACAGCTACAGCCTCGCATTCCAGGATGACGTGGGCGGCTGATTTTTTAGCGTTAAAACATCCTCTGCAAAGAGGGCTGCCAAGAGACAATGGGCTGTGATTGTCCCTATCATTATTTCCAGGTTACTTTGGAAGCCTTAATAGATATGCTAAAATATTTCAGTTTCAATAATATTACATGTCGAATTGAGACCCTCCTTTTAAAGACGGTTATAAAACAGGCTAGGATTTTAAATATTTCGGCGGATAAGACAGTAAGACCAAATAAAGAACTTAGGTGGGTCACATTCATTGATGTGAGAATAAGGAAGCTTGGTATTTACTAAATCTATGATTTTAATGGTACTACAGATAGGTAGGTACAAACGGAAATTGTTCCTAGAGGATATCACCTACTTCGCTACCCCTAGTGATCCCTTTTCAAGGAAAAGTTCATTTAAAGGGTTACTTCTAGGCAAGCGTGCTCCATTGTCGACCACATCATCGCTTACCATCAGGGGATATAGCGGCCAAGCGCGAGATTATCAATGCAAAAAGGCCATCCATCAGCTCCAGAACAACCACTCCAACTACTTTTCCACATATTAAACTTTCCGATTTTCAAAAAACAATGTACAATTTCTGCAGCTATTTCCACACAGGTGCGGCCGCAGACAATTCCTAGAGCTAACACTTTCTAGTCAGGCTGAGAGGCAGACTATAATTATCGCTACAATCTAATCTGTTAGAGCCGCCGTCAAAACGTTTGTTCACTAGATAACGAAGCTATAATTAACTTGTAAAAGGCTTTTTAGCATGTCTCTAATCAGGGTTTGCGTTAAAAGCTGCCATTATGGTTCGAAGGGAGATCCAAGGGTCTAATCGAACAGCAAATGGGACTCCAACTCTCTGCAAGAGTGATAACTAGTGCTATTGGTCCGAGATCGCATTTTAGAAGACTCAGTAATAAGAGAAGAAATAATCATAAATCCAAAACGAAAATACAGAATGGAATAGAAGAGCGTTAAAAGAACCACTGTTTGAGGCCTATTTTTAAAAGGACCCTAGACAGCAACGCGGTAGTGCAAGACAAATATAATGGTATGAACTTGATTTTATCGGAGGAATGGCCCGCAATGGCAGATTACAGACGTTTGAGGAAGATGGAGAGGGAAGACAGATCTTTGAATGGGACATTACGGACAAAATAGTTAGACAGAAACTGATAGCTATTGACATAATAACTATAGTATGAATGATCTTATTGAAAAAAAGAATTAAAGAAGGAAAGAAAGAGAGGCCTAAAACGCCTTGTGTGTAGTGTAGGTACAAGGGGAAGCCTGTCCTGATATTCTAATAATGTAGCACAAGTATTAGAGGCGCATACAGACAGTATTAGGCACGCGACACAAATGCAACAGGCTGCGTGTCTTGGACGTGCCTGACGTTGGCGATGTCGAGAATTCGTAACGACATGCCTCCGTCTGTCTGTATGTACCCTTTAGATTGGACTTGTAGGAATTAATGTTAACATAGTTTTAACAGTACTTTATGTAGGTAAACACAGCAATTTGTTATAATTTCGTAGCTCAAACATGAAGCGGATATATGATAACTAGTTATTAATTAAACTCGTAGGATTCGACCTAAATAGTTTAAGTACGTACTTTACTTGAGTTGCAACAAAATGTACGCGTTGTATGGAAACTAATATACAAACGAAGAGAAAATTCATCAGTTTTGCTCAAATCAATGTAAAGTTCATTCCATCTGAAGCCTCAACCGCAGTAAAAAATCGTTTTATTTTTAACATAAGTACCGACTTTTGGCAAGTCTGGTGACACTGGTTTCTAAATATTTGTAACGACTGTCAAAGATTTACAAATAACACTCGGTAGGAGTCATCTCTTTTTATTTAAACTAACAACCATAAAAATACCGTTACAGTAATATTTAACACCTTATGACTGTGTCAAGTATAATCGATGACATGATAATCAGGATAAAAAGGCTTTATTTTATGTCCTATAAACTTTTTAACAATGGAACCCAGTTATTTCGTTCAACAGAAAAGATTTTAATAGGTTATTGGAACACGTGTTATTTTTATTTTTGGTTATAATTTACTGATGGTAATAAAATTAAGGAGGTTTCTTGAGAAGGTGTTAATAAATTAGACTGGTATATTGTTTTTGGGTTATAAAATATCCTGGCATTTGGTAATTTCCGGTTTATCAATAAGAAATTAATTGTTTCTCAGAAACAAAAATATGATGAATGGTTTATAATTTTTTTTAATATACAGTAAATTAGGCAGTCTTATTACAAAATGTCAGATGGTATAAATAATTTACAGTTATTCTCTAATGAGCTAACCATTTAATTAACTAAACTGACGATTTTTTCTTGAAACGAATGGTTTAGAAATTGATTATATAGGTACCTACCTATAGCTTACAAATAATAATTCTGCCTTCCTTTCACAAATGCCAATAGTTTTCATAAAATAAAATTATTCTATGGCAGTAAATGGAGAGCAGTGGTGACCCAGTGGTAACGGCCGCGACTTACAAGTTGTAGGTCGTGAGTTCAAACCCAGGCAGGCGCTTTACTTTGTGTAAATTATTTTATCACCAATGCTCTCAAAAACGGTGAAGGAAAACATCGAGAGGAAACCGACATATCCTCAAAAAAATTCGAAGACATGTGACATCCACCAACCTGCATTGGGCCCGCGTGGTGGATTACGGCCCACACCCTCTCACAGAGAGGAGGCCTGTGCCCCAGTAGCGACTCATTAAAAAAAAAGGCTTATGATGAATGATAATGATGATGATGGCAGTAAATTAAAACAAGATATTCTACTTTTATCTCATTTATTTAATCTGTACTAATTTTATAAATATGCGAAAGTAACTCTGCCTATCTGTTTGTAAACTTTTCACATCTTAACGACTAAAAGGATTTGGATGAAACTTAGTACATGGGAAGTCTATGTGACTGTGTGTCTGTCTGTGGTCTGTGTGGCTTTCAATGCCGGAAGCACTATCTTGAATATTCCCTTGGGATGATTTCCGACTTAAGGCGCAGTTATACGACTTTTAAAGGTTTTTAATTGAACATCACGTCTAAATGACTAGTCTTATTTCTTTGAAAAAAATATGTTACTATTTGAAGTTATATTTTTATAACATAGTGTAATTAAATTGTAAAGTTATGTCTAGCGCGGATAAAAAATTGAGAATCATGCTACGAGTATAACTAAAAAGCGTATTTTTACGAAACTTTCACCATTTTGAAGATCATTTAAATATTTATAATTTAGTCTAAGAGTAAAGATCATTTAATTATTTATAATTTAGTCTAAGAGTAATGTGTAATAAATTAATAATGCGTCTTATTTCGGACAGCGCTCCTTGATGGGCTAGACCTATTACTGGGTGGACGTACGACGCATTACGTGAGCTTAGCGCAGAACACGCAAGCTAACCACTCAAGGTTGTTGGCATTTAATAGCACCTTAAACACGGGCGAAGCCGCTGGCAGAAGTTAGTTCCCAAATATTTTTGCCCAATACATTTACGACCACACCATTCACAATTGATCATTGTCTAAACCAAATCCATTAGCACAATCTCCCAGCACCATATAGGGCCGATACACTTCCGACCGTATAAAGCTTGGTATGCACGTCACATAATTTTGACAGTAGCTGTCACGACTCATGAGTCATATCCAGGTGGGCAACTAATCATCTATTAGGTTGGTATGACCGATACAAATCTTTAATTTGACAGCTAGTAGCTCGAGGCATAGTGATGTATCGTTCTGTGCGGGCGGCAAAGGCAAGCCCATATTATTGTTCAGCCATAAAAGTCATTTGAACATGCTAGGCGGACATGTCATCAAATGTGCATAAGAATAAAGTGTAGGAAATTATGAGACGTTGTTGAACATGGCCGTTAATTAATTTAATATTTATTAATTGTCGGTTTCTCTTTAACAAATTAACTGTTATTATCAATTTGTCATATACAGCAGGCATACATTATGTCACATTTGTTTGAAAAATGTGGAAAATTATGTAAGTATGAGAAAAACGGAAAACTAAGCTACGAAGATCCATAAATCTGTAATGATTACAGGTCTCGCTCTAGCCAAAGTCACTTTCTATCAGCAACTGATCCATACATTTTTCATTTTTTACTTGAGAATCTGAATTATTTATTTGCAAAGAATGTTGATGATAAATCAAGGTTTTTTGGCATTAAATAATTTAATTAAGTATATCCTACCTTCTTATGCTAGCATGAATATATGAAACAATGAATAATTTAATAGTAAAAATGTCCAATAAAAAAAATGGCGTAGGAGAATCAATTTCTAAAGGTATGCGAAGTGTAAAGTTCTGTATTAGCAATTTCCTTTAGTAATCAATAAATCGAAGAATGTTTTAACACAATGCTGTAATAACAATATTCTTGTAATAAATGTTTATTGTGAGTGGTTGTAAAACGTCTTTATTGTTACTTTAGTTCTAAAACGTTGTTGCAAACAATGCGCAAATAATTACTATAGTGTTATGACTGCATTGGTGTGGACTAGCCTTAATAGTCTTTCGACCTATTTTCTTTCATCCATAAATTTTAATTTTAATCCGTCAGGCCGATACCAATAGCTGTACCTAGCCCAGACAATAGGTTTTTAATTGTTTCTGCTAATATAATATTTCACATTCTTGTGAAAATCTGAAAAGTTGACTTCATTAATGTCGACTATTAAATAATTGAAATCGTATTATTGCATGATTAAATTATTTTGCATATTCTTTCGAAAATCTGTCAAAATTGACAAGTAAACGCTGATGTGTCCTAGTTTTAATAACGTCTTTTAAAGTTCCATTTAATTTGTCCTATAATTTGGAAACAATATCCACTATCTTGAATAGTCCACTAAATACACATAATACTTTGTCTGCTAAACGAAATTCATGTACCATTTTACCTTTAAAGGTTGGGACGAGTTCATAGCGGTGCCATACTCAGTGATATTGCCTAGAACGAAGCGGTGATAAAATACTTCAGTCGAGCCGACTAGAAATCAATTTCCCTCAGTAGGTTTACAAGTCATGCTGCTGTTTATTGACTACTAGCTTTTGCCCGCGACTTCGCTTGCTTGCCTAGTGTTATATTGTCTCAAGAGCTGTATTGGTCGATCTGCAAAATTGTTCCGTTTTTCCATACGGTCTTTCGGAACCCTAAAAAAAAACTGAGTTAGTGAATTCACCTGCAGGGCACGCATTGCCGTGGCTGACCTGGAAAATTCTAAATAAACTCCGTACTCAGGTCGGCCGCAGTAAAGACAACCTCCACGGGGGTTCTCGGATGGCTCCGCATTTCGGTGCTCCCATCATCTGTACAAGTGAGGACCTTATGGCTGCGTAAGCCAATGCTGTTGCCGTAGCTGAATACTGGGTCAAACATTATATTTAAAACCTATATGTGCCATCGACACGCTAAGACGAGGATTTATCCAATGTCTTAATCCAGGGTCATGGCCAGTTTTATCAAAATCCGTTCAGTAGACGTGAAACCGGAACAGATCGACAGACAGACAAACTTTCTCATTAACAATAGTATGGCTGGATCTGAGTGAGTCATGACACGAATGGCATCTGTTTTACTGCATGCATGCACTTCAGTTGCTGGTTTAAGACCGCCTGTGCGCGGCTATCACTTATGTAAGTAATAATGTTCAGAGATATTGAGTCAGGAAACCTGTGTTAGATGAATATTTTGTATGTCAACTTTCAGAAACGCGAAATTGACTAGATTATACCTTAGAGAGCAAGATTTATGCCTAGGGGTAGCGGATAAATTCTGAAAATGAGTTACCGCACCCCTTACACGCAGCAAGCAAGAGTCTGACACTCCCTCCCGCTCCACCCATAGCGGGAGAAGTCATTGGATGATTTCCCACGACCTCCCCAAAAAAAAGGAGAGCAAGGTTTACTTCAAAGCAAATCTGGAGCCAAATGAAGCATTTGAACTTTGATAAGTGATACATATAATGCAATGAAAATTTTAGCCATCTTCAAGGAGTAACCTTCAAAATTCTAGCTAAGCCACCAACCATCACCAACATCAAAAGGTAGGGTAATATTTTTCGAGAGTATGTACCTATGTATTGTATGTTTGTATCTTTGCTTGTCTATTTCTTTGGCACGCTCTATAGCCTAAACAGCTGAATGAATTTTACAAATGAGGTATCATTAATTAGTCCGGTCAATCAATTGTCAAGGCCGGTCGTGCTCTAATATTGAATCACAAACAATGGAGGATTCGTTTGATTCCGACGAAGTGTCATGTGATACATCGCTATTGACGCAATTTACTTGCATCCAAAATGAAGATAAAGAGGAAGCAGGAGAAGAAGAACAAGAAGAAGATCAGGAAGAAGAACAAGAAGAAGATCAAGAAGAAGAACAAGAAGAATTTGAAGCTTACGAATCAGGCGAATGAACTTCACCACTTTTTTAATTTACATCGCTTTTATCTTTTCCAATCTTTGAAAATTTCCGTTATTTTGCAATAGTTTTACATTAAACAGGATCACAACTGACCCGTGGAGTAGGTCTACTGGGGAAACAAAGTTAAAAAAAACGCGCTAAGTACACTACCTTATAGGTGGCGTGGAAACGTGTGCATATTATGACGATAACAACTTTTATAACTTTTTGAATCGTTATATCTCAGAAACGGTTGCTCGTAAGAAAAAAGTATTGAGACATTTTTTATAGACAATTTTATGATCTACAATTTTTGTCTGAGATACTTTTATGATAAAACTTACCGTTTTGCAGAAAATCGCGAAAAACTATTTTTTTTACCTTTGACCTCGAATAAAATTTTTTCCTTAGACGGGAATGATGGGGAACTTTTAAACATTGTTTATAATTATGTTTTGAACAATTTTACTGATTTTCAGCTTGTTGGGACTTTATGTACCTTCAAATGTCTAAATTGACCGGACTATAATGGTCTTGACAGCCGAAGTGAAATAGGCTATATGATTTTGAAAAAAAAAAAAACAAAGTAGCGGCCGCCAGTAGTATATCAAAATGGCATGAGAAGGCGATTTTGAAAATATAACCCACTAAAATGCAGTAAATAAAAAAATTCAAAAATTCCGACTGCAACTAAAAAGTACAATTTTTAGCCTGAAAGTTTGTCAATCTTTGTCATTGAAGTACGGTTTGACACGCCAACCTCGATTTAAAAACCCGCCCTAAGTCTCCAGGAAAGGGTGAAACGAATGAAAATTACAATGTTTCAGTGTTGAAGTCCGTAGTCTCTTTAGTCGCATCCCGGCCTACACTAGTAGTCAGTCGTGAAAGTCTCGTAAAATGTGAGTGCATACGTAATTATCTAATCTGGCAACATTGTATGAATTTTATTGTGCCGCCATGTTGGTGAGAGACGTTGAGTAATTATCGTGTTCATTACTCATTTTCATTGCAAGGGTATTGCTTTATTTATTGCTTAGAATTTAGTTGGGAGGCTTAGAATTTGCGATTGTTGGAAGATTTATGGTGGATTTACGTGGGTCCATTTTCGCTTCACTGCGATAATGGTATGGTTTTAGCTATAGTATTCGTTAAACCTGCGTGTGGGAATACCACCAACGTCCAAACTGACCAACAAGTAGGTACAATACACCCCTAAAAAAAAATCCCACAGCTTCCACACTGATATAAAAATCATTAAATGGCCAAAATTATTGTCGACCGAACTGTACCTGCGCGCAGTGGCACTCGCAGCTAACTTCACACACGCCATTAAGGGTCAACTCACACCAAAAGAGCGTCGAAGCGCAGCGCAGTTTCAGTGTCATATGAATTTTAGCTTTATTTTCATTACTACAATACTTATTATCGCATGAGAAACTCGAGTCGCGCGGATGCCCGCGGCGCCGCGGGAATCAGCATCATGTCAGGCAATCCTATACGATAAATTTTCAATGAATAATGTTAGGTGTAATCTAACTATTCACCTAACTGTTGAACATTTGGCAATTATATAAATCACATTTTCTATGAAAAATCTATTTTTGGAAGTGATTATAATAGTTGTTTTGTTTGTACTCGTAGCAAGTTTGATGCTGTTGGTGGCATGAAATCTGTGATTGAACTAAAATAACTGCCACTAACTAACGGTATATTCTTTGATTAGGCAACTTATCTCGAAGCTTTTCCTCAGTATCAATGAATCATTAGATTAGCCCATAGGTATTCCTTACAATTGAACCAGTTGTGGTCGTTTGATTACAAAGACAGGTGTGAAACCGCTGGCAAGTGCAATTCAATATTCCAATTATTGTATTTAATTACAATATTGTAATTAGAACAATGGTTGTGTTTGTCATAACTTCATACTGTTTGAGGATTGGTACATATTACTCATTTATCTAAACAGATTATTCTCGATTTCTGAAAATAAAATATCTTCGAGTCAAAAATTAAGCGCAAGTGAAGTGACGTTCTGGAGTGGCGATCGCGTAAAGGAAGACGCAGCAACAAGGTGGACCGATGACCTGGTGAGGGTCACGGGTAGCCGATGGATGCGAGACGCTTAGGACCGGTCGATGTGGTGACACTTGGAAGAGGCCGTCTTTCGGTATAAACGATGATTCAGCCGAAAGATGTCCACTGCTGGACATAGGTCTCCCCCAAGTGCCACCACAATAATCGGTCATGTGCGTCTTGCATCCATTGCTAACCCGCTACCCTCACCAGCAGGTCTATTCGCTAACTTAGTTGACATCAATTTGATAAGCACTGTGCAGTACATTGCTGCTTTGACGTATAAGAAAACAAAAAATGTACTACGTAGTGACTATTATAATCGATGTCCACCGAGCAAAGCAGCAATGTACTGCATAGTGTCTATCGAACTGAAGTCAACTGAGTTAGCGAATACACCTTCAGCAGGCGTATTCGCTAACTCAGTTGATATCAATTTGATAGGCACTTTGCCGTACATTGCTGCTTTGACGTGTAGGAAAACCGTGGTGCCTATTATAATCGATGTCCACCGAGCAATGTATTGTATAGTGCCTATCAAATTGATGTCAACTGAGTTAGCGAATACACCTGCTAGTCATCGTTCCACCTTGTTGGACAGTTGTTATTTTCAAAGCTCGGAGACGAACTACAAAAATTAAATTAAAATAATTCCTAATTTTATTTTTAGCCTATTACAACTGTTAATGCATTCCCGTTTCTCATGCATTTAAAGAGCTAGGCTAATAGTTCCATGCTTCAAGCTTAGAAAGGCTAATATCATATAACGCGTGCCAACGAGAGTAGAATAATGAGTATTAAAAATTATTGCGCACTTAATATAAATGAGTCGCCCGTCTATTACATAGACGTATATTTGACCTGCATACTTAAATATTTTACGGTGTGTACAAATTGTACATACAACGTTCATATAATTCTAAATGAAAGATGTCATAGACTCGATCTTTGACAGTTGTTACGGGTGGACAGAATCCGGAAAATCTAACACGAGCCTTGCCAAGGGGTCATGTCACCCGACCATTTTTTTTTTTTTTGGGAGGTTGGGAAATCATCCAATGACTTCTCCCGCTCTGAGTGGAGCGGGAGGGCGTGTCAGACTCTTACTGACTAAAACCCACCCCTTTTCCTTCCCTGCCTGAGTGCCCAGGGGTGCGGTAACTCATTTTCAGAATTTATCCGATACCCCTAGGCATATGTGACCCCGCCTCGACGGCGAGTAATGGGTAGCTCGCCGTCCGATCAGCACCAGGCCCGAGAGTCGACAGCGCGTAGTGTTCCACGCGCGCCTCAAAGAGTTGTCAGCATTTATGACGGGGCCCGACATGGCCGATGCCTGCCCAGGGGTTGAGGATAAATTCGAAACAGAGTTACCTCGCCCCTGGGCACTTAGGGCAGGGAAGGAACAAGGGGTCAGTAAGAGTCTGACACGCCATTCCGCTCCGCCCTAGAGCGGGAGATGTCATTGGATGATTTCCCACCCCACAAAAAAAAAAGGGGTCATGTGACCCAGTTATTGGGTTGTGGAGGTCAAATAGTCATTCAGTTCATGTGAAATACTGGTATTCAACTGCATGCGGATAAACTGAAAGTCAACCCCAATGTAGTTGGGAATAGGCTAGACAGAGATTGACTGACATGATCTTCTTCATCACCAGCATATAACAGTATACTGCTAATCATAGGCCTGTACAATTGCATTTTTATTACTTTCTTAAAATCAGCACCTTTTTTCTATATATTAAAATAGGCACTGAACTTCACTCGAGAAAATCCCGCCAAAAAACTCTGACAGCCAACCAATAACCATTAATACCGTCCACAGGACTACTTGCACCATAGTTTTAAGATTATATTATTGTAGTCTTTGGTTTTAAGCACCATAGAGCTAATCATCCTAGACATAAGCAGCCGGTCGATTCTGTTCACAGCTCACCGTGAAAACTTAGGTGGAGTGAGCGTGAAGTGAACTGTCATTACACCTTGATTGTATGGATTGACAGCCCACTTCACGGTCACTTCACCTAAGTTTTCACGGTGAGATTTTACAGAATTGCTCTACAGATTATTACTAATTTAGTTTCACTATTTTCTAATATTTATCAATGTACCTTCATGTTTATATGACTACACGCGTTTTTTCTAAATTTTTTATTTGCGTTTAGTCTTATTTTATTTATTTTCTGTTAAGAGCCTATACCATCTCAGCTCAAATTCTAATTTCGCCCCCACTTCCCCGCGTGCCACTGCACTCTTTATCTCGCTCGCACACTTTTGCTCGCAGAGACGCGACACGCGCGGCCTTGAGGTCGAAGCGATTTCGTTAGAGTAAACTACACTATTATCGGACGAGTACTAAGAAATAAAATTATCAATCTAATTTAATTTTAACTTGTCATTTTATGAATATAAAATTATATATTATATCGCAAATACAATTTCAATGTATCTATAAACGATCAGTTTCCAGTATAAGCTGACCTCTCAGTGTGCGGAAAGCCTATAAAATGCGAGATCAGCTTATACTGGACGGTATAGGTGATGTCTAGCCGTGCACACTATTTTATTTTACCTACCTACTTCTATAAAATACTAGTCAAATGCGAGCCAACTTTGCGCTGTGGGTTCCGCCAATTAGTTTTGTAGTAAGTTTGCGTTTTATAGTTTTAGTGTATGTATGTTATGTGACAGCCGTTTGCGCATGTAGGTAATTATGTAGGTTGTAGGTATATGTAAGTACCTAGGTATACATACATATGGTATACATAGGTTAGAAAAATCGATTCTAAACCACTACATAAATTGTAGAATTTATGCAGTGGTTTAGAGTCGGTTTAGTAGCAGTAGAGCTAAAAAACTAGTCAAGTGCGAGTCACCATTGCACTGAGGGTTCTGTAGGTACATTGGCTTGGTAGTAAGTTTACGCTGTGCCATTTTGAAATCTTATAATAGGTAGCTTTCTCCTTGTATTACCACTTTCTTAGTTATTATGCATCTATATAAGAATGAATCGCCGAAATGTAGGTATGCGTATATCTTTCGAAGGACTTCACCAAATTGCATAATTCTTTTTTTGTTGTGTTCCTGATTCTCAGGACAAGGTTTGTATAAATATAAGATAGGTAGGTATAGGTAGGATAAGTAGGTAAGTATGCAGGTAGGTATGTAGGTAGGTATGATAAATACCATAAGTTTTTTTCAAAGTAATTAAAAATAGTCAAAATTAAATAACATTTATTTTTAATCGCTTAAATTTCTAATTTACATAGTTAGAACATGTCTGGAATTGCATAGCTCAGGTAACATGCATGTTTAATAAAAATGTTCTAATTTTAGTTCCATTTCAGAAATATTGGTCATCTTTCTATAATTTCGACTTTGATGTTTTTGTCGCATCCAGACCTTATTCCGAAAATACATTTTTTTTTGTACTGATGATATGTAATTGTCCTTGCACTTGTATATACCAAGGATGTTTTTTATTTACGACAAGTCCGTTTTGAGTTTTTCTCCAAAAATTTACTTCTATCTTATCTATATCTTAGCTTCGTCCAAAGATGTTTAGAATGCTGCAATGGGACGCTTGATTTCAATGATTGTGTATATTCAGTGAACAGCTCATGTTCTCGGGTGATCTGCAAGAAAACACAACATTCATTATAAAACACTTTTTTTGGGGTATGTTATGTTATCATTCAATGACTAGCGTGATGGGCGTTGGTGGCTGCGCCAAAGTTTTAAACTTTTGCAGCTACCATCGTTGTACATTGTTTTTTTATCTGCCTGTATTTGTTGTTCTGTTCCTAATAAACGATTATAATAAAAAAAAATATATAAAATAACCTCCCGCTCTGGGCGGAGCGGGAGGGCATCTCAGACTTTTACTAACTAAAACCCACCCCTGTTCCTTCAGTTGCTTGTGCCAAGAGCCGCGGTAACTCTCTTTCAAATATACTCGCGACCCCGGCAGCATAATTTTGTCAACATGAATAAATAATACGGAACCCTAAAAAGTCCAACATTATGAAAATTTTATTATGAATTCGCCAATTTCGTGATAGTACCGTTACGCGTTAGTACCAAACGGTAGTGCCATGGGGGAACAGCAAATTTCGTGATTATCACCCACGTATGATAGATAGGTACTTACAATTATATATTTTGTAACACATGAAGATTTGTTTCGTCCGAATTTATTTCTACAGTTTTCGGAGGTCATACCTCCGTCCATCCGGTCCTGTAACAATCACACGGGACAAATAAATACCTACCTAGACCTCACATATTTTTATTTATGATTTGGCTATGGAACCCTAAAAATATACAAAAGAAGACTAAATCATCCATAGAAGCAGACTTGCCCTATGAATAACAAATAACAATTACCCACCCTACATTTTTTATTGAAATACAAATTTGGTGAATTGGTATTTGATGGTGGAGGGATAATTTTCCAGTACAAGCTGACCTCTCATTGTACGGAATTCCTATACAATGTGAGATCAGCTTATACTGGAAATTTATAGCTTGATAATTTTTTTTTTGATTTTTGTTTGTCTTTTAAAAAAATGTTGCCCCACACTAGGAATATTCTTGTATCGTGGGTGCGTTCACAAGCATGTAAATTCACATACACAAGACACCCAGACCCGGAACAACTATCTGCAGGTCATACAAATATTTGTTCCGTGCGGGGATCGAACCCGTGACACGCAGCGTAGCAGCCGAACGCTCAACCACTGCGCCAACCGTGCCGTCAAAATTATATAGCCATGTGTAGTAATAATAATAACAGATCAGTGTTTTATGGCCTACAGACAGTTGTGTCGGTTCTGCGCGTTTGTGAATGTGAAGATTTGTGTTTGTAATCGCACCGTTTCCGATTCAGTTGAAATCCTGGAGTCGGCAACATTATAAAAAAAAACAATTAGGTACTACATAGATACCTATTTGTTGTATATTGTCAAAACAACAACAAACCTATTTAGGGAACTTTTTAACTTTTTACAAAATTGGACACCCATTTTTCACATTTTTTATCAAAAAAAAAAGTGTACACCTGGATTTCGCCTGAATCGTGAAAGGTGCGTTTACAAACACAAATCTTCACATGCAGAAACACCTGCAACTCCTAACGCAGCAGCCAATCACCTGCCACTGCACCAAACGTGACATGTTTGTAATCACTAATACTGTAAGTAGATAGGTAGCTATATACTTACTTCATTACGTTTATCATGTTTTCCAGTTTCTTTGCGCCAACCCTTTCGTTTCTTATTTTTATTACGGTTATTTCCCATTGCACCAACACTATAAGTATAAGTACTACAAGATTTGTATTTTACGTAGTCTTGTTGCGTAATGTGTGCTCTGAGCGCAAGCGACACAGCCCTCCCGTTCGAAAGCCGAAGCGAGACTGAACGGGGGCGTCGGGCGCCAGGGAACAAGCTTCAAGACGGCATAGTTTAGGTGATAGTTTAGGTATTTTATTTTTACTGTGAAAATAATGGTAATTTAAAAATAAAAAAACTTGTAGGACCTGCTTTATAGTAAGTTCAGTTAGTATGCAAAGTTTCATGATCTAATTTTAAGCATTTTTTGAATGCTAGCGGTTTATTGTTTTCGGTTTAGAGGTAACTTTGGATTTTTTTTCTATCGAGAAAATTTTATGGAATCGTGTTTTTGAGGTTTATAATACTTAACATTAATCCTCAACCTTGCCATATATTTATTTCAAAATTAATGCTGCAGTATTATCGACATAACGGAGGATCATGCTAAGCCATTTGAGGTAACATAGACTCTTAAATATTAGTTTTCACATCGTCCCGTGAATATATCCGTGGCATCACCGGGTCCTAACAGAATACCAGCGCTGCGTTATTTATTTTTTAAATATCGCAGCATATGCTAAGTTAGACGCCTTTTTGGCCTCTCACGGTTTTTTTTTTTTTCAATTCCTATTTTTTTATTTTTTTTTTTATTTTGTATTGTTAGTATTAAGTTCTTGTGTAAGAGGTACAAATAAATGTTTTTCTTTCTTCTTTCTTTCACCTGTCGCGTAAATGTGACAATTAAGTAGATGCCTGTCATTTTTACCTGACTGACCCTGAAGGAGGGTAATGTTTTTTAAGAGGTGAGTCTGTATGAATTTATGTATGTATTTATTATTTATTTATTTAAACTTCATGTACATGAAGTTTAAAGTACGTACTGGAGGACTTAATGCAACAAATGAGATCTTGACAGACGAAGTAACACTGGCTAGAAGGATTTTGAAAACAAAATGGCGGCCGCCATTACATAAGTGTGGTCTATAAAGTTGTTTTTTGCAGTAGGTTTATTTATCTGGTCAATATTAAACAGGGACCAAACTGTACTACTTACCTTGAGTTCTTTAAAACGTTGTCTGTTTCATGATAATGTTAAATAAACCATGGTGCATTTACTCCATAAGTTTCCAGTAAAGAACCAATATTTACGATTGTTCACGACAAAACCTATCAATCCGTCATCGGCAGCACTGTACATTAATAGACAATATTTTAGCTCGATACCGTCGTGTGTGACCCCAATGGACCCCCGCCATGTTGGATTGGTAGCCTGATCATACCATACAAGGATACGTGTCTATGGTATATCATTTATTTATGAGTGAGATCTAGATTTTTCGCGTGAGGTGAGGTGGGGGCGAGAGCAGTGATGACCCAGTGGTATTGGCCGCGACTTGACAAGTTGTAGGTCGTGAGTTCAAACCCAGGCAGGCGCTTTACTTTGTGTAAATTATTTCATCACCACTGCTCTCAAAACGGCGAAGAAAAACATCGTGAACCAAAAATTCGAAGACATGTGACATCCACCAATCCGCATTGGGCCCGCGTGGTGGATTATCGCCCACTCCCTCTCACAGAGAGGAGGCCTGTGCCCCAGCAGTGGGGACATTAAAAGGCTGATGATGAGGTGGGGTCAGTTGTAACACTCTATAGCTATGAAATTAAGGGCCCGTTCAAATTGTTTCATGGATGGGATGACAGCGCTGTACATTATTATGGCAATATTTTAGCTCGATACTGTCGTGTGTGACCCCAAAGAATCCCCGCCGTGTTGGATTGATCATTAATTTATATGTGAGATCTAGATTTTTACGAAGTTACGGTGAGGTGGGGTCAGTTGTAACACTTTAGATACGAAATAAAGAGCCTGTTCAAATTGGTACATGGTCGGGTGGTTGGCTGTATAAGGTTTAAATATTTTGTGGACATCTGGCAGTTGTAGCTTTACTAAGTCAGTGAATTAGACGGTATGAAGTGTTTGATTTATTAATAAGTAGCCTTATAGTCTTGTATGCTTAACTAATTTAATATCTGCACCCATAAAGAACAGATGCATGGATGTCAATTCTGTGACAAAAAAATCTTCATTATAAAGTTGATTCACTGCAGCACTGATCACTTAATTTACATCATTATCATCCTTATGAAGACATCCGCCAAGGTTACCGATATAGCCCGAAGAATCGGCAAACTTAGGTGGCAGTGAGCAGGGCACATTGCTCGCAGAACAGATGGTCGATGGGGCCGAAAAGGTCTGGAGTGGCGACCGCGTACCAGAAGAGGCAGCGTTTGATGGCAACAAAGTGGACTGATGACCTAGTGGGGGTCGCGGGGAACCGATGGATGCACAGGAGCGGTCATTGTGGCGACATATGGGTGGGGCCTATGTCCAGCAGTGGACGTCTTTTGGCTGAAATGATGATGATTATGACCCAAAAAGAAATCACAGGTGCTCAACGGAGTGGCCCTCACGGCCCCGGCCACTACCACCGCAGGAGAGGCACTGGGCGTAGGACGTCGCGAGACGATCTCCGGCCACCGTAGACCCGGGCCTGCGGACGGCGAGCAGTGGGTAGCTCGCCGTCCGATCAGCTCCAGGCCCGTGAGTCAACGGCGCGTAGTGTTCCACGCGCGCCTCAAAGAGATGATTGTCAGCTACCACTGACGGGGCCCATCGTGGCCGGTGCCTGCATGCCTAGGGGTAGCGGATAAATTCTTAACATGAGTTACCGCAAAGAGTCTGACACACCCTCCCGCTCCACCCAGAGCGGGAGATTTCATTGGATGATTTCCCACCCCACAAAAAAAAAAGGTAGCAATTGATAACCTGTTGGGTCCAAGATCGTAAATAAGTCAAGAAACAAATGAATGCACCTCGTTGGAAGCTGGCCGTTCTAAAAAATTATGGGTTCAAGATTGAGAAAACTCATTCAAACTGATGGTTGTGGGACAAGTCCCACCACCATTTTTTACCCGATAAGATATCACGAATTCACGACATTTCCTACCCGACAGCCTTGCATAAAACATGCGAATAATAAATAACTGTCTTATATAAACATTTCTATGTACCTACTAGACTAGGCCAGGCCCTTATCATTAGGGTTGTCAACACTTCAGTAGTGGTCCAGAGGTAACGGTCGCGATTTACAAGTTCTACGTGGGTTCGAACCCAGAAAGATGCTTTATTTTGTGGAGTTTTTTTCATCACCACTGCTTTCAAAATGGTGAAGGAAAATATTGTGAGTAAACTGGTAGGTATGTCCTAGAACCAAAACTTCGAAGACATGTGTTACGGTAACGGCTCAGACCCTCTCCCAGAGAGGAGGCCGGTTTTCCAGCAGTGGGAATATTATACATAGGCTGATTATGGCTTGCTCGCAGAACAGACGGTCAATGGGGCCGAAAAGTGCTGGAATGGCGACCGCGTGCCGGAAGACGTAGCGTTGGCAGGCCTCTCAAGGTGGACCGATGACCTGGTGAGGGTCGCGGGTAGCCTTTGGATGCGAGACGCACTGGACCGGTCATTGTGGCGACACTTGGGGGAGGCCTATGTCCAGCAGTGGACGTCTTTCGGCTGATTATAGGTATATAAATATATCTTCAACGGTATTAATATGCAGGCGTGATTAAATGACAAATATCCTTCCATCCAAACTTTCGCATTTATAATATAACTAGCTGACCCGACAGACTTAGTAGTCTTAGCTACGAACTGTCAAACGCGCGAAGTTTAAATAGTTCTTATGATTTCTGAAATTTTCTAAATATCTGCGCAACTTTCTTTTTTTTTCATAAGAACCTTCTCCTGACAATGAAAATCACAATAAAAAAAAAAATAGCGAAATCGGTCCAACCGTTCACGCGTGATGCAGTGACAAAGGGAAATAGGGATTAATTTTTATATATTAATCTATAGATATACGAGTAGATAGTATGATAGTGGAAAGGCACCGTTGGCAACCCTACTTATCACTTCACCGTGTAACCAATCTTGTGGACTCATTGACCGGTTTCCTACGCGATCTCCAATAAAGATGGGCTGTTTATCTCATAAATCGACTAATAATGCGATAATTAATTGACAACTGTTAGGAAAAGTTGATTTCGATTTTATGTAGATGACTTTATTAGCAGAGGAAACTTTCGATGAGATAGTGTAAATATATTGGCTTGAGATAGTTTAAAAGCCGGACTACGACAGACACTGGGGGCATGGACTTCCTTTGTTTTGGTAGGAGGAACGCGAGACTAGCTCATGCATGGTAAAAGATTAACTAGTCAGTAAAGTTTGGTAGAGGGGTAGACTGCCCGTGGAATGCTGGACTTCATTTCATCATGTCATCCTTAGGTCGTTTCTATTTTCTTCATCGTGTCAATGCGTCCTTATAAATATTTTATAATTGGCTTCAACCAGCATTCAGCCACTTGATCTCTGCAAAGATCTTTCATAGTGCAGGTGTTAGTGCACTAAGAGCAAGAAAATAGATGAAGCATTGTTTGTGGTGTGACTCCATAGTCGCATTGTGGCTCATAGGCATACCTTCATCCCTAAATTGTTCATTACATGCTCATGCAAGAGTTAGTTTCCTAGTCATGACTGATGGTTGAATGATGCAAAAATCAAAGTATGGAGATTTCTTCATTCATAATCAGTGACTGCATTAGACGATCAGCTATCCGTCAGTCACAACCATGACTGTGGTAAAACTGACAGCAAGACTTTTCGTGTGATTGACGATGACACCTTGGAATTTTGACTCAAAATTTGCATGTAGCATCATAAAGCGCTAGATTCCTAACTGCTTTAGTCTACTACTCAACAGAAGTACTCAAGCAGGCGCCAGCCAGACGATTAGATCGTCGTTTAAAGACCACAAAAACACCCAACAAATGCATTCTTAATAGCAAAGCGATTAGCAATCATTCCACAATTAACGACCATTGACTGCGACAGCATAATGAGGTGCTTTGTCAAATCAGTGTGGTATGTGAAGAGGCTGTAATTGCAAGGATTTACAAGGCTAAGGCTGTTGCAGATAGAGCTTTGCTTCAAGCTATAGAAACACTTTTTGCAAGGCGGCTAGATGTGGGAGATATATTTGCAGAAATGTACTTGAGACTGTAATAAAACAGGCACATTGGTCGCAGAACAGATGGTCGATGGGGGCCGAAATGTTCTGGAGTGGTGACCACGTACTGGAAGACGCAGCGTTGGAAGGGTTCCCACAAGGTGGACCAATCACCTGCTTATGGTCGCGGATAGCCGATGAATTCGTGATGTAAAGGAGTGGTCATTGTGGCGACACTTGGGGGAGGCCTATGTCCAGCAGTGATCAAATTAGATAACACTGGTTCTAAACTAGAAAGAGCAGCCTTTTATCCTAGCAATTTAAGAAAGTCTTAGTCTTATAAAAATGATGATTTTTTGGGTGGAAGAGATAAGTTTATTATAAAAGACCATTTGTCTATAACGACAGAGCACTCAAAAAAGTAAAAACTGCTTTTTCTTGATTAAAACTAACCCCAACTTAACAGCCATTACGCCGTAACAGTTGAGAACGAAATCACAAATCTTAATGATGACGTCAAAAAAACATTCAAAGCTACAGAAACTCAAAACTAGTGACCGCAAGTAGCACTTGCGCATCACTAATCTCCTCAAGATTTCCATGTTAATTGACACACGGAAAACGTCAGACGATAACGAAAGTGTCATGGCGCCTGATATTAATTAGTGAGACAGTAGCCACGTAATGATTGGAAGTTGATTGGGTAATCATGTGTTATTTATAGACCGTGGTTTAGGAGGTGTGTTTGAACAAGTGTTGGAGTAATTGAGGGTTACGTAAGATGGGATGGTGAAGTTTGTTTTTATTTGGCTATTAGAAAAAGTATCTGAGAAATCTATGTGTTTGTCACTAATTGCCAACACCTTAAAATTATAATCGATCTTGTGAAAGTGTAAACTCTCCATAAATTCTGAATAGACCATTACAAATAGGTACAATAAATCTCAAAATTTAACAATGTCAAATGAAACTGAGATACTTCTTGTACTTTTTAATAATTGACGACTCACTTAGTACACTTGATCTTACTATTCTTAATTACTTATACAGTTAGTGCCTATGATACGAGTAGCTTACAATCAGTAGTGGTTGGTTCAGTTGTACCCGAAGCGTAAATCGGTTGTAGGCAGCCAAAGGCACTTCGCCTTCGCCTACCTACAACCGTCTTAAGTCCAAGTGGCGCCCTCATTCAATAAAAAGTCGTAGCAAAGCGTAGAAAATAGAGATTGAAAAAGCCTATATTGCGTTTGTTACAAAGAGCTTAAGGTATTTTTACGTTGTTGAAATGATGTACCAAAAACGGTAGTTTTTGACACTTTTGCTTACTACTTTGGATACGAAACACTTTGAGTCCTGTTTTAACAACGTAAAAATACCTTGTCCTATTTGTAACGAACGCAACATAGAATTCTTTAATCTTTATTTTCTATGCTAAGATACGAATTTTTATTCAAAGAGGGCGCCACTTACGGGGAGGTAGGCCCTTAACATCGGATTACCTTGCTTCCTTTTGTCGTTGCACTTTGGCGGGAATGTCTCCTACCAACCTAGCTCAAATCAATACAACGACTAACATAACAATGCGTGCTAATAACTTTAAATATTTAAAATGTAGTATGTTTAAGGCACCAAATACATGAAAATAATAATTAAGGATTTAGCTGTTTCGCGTCCGATGATAATATCAAATCAACACAACTTCTGAATCATAATAATTGCCACAGATAATATAGCATAATTTAAAAGAGATCACGACAAATGTATCCGAGTCCGTTCCGATCCGTTCAGCCGTTTTGGCGTGATTGAATAACAAACATCCAGCCATTCATCCATCCAAACATTCGCATTTATAATATTAAAGTAGGATATATCGGGTGTAAAAAGACAGTTTCTGAAGCCGAAAGCCACAGCCCTTACCCGTTATTTGGATCATTTTTTTCCACTAGACCATACCTGGTAATCCACTGGTTCTGGAGATATTGAAGGTCAAAGTCACAATTTTTTTTTTTTTACATTTTTACGAAAATGAACTCCAAGTGTTATTACTTACTAAACTCTTTTCCAAACAATCATTGAATCACCTGAATTTTAGATTTTTTTTTCGAAATTTCGAAATTACGCATTTAGTTACAAAAACGCAATGAATATCAAACGTATCCGACAAGTACCTACGTGGTTTAGAGCGAAGTGGCGGGGATTAACTCCACTTGCCTGGGTTCGCGTTACATTGTGCGCAATAAAAAATAGTTTTTATTTTCATACCAAAAAATAAAAGTCGTTTCCCAGCAATAATTTTTGCGCAAAGCTACTTTATTAGACGTACGTATGCGTAGTTAACGGCTTTGTGATGTATCTTTACTTTTTCTTTTTTTTTTTTTACACCCTGTATAGTAGGATCAATGAGCATATCCATGTCAACATTACATAAATCGACCATACAAATTGGTATAAGAGGAAAATAAAATAAAGAATAATGAAGATGACAAACACACTGACACTGAAACCGAAGATTTGTTAAACATTGTTATTTCAGCAAGAAAGTTGGCACTAACCCTGGACCTAATTTTTCTAAGACAGCGTTTCTTAACCTGGGGTCCACGGACCCCTGGGGTCCACGGACCCCTGGGGTCCACGATCATATTCCTAGTGGTCCGCGGAAGAACAGATTTACATATAAAGAAACTTGTAACTACACGTCTTGTCCTTTCCATGTATAAAAATATTAATATTTCTTGATTTTTATTTCAAGGCGTCCGTGGTGTTGGTCGTTTATCTACTTAAGGGTCCGCAGTTGAAAAAGGTTGGGCAGGGCTGATCTAAGAAACGAAATACGTGTAGCTTTAGCATCTGATGGATTACTTCCAACTGCCCTTGAAGAAAGCGTAGCCGGCCCCGAAAATGAAGGTCTTTGACGCGATCGCGTGTTTCAGTTTCGGAGACCTCGATTTCAAGGTCAGGGATAAACAACCTTCGGTAGTTGAAGGTCGAAGGTCGAAGGTGGAAGAAAGTTTTCCTAATGACCAGTTATTAGTTAAAAGTTCAAAGACTTTGACTCGTTTAGTTTTGGGTTTATTGTTATAGTTGTGGTTTTAGGTTTGGTTTTAACAGAATTTTAGAGTGGATTGGGTTGGTTGTAAAATATTCACTGGCACTTTGAAGTTATTTTTGGAATCTCATATAAAATGAAATTGGTGTGTTGTGATAGTTTAAGGTCGAGTCAAGCTGCCTTAATAAATAATGTTCCTGAAAGGTAGTTAACCTTTATGTAGAGAAGGCAAAGTAATCTTTATTTCATGAAAAGTGTTGTTCTAAAAGTACTCTTAAATTAGTAATAACGTATTCTTCAACTCCCGCTCCACCCTGAGAGGGAGAAGTCATTGACCATCCAAAGACCTCAGTGAGGCTCAGGGCAGACCCCTTACCTGTCTGCTCATGGATGTGCCCTATTAGGCGTTGCCCTAAGAGGGGTTCCAGGATGGTTTTTATGAGGTCACAGAGCGCCCTTTGGGTGATCATGGGGTGGTTTTAGTGGAGTTGAAATCCCATACTCCCTGGCCTTTTTCCCCAAAACTCCAGGCGCTTTTTGAAGGTTAATAATAAAAAAGAAAAAAAATGCCTCCCAGGCTTTTCTACATAGAAAAAAAGGCTTTTCTATGTGAAATACAAAGCGACTAATATAATCTACAGGAACGGATTAGAAGAAGTATCTTACAAATATGGCAATAAATTCCAATACAATTTTCAGGGCGTGAGAATCCAAAGATCATTAAGTTCCCTTTTAATTAAAGGTCTTTAGTTATAATAGAAATCGATTGTGGCGTAATAGGACAAGTAATCATACTGTGCCACTTTCGATTTCCGTATAGAGAGAAACCAGGCTTTGGGGACAATTACATGTGCGGTGTTAGCATTATCTTTTTGTCAATTGGTTATCTTTCTTTTATGATGTCACCACCATGCTATGGTATGGAACTAAGGTTACCGACATAGCCCGAAGAATTGCCAAACTGAAGTGGCAGGTGGTCGATGGAGCCGTAAGGTCCTGTAGTGGCGACCGCGTATCGGAAGGCGAGCATTGAAGGCCTCTTACAAGACGGACCGAAGATCTAGTGAAGGTCGCGGGAATCTGATGTTTGTGAGACGCACGGGACCGTTCGTTGTGGTGACACTTGGGGGAGGCCTATGTCCAGTAGTGGACGTCTTTCGGCTGAAATGATGATGATCATGCTAGTTATCCGAAATTATCTGGGATCGGTGCAATATGTCTTTTTTTAATCATTAATAGGCTGGCTCGCGTTTGACCACTATCTCACCTGATGGTAAGCGATGATGTGATCGACGATGGAGCCAGCTTGCCTATAAGTAACCTATTCACTCCCGACTTCCATAACATCTTACACACAGTCCATCCATTGTTTGTTAAATCCTTCCCCTATTCTTATTTTTGCAAGGATAATGAAGATGACACAAATTGTTTAATAAAGCTTCTCGAGAAGCCTTTCGATGAATGAAGAGATCTGACCGCAAAAAAAAAAAGCATTAATAGATGCAGTTTCTTCATCTTAAAGCTTTTTAAGCTTCTAGAATCTAAGCCTTAAGCATTTACCATCATCACCTAAAATGGGGCCCTAGTTACAACTTAGAGAACTAGTATTCTTAGAACTATTTCTTACATCATGACTTTTCTTAGTAACGATTTTCGTAATTAAGGCCCCTCTCGCGGTCCAGTGGCGCCCTCATTGAATAAAAAATCGTAGCATAGCACAGAAAATAAATATTAAAAAATCCAACTTGACGTTTGTTAAAAACGGCCGTTTCTGACACTTTTGCCTACTACTTTGGATAAGAAACATTTTGAGACCTGTTTTAACAATGTAAAAATTCTTTATCCTCTTTGTAACAAACGTCAAGTTGGATTTTTTAATATTTATTTTCTGTGATAAGCTACGATTTTTTATTCAATGAGGGCGCCACTGGACCGCGAGAAGGCCCTTAAACAATTTTCAACAATTACACAAATAATTATGTTACTTAACAAGTGTCCCAACCGACTGCACGCAACACAATTTCAATACTACCCACAGAACCTACTGTGTAAGTACTCTCAACATCAGTGGCTCCCGACATATTGCATTCATAAACAAAAAAGTCTTCGCCTACTTTATAATCACAATCAGTAGGTGGCCCTACACACGTGGTGCCGTAAGTTATAAACAAATCATAAATCCCAGCTGTGGACAACAAAGAAGCATAATTACTAACTGTTAATTTATTAGTGTTAAGGTGGTCATTCACTAGAAGCATTCGCTTGTAATGTAGCCGTTTAGATTCGAGTGTTACATCAGTCATGCGTGAGTGAGCGAAGTCGGTGTGCGTTACAATGCACATCACTTGTAAAACGACCTTGGCCTTTTTTTTTTGAGGGTGGTGGAGCGGGACAGCGTGTCAGACTCTTACTGACTAAAACCCACCTTTATTCCTTCAGTTGCATGTGCCAAGGACCGCGGTGACTCTCTTTTGAAATTATCCGCGAGCCTAGGCAGGCATCGGCCCTAGCGGGCCCCGTCAGTTTCTGCTGACATCTCTACGACCTTGGGCTAAGGCTGAAATAAGCAGTGTCATTCTTTTAGCGACAGCAATTATCAAAAATTCAAAAGTGTATGAGGTCGACATACGCAACCAAAATGTAAAATTTCACGGTCAATTCCAAGTTATCGCGGTTAGAATGTTACTTTGTCTGGAGCCTTGTGTTACACTTTGAAATATTGACAGTTCGAGCGGATACAAAAGCGACTTCTCCTAGTCATTGTACTGAACTGACGTAATACTGTAACGCAACGCCCAAAACTGAATCTTGCATTACACGCGAATTCTCCCAGTGAATGACAACCTTAAAACATTTGCATTGGTCAGTCAATTCGGAAGAGAAAGCCTGCGTAGGTGACGCGTGGACATTGAGTTGACCAGTGTAGGAGGTTTATCGCTTTATATAGCATTCCTGTTCTGATGATTGCTGGTTTAGCGGACTTGGATGGACGTATAGTTACATTTTTAGGCATTAGATGGGTCTGATGGATATTGAATTTTGATGTAATGTTTGTATTTGGTGATCATGGCTTTCTCAAATGCTTTGAGGATTATTGCAAGATACCGATTGAGTTTTAAGCTCGAGCTTCATTGCCGTTTTTCTAGTGGTCGCAACTGTTGATTCTGGCTCTCAGAATTTGAAGTGGTTGAGAAAAGAATGGCGTGCTTGATTGTTAAAGATGTTACGTAGGAATCAGCTCTATTATATTTTTTTTACTTAAGTATGTAGATCAGAGAGCTTATTTTACAATTTATAATTAGATAATTTCTCTGAAATTCGTGACGCGGTCGTTGATACCTATCCATGAATAATCTGATCCCAACATAATCTTGCAAATGGCTGTGCTCAGGATCAATGGTTCCATCCAAGATAATACGATTATAACTATCCAGTTCTGCAGAAAGCCAGCCTGTCTGACCATTTCAAGGCTTAAGAAAACCTGCCTTCCAGTACAAGAGTCTCAATAAGACATAGAATTAAAACATCCGTGCCTAATTGTGTTATGCACGGAACTCTAATTACCACAGACAACCAGTTTCATTTGACAGATACATCTTGTCTATGATAAGAAGCTGGTACTTATTTATATCATAGATTAACATGGAAAATTACAGATAGCTACTTTATCTTTGAATCGATGGCACTGGATATTTTTATCTGTTAAGACCAGAATTAGTTGATCAGAAATAGAATGTGTCGTTTCCGTTTTGAACAACATCGGCGTATATTGCAGTAGGGATATGGCTTAGTTCTGCAGTAAATATCTTAGCATAGCTTAATCAGCCTTATAAAGTTCCAACTGCTGGGATTCAGGCCTTCTCTCTAGGAATGGGAATGGGCCGTAATCCATTACGCGGGTCCAGTGCGGGTTGGTGTTGGAATCTTATGAAATGAATTAAGAGTCTACTACCGGCCAATGGCGTTTTTTGTTCAGTTTCTCAAAAAGCGCTGAAGCAATTTCGATAAAATTTATATGGGACCACCTCGGGAGTATATTCTTTCGGATTAAAAAAGAGTTTTGAAAATCGGTCCACAACTGACGGAGTAAAAAAACATACATACAGTCGAACATAGAACCTCCTCCTTTTTCGAAAGTCGGTTAAAAATACTTTATCCTCTTTGTAACAAACGTGACGTTGGATTATTTAATATTGATTTTCTATGCTATGCTACGATTTTTTATTCAATGAGGGCGCCACTTGGCCGTTAGTAGGGCCTTAAAGACGAGACCCGATGACTTAGTCAAATCAATTAATCCTGAACGTGTGAAGCTTCTCGTAAGTTAGTTGAGAAAATAATATCACAACGTGTCTGGAATCTTGTTCAAGGTAACCCGGTGGTTTTCAATTGACCTGAGCAGAAGCCGCAAGTTGTTTAGTCTGTATAAGAAATACTTACTTTGTATTGTGGTGGTTAAACACAATCGTATATAACTTTAAGATTATTTAGTGCTCCCAGTATTGTTTGGATTGTATTGAAATTCAATTATTTGGGTATTTCAACCTAGGAGGTTGAAATACCCAAATAATTGAATTTTTTTTCGTTACAAATCATTTTTACAATCAATATATACGGTTGAAGGAATTTCGACACCGTATTTTTTATTTTTTAGGTTTTGTCCAGTCAATAGTTTTTGTTTCAGTTTTCATATGTATAGTTACAGTTTGTTAAAATATTTTTGTTTCATATATATCAATAAAAACTTTTTCTAAAATAACATTAAAACTGTTAATTATTATAGTTCTAGGGGACTTAAAGATAATTCTTAGTTTTTACTGGTGACAACCACATCAGAATGAAAGCAGTCGTTTTGGAGATAAGATTAAAAAAATAAGTTGATTGCGGGATATTTATAATTTGATTTTGTTTTAGAATGATAATTTTAATGCCAATAAATGTAAAGGCGCTGTTCTTTTGGAGCTGATGCAATCTTATATGTAAGTAATCCCACTTTACAGAAATGAATTTTTGTATCGCGGATCGCTATCTTTACAGTGTAACATCATCTTTACGTCCTCATTGCTGACAATACATAATAAGTAGGAGTATAATAATATATCCGCTAGATATTAGCCGTATTAACACTTTTCAGATTAAAAACTGACGTGTGGGTGTTTTCAATAATATAAACAATGTTCGACTGTTTTACAATCTGTCAATTTCTACTTTGATTTTTAGGCCAAACACTGCCATTTACCGTGTAATATTTATTATCTTAAAAGACGGAGGCGTTTCTTCACATTTTGTAGCGGAACTTCGAAGCAGATTTTACCAATGGTTTTGTGGTACCTATAAATTAAATATTTTTGCGTAATGTAGATTCTGATACGTCCTTTAGACATACGGATACTGGCAGTTTGCCAGTATACTACACTATAGCGGAAGAAGCATAAAATAAATTCATTAAAATATAACTACTTACGTTGCAAGTTACGTTTTAAATTGTAGCTACCGATATACAGAGTGTAACGGAAATTGGTGGTCATATTTTAGATATTGCTTTTGCCTGTATAAATGAACCACCTTCTTCAAGGAAGTCACAATTTTCAAAAAAAAAAGTTGGTACTATCCATACAAAGTTATCAACAGCTGATCAAAATTAGTATGGGAGGTCCATTTTTTTTTTAATGTGAAACATCTATTGGCGCGGCTTGGCAGTAGAATCGACTCGAATGTCATGACAGCAAAATGTATGACGCCGTCGTGCCACGATACCCCCACTAAACTGCCGCTCTCGACTACCTTCTCCCTAGAAATATCTATACGAAAAAAAATTTTAACAAAACACACAACTACAACAACTACAAACAACAAACACAAACAGCAACAACAAACAACAACAATAATTACAACAATGACAACTACAACACAAAAAACACAACAAACAAAATAGATGTTTCACATCTGCCGGGCGTCCCATGACGGCTAACTATTTTTTTTTTCAGGAACAGACTATGACTTTCTTGAAGAAAGTTATTCATTCCTTTGGCCAGAAGCATTTTTTAAAATATGACCACCTATTTTTTACACCCCGTAGATTGTAAAGTTAGCAAGCTGAAAAGGCAATGAAGGACCGATAGACGTTGGAGCAGTCGAAGTCACCATTAGGGATTGCGAATCAGCAAATGTGGAGTGGGGCCCTGGCATAATGAAGGGCTGAGACAAACTGGATCCAGAAGGCGAAGAAAACGATGCAACGGATTTACCAGCCATTAACTGCGATAGACAGAGTAAAATAGACAAATCCAAGAAAGCTAGAGCGAATAAAACAGAAGAAGTCACACCAATAATATCCAAATTCCTGGCTTCTGATGAAAGTAAACAAACATCTGTTAATTTGTACGAACTTTAAGCATGTACCATATTCTAAAATTATCTAAATAGTACACGAGGCACGACGGAGTAAGCTAGATAGCTCGATAGCAGAATGTCACTCGCATAAACTGACAGAGCGTCTATAAATCAAAGTAATTGCGGACATAATAGCTAAATTTAATTCTTGTACTTGCCTTGTTATACTAGAACAAGAACGTACCTACCTAACTTAAACTTTTAACTTTTTGACTATTTTATCAACATCATTTCAATCGAAAGACGTTCACTGCTGGACATAGGCCTCCCCCAAGTGTCGCCATAATGATGCGTTTCGCATCCATCGGATTCCCGCGACCCTCACCAGGTCTTCGGTCCTCCTTTTGGGAAGCCTTCCAACGCTACGTCTTCCGGTACGAGTCCGCTTTTCTAGGACTTTACTATTAACTACCATTTTAGAAAAAATAATTAGTACTGATTTCATTAAAAGAAATACTGATTTCATAAAAAGAATCACTGATTTTATAAAAACAAATACTGATTTCATAAAAAGAATCACTGATTTTATAAAAACAAATACTGATTTCATAAAAAGAATCACTGATTTCATAAAAACAAATACTGAGTTAACAGAAACAAATACTGATTTCATAAAAAGAATCACTGATTTCATAAAAACAAATACTGAGTTAATAAAAACAAACACTGATTTCATAAAAAGAAATACTGATTTTATAAAAAGAAATACTGATTTTATAAAAACAAATACTGATTTCATAAAAAGAATCACTGATTTCATAAAAAGAAATACTGATTTTATAAAAAGAAATACTGATTTCATAAAAACAAATACTGATTTCATAAAAACAAATACTGATTTCATAAAAACAAATACTGATTTCATAAAAACAAATACTGATTTCATAAAAAACAAATACTGATTTTATAAAAAGATATACCGATTTCATAGAAATCTTCCTGACTAGGTTGTCTTTTACTGAGTGTTGAGCTAATCGGATTTACCATTTCATTTAGCAGTCATGAGGTTCAAACTGGCAGTCATGAGGTTATGCGAAGATATGAAACCAAAGAAATAGTTTAGAGGCAGGAAAACATCTTTGTGAAGGGAGGGAGAGACAGAGCGAAATGTAAGAAGATCGTTGAGGAGGCTAAGACCCACAAAGGGTTGTAGCATCAAAGGATATAAGTAAGTATGAAACCAAAGAAAATTAAACACATGGCAAAGTATTACTTAGGTACCCTACATACAACTGCCCGGGGGTGGAGGATCTGCCCGGGGGTGGAGGATAAATTCGAAAGAGTTACCTCGCCCCCGGGCGCGTAGGGCAGGGAGGAACAGGGGTGGGTAAGAGTCTCAGTCAGAGCGGAAAGAGTCATAAGATGATTTCCCACCCCCCAAAAAAAAAAAGAAAAAAAAAAACCCTACATACAAATGAGATGTGATATTTGAGTTGTGAGTCCATGCAATTTTGAGTCTCGGAAATTAAGATATCTATATTTCTCCTATATTGCTTGCTGCGGGAACCTCAAACAGAATAGTGTGGAGTAAAGGTTGTTTTTCGGCCAGAACCCACTTCTGATGAACATAATTTAGTTAAACAAGTTTGTAATCGGTAGCTTCAAAAAAAACATCAGTATAACGGTCTGGGTTCAAAGGTTTAAACCCACAACCTCTCGTCAATCCACCTCTCATCATATTTTAATTGACGTCATTAAAAAACCTGTTAAACAATTTTCTAAGAACAGTGAATGCAAGCTACCGAAGCGTTTTCCATTCATAAAAGCTTAACAGATATAAAGATAAACTTTATAGGCTTGACACATCAGATAATACTTTTATAGGAACTTAAATTATCTTGCTTATAAAGTGTTCAATTTTAAACTTCACGACAAATGATGCTACTGCAGAACTATTATAAAGTTTTAGAAAGAGATGACGCTATACAATGTAGCATCTTTCCATCTCTGTCACACAATAAGTTGAGAAGCAAAGAAAATTCTGTATAAATTATGTTAATTGTCATTAAATTTTATGGTTAATTGATTTTATCGGTATATTAAATTAACGGAGAGGTTTCACTAAGGGATTTGCATACAAGTGGATAATTCTTCAGATTAGTAGATGCATTTTCGTGTCAAGGGTTTATGTTGGAATGTGGGGAAAGGCCATTGCAGGCTTGTTAGATGTAGGTACCAAGACCGGTGAGAAAATGCTGTGCATCAAATTGTTGGGATGTTTAATAGATGTGGAGGGAGGTGTAATACAAAGCGTGCATTTTAGATGTATGCTTAGCGCCTGATGAATGCTACAAATTTGTGTAGCCTTCTCCTAACTATTTTGGGGTCAGTTTCCAGTCTAACCGGATGCAGCTAAATACCACTATTTTACATAAAGCGACTGCCTATCTGACCTCCACAACCCAGTTACCGGGTAATACGATACCCCTTGGTAAGACTGGATGTCAGACTTTCGGGCTTCTGACGACCCGTAACGACTGTCAAAGATACACGATTGACAGCCGGGACCAACGGCTTAACGTGCTTTCCGAGACACGGAGGAATCTCGGTATGTAAAGATGGTCACCCATCCATGGACCAACCCGGGCAAGCGTAGCTTAACCTGATGGATCCACCCGTGTGGCTGTTATTACTTTAGCCACGAGTTAATCCGCGCCTGATGAACGCTACAGACGTTGTAATTAATGTGTCCAGCTTCTGGGTCCAAAGTATTTAAAATGTTAGGAAAGCATCCATTCAAAAGAAGAAGAGCGCAGTTATTATTAGGTACCTTGACCTTGAGCTATGATAACTTCGGATGGACTTTAACATGTTATTCCTTTTTAACACGCTTTTATTAGCTTGGTAAGTATCTATGTAATGGAATCTTTGAACGTAATTTTTATCCACTTCAAAACGTCGGATTGAATTGAAGCTTGGCACACTTTTATCAAGGACCGATGACAATGCATGGTTAAATAAGTTAATATATTATTAATACCTAATGATGAGTCTCTCTCACAAACAGGTCAGTTGTATATTTAAACCTACGCTTTTCCTAGCTGAAATTTTGAAAAAAACTTACGTATCAAGACGCCCTTTCATTCCATCATCGCATCGTCTTATTTCTTTTTCGCGTAAAACTTACCTGAAAAGAACAAAATAGACACATTATTAAACAATATTTTTGCTTCGTAGACTAGTAAACAACTTTGACAATGCCTGAAAAAGTCATCAGGTGTCATCTGCTAAACTATACTGGAACATAATTGGCAGAAAAATATCAAATTGAAATTTCTCACTATGGGGAAGTACTAGTGCATCGAAATCGAAGCGAACGATTTGCCATGAGAAAGCATGACCTGAAAGGTACGCGTAACTTGCGATCGGAAAACGTCAAATTCTTAATAGATATTCATCTTCCGGAAATAGTAGCATGTTTTTGATATCTAGACCATTTTCCCGTAGAATGCAAATGATATTAAACTAGGCCAGCGCAATTGTAACTGGTATTGCATTTGACTGGCCAATTGACGTTGCGGCTTGAAACATACGGGGGCGGAACATGGCCGGGACCGTTCCAATATTATATTACAATTTCATGAGAAATTTATAAATAATATGATTGGATTTAAACTTTAAATAGACAACCTACAATGTCTTACTTGTTATTGAATAAATTGAAGTTTCTCGGCGTCCTAATAGCTTAATTTAACTTTTTAAACACGATACTTTTACATAAGAATAGAGATTCCTAACGGGTTTTATTCTATTAACAATATAGAAGAAACGCACAATGTAAATTTTAATATTTAGTCAATATCTCAACCATAAAATTGACTTATTTATGGTATGGCCGATCTCATTGCATTCAGTGGACCATTAGGAAAAAAACCGGATCGATGCGACAGACTCCCATGAAAAATATACCGTTCTATAAATGACAACAAAAAAAACGCCTCTATAAACATTATTGATTATAGCGAAACAACATAAAAGTCCCATAAGCAAGTTGTCTTCCCAAATATAGTGTGAAACAAGAGCCAGTGATGGCGCTTGTCTCATTTTCAATGCAAATAAAACCCAAACTTGGTGATAGATGCCTCAAGTTTTAGGTGAAAGTTTATCTGATTCTAACAAATATTTCTTGTTTTTGGTGACATAAATCAATACAAAACATAATTTATTTTGTAAATAATTAAATGAGAACCGTTTTAGATTTAGGTCGGTATTATTTTATAAAAGGTAACCATTTGGAAAATTTATGTGAGCATTTAGTTTTTTTATTACATTTTTTTAGTATCATGTGCGACAGATGTTAGAGGTTTTGTTGATTTAGTTGTTAATTAGTAATATGATTAAATAAATTAAAAGGGAAATAAAAAACTGCTATCATTGTACATTCTTTCGGTAAAATAGAGCAAGATATTAGTAACACAGCAGTTAGAAATCCAGATCATGAAATGTTTTTGTCAACTAACATTTTAGGTTGCTGCAAGATATCAGCACAAAGCGTTTTGAGAAAACATTCATTGTGCGTACAGCTAGGGAGTGGAATTCGCTACCGGAGTCTGTGTTTCCTGACAGCTACAACCTGGGAGTCTTTAAGTCAAGAGTGAATAAGTTACTTCTAGGCAAGCGTGCTCCATCTTCGACCACATCATCGCTTACCATCAGGTGAGATAGTGGTCAAACGCGTGCCTATCAACAATAAAAAAAAATGAAATAGAAAGAAAGAAAAATTTTAATTTGTGCCTCCATAAGGCAAACAAGGTAATAAAATAAATGATTAACTAAGTAGGTTTATTAGTTACGATAAAAACTATTTAGACCGCTTGGTACAAAAACGTAGCGTTTTTATCCTAGTCAGAGTTACAGCGCAGCCGCCATTAAAATCTTCTCGTTTGTCAGGCTATTAGGAAATTGATGGTTATCTAGTGCAGTGGATAATGCTCCGACCTCTAGGCTCGTTGACTTCTTATCGTAAGGTACATGATAGCCTATCAATGACAGGGCAAAGGTTAGACGAGGTGGAACGGGATCTTACAGCACTTGATATTCATAGATCAAGAGCGATGGATCGTTGACCGAGAAATTCATTTTGGACCTAATTACCGAGAAAACAGATGAAATATAAATGGATTGTCTGAGGAATGATATGGCAGAAAAGGGAGTGAATGATAGAGTGGCGAGAGTAGTAGTGGCGATTGACTGGGGAGAATGGAAGAAGCAAACATGTTGCGTTACCCCAAGTAACATTAGACAAGGGCAAGCAGATCGTTATTACCGAGTGCATCATTTTTTTTTTGGGTTAGCCATCTAAATGAAAGGCTTAGTCAGCGAGACTCTGTGTTACCGAGAGCTAGCTGTTCACGATATACTTAACGACACTAGGAGAGGTTCCTTATATGCACGCAATAGCCCCGTGTAGACTTAAGTGCTGGAAGAGTTTCCTTCGCTACCCACATACCATCCAAGATCAGCCACCTACAGTGAGAAGCAAACTATGGGAAGAACTTCACCACCCCTGACTTCTTGGAACCCCAGGAATACCTGCCACCCGGACGTATGGGAAACACTCAATCGGTTGCGTACCAATGTAGGCAGCTGCAAATACAAATTGGCAAAATGGGGTTTTAGAGACTCGTGTGATACCCAATGTGAGTGCGGTATCCCTGTCTAGAAAATGACACACATACTGAAATCCTCCAAGTGTATTCCAGTATATATAGTGCAGGTGTATGAGCTTACACCTGCACTATGGATAACCTGATGAAAGCTACTGACGCTGTAATTAAAGTGGCCAGATTCGAAAGAAGTAGGAAAAGACCTCGCTTTTATAGGATACCGCAAAGCAACTGTCCCAAACCTTCGTAGGCGTTAGGTATGCAGGGAAACCAAATAATTTCGTAACAAATGCGTTTCTATTTCTAGTATTCAAGTGTTGGCGACACGAATAAAGTATCTTACGATAATGGCACTAATAAATTCCCTTTCATAGAAACGACAACATAAAATTAGCAATCCCTTTTTATCTCAACTCCATACTTAGCATATTAAATTACTTATTTATTAATGTTCTAGAGGTGAAAGTTGCCGTGATAACTGGTAGTATCAGCGATCACAATCTAAATGGCGATATAATTTGACATATACTAAGTACAGTGTATATCAAATTGTCGTTTATAGATAATGTCACATAAAACGCTTTAGTTAATACATTTGCATTAGTATTGTATCTCTGTCTGATAAATTTATCAGATATTTATGATCAATGGCGACATTTGTCAGTGGTTGTAAGCTACTTGGGAGCTAGGAGCGGTTTCAAATTGGTAAGAAGATGGCGTAGGTACTTTTATTTTCGTTGAAATAAAGGAAAATCTTTAAAAATCTGAGCTGGCCCACATTTCTTTAATAGATTGTGGGATATGAGTCTAAAAACTGATATATCTACTCTTTTAAAGTCAGATAAAGACATGTAGTGATCAAGAATGGTTATGAAAAATTCGATTTTCTTTTTTGTACTTATGTTATGAGACTTTTTCGCTATTTTCACGCATTGAACGAAAGGCAGGTTAGAAATATATCTAAACTTATAGTTATTGGTAAAGTAGAACTACTGACCTGATTAAATTTCAACTCTTTCCCTTTTAGAAAACTACACTATCACTGACTGCCATCAAATCTTATTTGTATTCCCAAAAAATAAAACACCATTCCTCTGGGGTAGCTAGAACCTGGGGGTCTTTACGTTAAGAGTGAATAGGTTATTTCTAGGCAAGCGTGCTTCATCGTCGACCTCATCATCGCTTACCATCAGGTGAGATAGTGGTGAAACAAGAGCCTATCAATAGTAACAACTTAACGGGGGCAAAGGATTGGGTTTTTTTTTAAATTCAGTCTGAACTGTCTCACTCTTGGGCAAAGGCCTGCCTCCCTTCTTTCCTTCCCTGAGCTGTGCTACTTCACGCCAATTCACCAGGAAGCCATGCAAGGCATCCGCCATCTTCTCCTTAGTACCTACCTAATAATTGAGAACGGAAATGGATACTCTAAATGTGACCTAGTCTATGACCATTTAAACATACAGGTTAAGAACTTTGACCTGACTGGCTGGCGACAAAACTATGCCACTATATTTTAAGAAAACATTAACTTACAACTAAAATGTTTTCTTTTTTCAAATCAGTTTCTTTTTCATTTATATAACGGTCACATCGCGTGTTGCGCAGTGTTGCATGCAGAAATATACACGTAATGTTGCAATAAGTATTATTGTGAGGGTTGCCAGTATGAAAAACTGGCGGCCATTAGTAGTTTCCTGTGAATTGACAGGTTGACGTCCCGTTGCATTTGTTACTCGTTTATCATTTGCATATAGGGTATTTATAATAACAGGTAACTTTGATAAATGTACTCGTCTGGTAACTAATCTACTCTTGTTGGATTGTTAATAGGAAAAGTAGTCGAATCTTTTGTATTGATGAACTAACTTTAGCCCGCGACTTCATCCGCATAAAACTCGTATAAACTAATTATTCTGTGCTTGTAATTCGATTCGATTTTAGATAGCCATACCTATGATTGACAGCTAACTCTACTATTGAGAGCTAGGAATAGTTAGAATAAAATAAGGAAAAATGTAGCTTTTACAGTTTTCAGTCCGTTTTTCTCAATTTTTCTCTCTATAAGAACCTTCATAGTTAAAATAAAGGTAATCGAAATGAATTCAGCCGTTCTCGACTTTTGCGCTTAGTAACACTGATGACGCCCCGGACCTTTTAACATGGGAAATGTGATAGCTGAGTTAATTTGAAAACATACCTAATTTGTGATTACTAATTTAAGTCTAAGATGAAAAAAATCTCTTGCTTCAAAAATTTTGTTTTTTTTTTATTTAAAGCAAAAATCTCTGCCCATTTTAATTTAGCAGACTAAAACCGTATCTACAAAGAAAATCACACAAAACACTTCACAACTCAACATTACAGTCTCCATAAAATTATTAGACCGCATAACTAATTTTGGGCTGCACAAAGACCATTCACACTTACAAACATACATACATACAAACAAACATAAAACAACACCGTTTTTATTAAATTAGCATACTGCATCCACTGACCTTATTCTAGTGCACCAACTTATATTCTCCCTCTCCATCACGAAAAACAACCTTATCCTAAAGAAATAAGGTGTGTGTGATGGTAAAGTTAAGTTGGTAGTATGTCGTTCGGAATAATTAGCGACTTTGGGGTCATTGCACATAGACAGCTAGGGTTTAAACTATTTGAGATGGATTTGGAACTACGGCTTTGTACTTGAAATGGATTCTGGAAGATTTTTGGTCATGTTCCTTGAGGTGGGTATGAATAATTAAGGGTGCCCTAGTCGGTCATTCTTCCATACAAACGTAGTATGGCGATTTCAAAAAAAGAAAATTGAATTTTTGTTTTTTTTTTTACTTTTTTGTCTCCTTACAGGGCTAATAGTGGCAAAATAAATTGATAAAATTTTTTGTTTTGTTATTACACCATCAAAGTCGTCATCAGTAAAGAAATAGCCATACTAAGTTTGTCTGGAAGAATGGCCAACTAGGGCACCCTTAACAAAAGAGCAGTGGTGGCCCAGTGATAGGTAATGGCCGCGATATAAAAGTTGTAGGTTGTGGGTTCAAACCCAGGCAGGCGTTTTTCTTTGTGTAAATTATGTCATCGCCACTGCTATCAAAATGGTAAAGGAGAACATCGTGAGGAAACTGACATGCCCTAGAATCAAAAACTTCGAAGAAATGTAATGTCCACCAACCCCGCATTTGGCCGGGTGGTGCGTTACCGCTAACATCCTATCACAGAGAGAGCTGTGTCCCAGCAGTGGATAGATTAAAAGGTTACTGATTATGTTATGCTATGCTGATTCAATTAAACTAGGTACTATTATTATAAATGCAAATGTCAATGTCAGAAAAATGCTCGGTTCATGTAAGGTAAGCTACGAGAGTGAAACCGCGGCAAATAGCTAGTCGGCTTTAATAGGACTTTTGGATAGCTCAAAGTCAGCACCTAAGTCTGTCTCAAGACTATTTGCGATAGATTGCTAGTCATTCAGAAATAAATGGTCACGATTTCGTGGCAATTCAGTAACCATTTAAATAACAATTATTGTTGATTGCTTGTTATTAATAATATTCTATTGCTCAGTTACATTTAAACACCTTCGCAGATTGGAAGTTTCATCCAAACTCTGCATTTCGGTAAAGTTGCAAATAACTTTATGAGACATATGGAATAAAGGACCTAATTTTATGAGGCCTATTTTGTTCTGAATTTTCCGTACTTATATTATAAGCGCAGAGAGGAGGCCTGTGCCCCAGCAGTGAAGGCATTAAGGCCCTACTACTGGTCAAGTATATATATATAGTAAAGATCGCTTTTAGCGATAAGGCCGCCCATTGTGTCACCCTACGTAATGTTTTCCTCATATTTTTATTGTAATTTATATGGTGTACATAATAAAGAGTATTCAATTCTATTCTATTCAAGTGGCGCCCTCGTTGAATAAAAAATCGTAGCATAGCATAGAAAAGAAATATTAAAGAATCCAACGTCACGTTTGTAACAAAGAGGATAAAGTATTTTTACGTTGTTAAAACAGGTCTCAGAATGTTTCGTATCCAAAGTAGTAGGCAAAAGTACTAAAAACCGCCATTTCTGACATTTTTATTTCTGACATATTTATTTTCTATGCTATGCTACGAATTTTTATTCAATGAGGGCGCCACTTGACCGGTAGTAGGGCCTTAAAAGGCTGATGATGTGTGTGTGATATTATAAGCTTATGCAGAAGGCAACGGAAGGAACAAGTGTGGGTTTTAGTCAGTAAGAGTCTGATACGCCGTCCCGCTCCACCCAGAGCGGGAGAAGTTATTTGAAGATTTCTTACCCAATACAAAAAAATGCAGCCGAACTGATAGTATCTTCTTTTTACTGACAAAGAAGCAGGGGAATGTTTTTGACGAAGTTTTGAAATTGACAACAGCTTCCGTACCAGATTGTCTTTGGGCCATTCTGTGTTAGTTTCTTAATATTATATAATAGCATTCCATTTGCGTAAGTGAGATAAATTATTGCATCAAGATACAAACGATGACAGGTGACCAATTAACAACTTGTCACTCATTAAAGCTGTCGGCGCGATCAAAAAGTATTTTCACATAATTTCTATTTCATCACCTACTAGGTTATCTAATTTTTCTTATATTTTTTGGAGAAGGTTATGTTACATAAGGGAACCGTTTGTTAGGGTTCCGTACCCGAAGGGTCCAAACGAAGCCGTATTGCTGTCACCCACGTGTCCGTCTGTCTGTCTGTCCGTCGTCTGAATTTCTTAACTTCCCATTGATCTTTGAACTTGTAATTTGGTGATAATGTTAATTATTACGTATATTTTACTAACACATATCAATATACAACCTTATTTTTTCTTTATAATAAATCTCTTTAGGGTTCATTGCACTCATCATTACGAAATACTTTTACTAAGGGACCAACCCCGAAATATGAGTGTGTGTGTGTGTCTGTGTGTTTGTTTATGTGCGAATAACTAGTTAATCGCACATAAATAATGAAGCCGTCGTGTCCTAGAATCAAAAATTGGTACACAAATTGTGACATCTTCCTACCAGCCCGCAGTGGACCTGCGAGGTGGATGATAGCCCAGTTCATTGAATGGAGGCCTGTGTCCCAACAGTGGGAACGTGACAGGCCGATCATGTATGCAATTTATAATTGTATAGCCTGCTCTTTCAGCTATCATTGTTAAATGATTTTAACTTGACTTGTATTTTTTTTAGTTTTGGAGACAGCAGCAGTAAACCCCCGTTTGATTTTAAACATCCTAAAGATAATGACTATAGACAAACTATATTGTTTATGGATATCCAGTGTCAGAACTGTCACTTCCTGCATTAAGAGGATGTATATAATAATAAGAAACATTTATTGCGTCAATCTTAAAACTCTAAACGTTGAAATCATAATAAAGTCACTCAATATTTAAATAAAGGCCAAGTGCGAGTCGGACTCGCGCATGAAGGGTTCCGTACCATCGTACAAGATTATACGCGTCTACTTGTTGCCATTATTAAGATCTTTTTTTTTCTTTAATTTAATTTTATTATTTTTTGTTATAGCGGCAACAGAAATACACATTCTGTGAAAATTTCAACTGTCTACCTACGAGTATTACGGATCATGAGAAACAGCCTGCTGATAGACAGACGGCCGGACGGACGGACAGCGGAGGCTTAGTAATAGGGTCCCGTTAGTTACCCTTCGGGTACAGAACCCTAAAATGAAAGCCATTTTTGTCCAATCTGTAAGATTGTTGATGTTTCGAGTCATCTTGTATTCCATCTTTGGCCAAGCTAATTATTTATCTTCTCTTTGATATGAACAATAGATTCAGGGTTATACAAATAATAATTCTATTTAGTCCGTAAGTTAGATTATCAAAACATATTGGATACTAATTTTTTGCTTTACTAAACCAATAAAAAATTTACAAAGAAAAACTTTTTTACAAAAAAAACGGAACCAACTTCCAAAAAAGTGCAAATACCTTTAATTTCGGAAGTCGGTGTTTCTGGTTTTGTGTCCTCGTTTTTTGACACCGAATTCCGAAATTAAAGAGTTACCTATTTGCACTTTTTTTTTAAGGTCGGTTCCATTTTTTTGTAAAAAAGTTTTTTATTTTTACTTTTTCGTTGTGGTTCTCCATTAAATTGTGTTAACAATTCACAGACATACGATCGCAGCAATCTCGGTTGATTTGCTGTCCATTTTTGAAGAGTTCCGTTGTCTGTCTCCGAAACCGATCATCAGATCTATATGAAATTTAAATGGGACCATTTCGGAACAAACTCATTTCGAACAAAAAAAAATTATGCTAATCCGTCATTATATGACGGAGTTATAGAACATACATAAAAAAATTACAAACATCCGAATTGATAAGCTCCTCCTCCTTTTGGAAGTCGGTTAATAACAAAACGCATCAAAGTTCAGGAGTGGGGGCTTATTACGCCACTAAACGGTAAAAAGTGTATCAAGGTCTGACGTCACGCGAAAATTTCAACGCACTGTATTGTCCTCATTTTTGGTTTACGTACCAAAAGAAAAAATACGTCACGTATATTTTTTGGAAATAACTGACGAATTAATTAGTTTTTTTTAGTAAACTAGCCCCATTCTACTTGCATTCAATTTGATTACATACTGGTGGAAACGCGGCCAAATTATGAGACATCAAGTGAGCGAAGCCGCAAGAAAAAACTAGTTTCTAATCTTAGACTATTAAAGATTATAGACGGAGTGTCAAAATCCCGCAATCTGAAGTATCAGAATGAGAAACCGGCTTGTATCTGTACACGCGAAATAAGCTCACATAGACAAAATGAGAAGCCGATACGTCATCGTTACGTTCGTCAAGGTCACTCACACATTTTAACGACCCTGCTTCATTTAATGTCCAATGACGTTCCGTCTATAACCTTTCATAGTCTAAGTTTCCAATATGAAAAATAGATTTATTATAATCCTCAATATTAATAGTAGCAAGATTACGTCGAAAACAATGCTTATAATCATGAATCTAGTTAGGGCACATCGCTCCGAGCATATCTGAAATTACATCTTTGGTTGTAACTCCACAATGCCTGTCTCGCTCCAGGCTAGCCCTTTCAACAATGTTACTTGTTCTAATGAACGAGAACCTTATAAATAACAATAGACAAGTGGAGTTCGATGTACCTGTTTTTAGGGTTTCGTTCCCGTAGGGACCAAACGGAGCCCTATTGTTGACACTCACGTGTCCGTCTGTCCGCCTGTCTCTCTCTCCACCCGTCGTCTGTCACAAAATTTTGTTCCGAAGAATTTTTAACTTCCCATTGACCTATGAACTTCAAATTTGGTGATAGTGTTTATTATTACGTATATTTTACTAACACATACCTACATATACAGGGTGTGAAAAGACACATCACCACATATTATGTGACATCACAGAGCCGTTAACTACGCATACTGTACGTCTAACAACACACACAACAGTTATGCGCAAAAATTATTGCTGGGAAACGACTTTTATTTTTAGGTATGAAAAAGGATACTATTTTTTATTGCGCGCAATGTAACGCAATGTAAAAAAAAAGTTTAGTAATAACACTTGGAATTAATTTTCGTAAAAAGATAAAAAAAAAAATGCGTCTTTGACCTTCAATATTTCCAGAACCAGTGGATTCCCAGGTATGGTCTTGTAAATAATGGGTAGAATATGTGGTCCTTTTTAGCGTTCCGTACGGCCTACCCGAAGGGTCCAAACGGCCAAAGCTCTTTGAATCAAATAATTTCTTAACCTCCCATTGACCTATGAACTTCTAATTTGGTGATAAAGTTTATTATAACGTATATCTTACAAACAAATACCAATATATTGATAAATCAGATTTTTTTGATATATCCCTCAGGTACGGAACCCTAAATGTACGAAGTCCAACACGCACTTGGCCGGTTTTTTAAAATAAAATGTGGGTTAGAAACTGAGATCGAGACTTCGCCTGGAGTCCTAGATCACCTTTGATATTAATTTTGTTGGAATATTTTAATTTTGAATCTTATTGTCTTGAAGAAGTTTTTATTAACATTCTTTGACATCGAACATGAACACAATTGACATCGAACATGAAGGACGATGCGGATATTGATCGTCAGCGTCGTGCCCTGTCGGTTGTGGGAAACATGGTTGCAAGAAGATTTCTTTAAGCTAAAGTGGAGACTAAGGTGCACCTATTCAGAACGTACTGTCAAAGTTTCTATACGTGCCAGCTCTGGACTGAGTATACGAAGAAGTCCTGGGTTGGCATACGTGTTCAGTACAACAACATCTTCAGACACCTAATGGGGTTGAAGCGAAACTGTAGTGACTCTGGCATGTTCGCGGAAGCAAGGCTGAATGCGTTCAATGCCATTCAGAGGAACAGAATCGCATCATTCATGTCCAGGATTGGTACGTGTAGAAACAGTATAGTAAAAAAACTTGCTTATAGAATGTATGCTACCAAGACCTACAAGCGATGGCTGGAAATAGCTGCTTGAGTGTATACTGTGTTGTGCCATTTTCTTTTTTTTTGTATTGTTTTTTTCTTTTTTATATGGTTGTTCTATTGTATTATTGATTTTATTTTTATTTTTTTGTCTTATTTATTAATATAACTTATTGACATTTTTTTTTTGAATGAATTTATTATTTTAATGTTTTGTTTTTTTAATTAACTGACATTTAATTATAATGATTATTTATTTGACATTTTTGTATATTTTAACTTAATTTAATCGAGTTGTTTTCGTACTTTTTTAGAAATTATGTGTTTATGGATTTGTTATGGTCTGCAATAAAGTTTTATTATTATTATTATTATTAAGTAATTTTAGGACAGAGCCAGCTATTTAATTTGGAATGGATAGACTGAATGGCTGTTTAAATATTTCGTTTAGTTAATCATAATTATAAGCTTACACGACATTTGACAATATCTATAAATCAAACTCTTGTTCAATCCGTACAAAACCGGGAGGTCTTACAAATCACGAGCTACTAGATTTATTGTAGAAGCTGAATTATACAGATACAGTAATAATTTCCATCTTCCTAATAAATAATATTAACTTAGACGTATAATTTATAAGTCCTGTCTGGTTAAGTTTTGCAACATGCAGTGTTCTTGTCTGATTTCCGTCTTAAGTAATAGTGGTACCGTATTAGCATGCCTTAGGCAAGGTTTCGACATACCAGACCAATCTGAGCTAAGTTCCTGAACGAATATTATGATTATTTTATTACTGCTTTAGACAATAGATGTAGAGAACTGGACTAAGCGCTGGGATGTCTGGTTGACAAGTAAATAAGGTAAGAAATGTGTGAGAGAGACAAAGCGACCGTACGTCTAGTTGCACTCTTTTTATTTTACCCGACTACCCAAGATGGAGTGTAATGTTTTTCGAGAGTATGTATGTATGTTTGTATGCCTATTTCTTTGGCACGCGCTGTAACCTAAACGGCTAGATGGATTTCAACAAATGAGGTACTTAAAATTATATTTGGTTTGACTACCGAAGTGATAGGCTACATATTATGATTTAAAAAAAAAACATAATTTTAACGACCATCAGGTAAGTGTAGTCGTTTTTTTTTTGTCACGCGGTATGTGGGTTATCAAAATAAAGATCTCGAGAAGACGATCCCAAAATTATAACTCACATGGAAATAAAATAATTGAAAACTTTTAAAAACCCCAACTGCATCTAATCTGTGATTCATCATCATCATCATCAGCCTTTTATTGTCCCCACTGCTGGGGCACAGGCCTCCTCTCTGTGAGAAGGTGTGGGCCGTAATCCACCGCGTGGAACCAGTGCGGGTTGGTGGATGTCACATGTCTTCGAATTTTTAGGTCTAGGACATGCCGGTTTCCTCGCGATGTTTTCCTTCACCGTTTTGAGAGCAGTGGTGATGAAATAATTTACACAAAGTAAAGCGCCTGCCTGGGTTTGAACTCACGACCTACAACTTGTAAGTCGCGGCCAATACCACTGGCCCACCAATGCTCCCAATCTGTGATTCAACTAAAATAGATTCCACCAACTTCATCAGACTGCTTAAAAATTTTCAATTTTTTTTCTAGAATTCTGATGAGCTCACGTCACAGGCTTTCAATGTCACTTTCGTCACTACACTGGCCGCGCATTCGCTTTATCTCTTTCTACGGATTAGTCAAGTTTGTGAGGGTAATGCTCCGTCTAGTTGTCTACGTCTATTGTATTTGCATAAGACCATTTGTTTGAGTTCTAAATTGCCTTTAACGCGGTACCGAATTAAGTTGTTCTGTTTGATTCAATTCCATTCTCGTTTTATTGAAGGACAGTAAAAGTTACATGAAGTTAAGACTCCTCCTACACAAATGCATTACCCTCCTTGCAGTTCCATAATTGGTAAAATCACATGCTAACAGTCAATACGATAGTTTAACTTAAGACGACGACATTCGCAAAAACTCAAAAATTGCTTGGTTTTATAAAAAGAAATTTAGCTGTATCTTTTAGTTTGAAGCTGCAGAAAAAATATATGTTCTTTTTTACCATATTCCTGAGAACTTTGTTGTTTCTGAAACACTTTTAAAAATAAAATCCTCGATAGAAATTATCGTCAAAGTTATCGCTGACTTTGACCTAAATATTTTTTCAAAAAATTTTACCGGCGAAAAAGAACTAAAAAGCAAGAAATAAATAAACCTTTTAAGTCTTGAGTATTGTGCTTATTTACATAAAATATCAAATTTTATATAAACTAATTTTGAGTCGTCGCTCATCTCTTTCTTTTTTATGCAGTTCGAGAGTGACCGCGCTTTAGGTCATGTCACGCCCTTAATACTGGAAATAGGTCTAGGAGCCGATTTGATCAGTTAAATCTAAATGCGCTTAGCTCTTTTTTCCCGGAAACATTATAACGGTAACGTATTGTTAGAACTATATTGGGTGTATATGGTTGTTCATGCATTGGAACAGCCGTAAAGTGTAAGCACATTATTTGCAATATCATAATGGTGTAAACAGGTTGACGACCTTCGCTATGGTTCGAGAGTTCTAATCATTGCAATTAGTTGACACAAGGGAACCCTACACTGGAAATCGAATGATTTTTGCTCATATAAAATCTCGATTTTACTTGCAATCGACCACTAATTAGCACGACAGTTTATAGCCTCGATACATTAAAATCTCGACTCACATTCGCTCGAAATATTTGACAATGACCATGAAATCGAATAACCTAGAGAGCTCTATCTCTAGAGTACATCTTTATTATTCTTCGATGCTCAACATGATCCTTTCAATAACCGATACTACAATAAAGGAACTATCTAAATCGCGGTCACAATTTTTCCCTAATTTTCACGGATTTTTATTAGACTTTTTGTGTTGAGTAAATCCATGGTGCCTAAATTGAGTCAAACCGTTTATTATAATAAAACCATTTACAGGCACTTTCGATTTGTCGGGAGATCTCTAAGGAGAAGAACGTGCAAGAAACTCCACGGACACTCTCATAAATTAATAATAGTTTCAAAATAATGGTTACATTGTTAATGTAGACATTTTACATATATGAGTAGGTTTGTGAGTTCGACGTAGAAAGACGTGTACGACTCTAAGGGCCGATTTCACCAATTCTAAACGACCAGTTAAGGGCCATACTACCGGCCAAGTGGCGCCCTCATTGAATCAAAGCATAGCATAGAAAATAAATATTAAAGAATCCAACGTCACGTTTGTTATAAAGAGGATAAAGTATTTTTACGTTGTTAAAACAGGTCTCAAAATGTTTCGTATCCACAGTAGTAAGCAAAAATGTCAAAAACGGCCGTTTGGCCGCTGTCATAAAGCTGATGAGTTTGTTTCTTTGTTTGCTAATCTCTGGAACTACAGGATCGAATTGAAAAATTATTTTTGATTTCTATAGTCCATTTATCGAGGCAGATCCTGCTGCGACCAACAGGAGCAGAGCATCAATGAAAAATGTGGCAAAAACGGAAAAAAAAATCCTTTCGAGAGATTCAGTAGCCCGTCGGAAATAGACAATAAATTCGCAAAGCGTGATGTAGTTCTGCATTTTTGGTATGTTGTATGGGTGTGGTAGGGTAGTTTAAATTAAAAAATGCAACTTCGAAAACCTTGTGAAAAATGAGAAAATCGAGAAAATTTTCGAAATTTGTGGTGTTTTTATGGTATTTGCCTTGCATGGCCAAAACTATGCATTTTTTGCGAACGATGTTGTCTACAAGTATAAACTGTATTCAATAACCTACAATTTGAGTCCTATTTTGGCTCTATTGACCCTATAGAAGCTGAGCTAGAACACTTGAAAGATGACCAATTTTTCTCGAAAATAGCTTTTTCTCGATTTTTTTGACATATTTCGTAAGATATTCGCAAAACTGCTTGTTTTACAGAAAAGAATAACCAAAAATATTTTTAAGTACATATTTAGCTACCATCAGTGCCTAAAACAAGGTCTGTGAGACCTACAGTTCACTCTTAATCTTAATAAAACGCGAAAACCCAAATAATTTACAGAGTCAAAATAATATAAGTATACAGGTTTATTGCAAATTAGACAGAAATTTTATTAATAGCTTGGAAGGTCTTTTACATTCATACCCAAAATTCGGTTACTGCCGACCAGCCAAGTAGGTGTCAGACTCACGCACGAAGGGTTACATATCATTTTCTTAAAAAAATGGCAAAAAGATACGTTTGTTGAATGGAAGCGTTTAGTATTTTTTTTACAGTGTTAACAGAAGTATATTATGATTGATGGTTTATGAAATACAGCCTGGTAACATACGGACAAACAGTGGAGCATCCAGTTTTGGATACGGAACCGTAAAAAAGGCCATTGACTATGAATTGTTCATAGTCAATCTTCGTTTTTTCCGGGGTTGGGATTCCTGTTCCTTGTGATGATGGGGAAGATCAAAAAGAACGCGTTCATGGTCTTCCTCTTGTTCGTGTTCCTCTTCATTATTCTGAGGAAGAACTTCTTTTTCGTCTTCCTCTGAGTCATCCCCAATGGATGCTATGTTGTTGCACGACTTCCCTCCACTATTCAAACAAAGAGCTGAGCATTTCAGCCCAGCTTTTAAGCAGCTGCATGCCCCTCTACATTCCTTTTTGCATTTGCAGGCTATCATTTTTAGAAGCTGGGCTGGAGCTGGCTCTTTGTTTGTTGTGATCGGGATTAGGCCACGGGTGCTGATTTCCCAGCCCCACTTGGTGGGATCCTTTTCTACCCCCAGCCACTTTTGCACTTGGTGGTAGGTGCGAAAGGCATGAAAAGCGGAAGCTTCGGTAGTAGGTGGCAAACGTGCGAGATTCGTTTTTGCATTTGCCGCTGTTTTCACAAACAACGTGAATCTCAGGTCATGCAGTGTCTGAGTACTCGCAACGCCTCCGTATAGAGCTACCAGACACTTTTCACCAGCTTCCGCAATATTTTTATTACGATGTTAAGCACAAATGTTGGCTTGAATGGTGAATTGGTGATCTACACATCAGAGTATGGGTGTTAACAAACGACAGAAACAATAATTCTAATATTTGCCTCTAAAACCCATTTTAACTATTTCATTGTTTTGAGATTGTGAGTGACCTGTTAGTCTTACAGACTTCATTTTGGGCTCTTATAAATGCTTAATAAGTACTTAAAAATATTTTTGGTTATTCTTTTCTGTAAAACAAGCAGTTTTGCGAATATCTTACGAAATATGTCAAAAAAATCGAGAAAAAGCTATTTTCGAGAAAAATTGGTCATCCTTCAAGTGTTCTAGCTCAGCTTCTATAGGGTCAATAGAGCCAAAATAGGACTCAAATTGTAGGTTATTGAATACAGTTTATACTTGTAGACAACATCGTTCGCAAAAAATGCATAGTTTTGGCCATGCAAGGCAAATACCATAAAAACACCACAAATTTCGAAAATTTTCTCGATTTTCTCATTTTCCACAAGGTTTTCGAAGTTGCATTTTTTAATTTAAACTACCCTAACACACCCATACAACATACCAAAAATGCAGAACTACATCACGCTTTGCGAATTTAGAATGATTTTCTGTCTATTTCCGACGGGCTATAAAGTTACGCAAAAATTATGTATGACGGCATTGTTCTCCTTTTAAAGTTCTAAAAAAAAGTCCTGGACAGCATATGTTTATCTTTTACGGTTAACTCACTATAATCTTTTTTATGGTTTTTATTTTTACGCTAAGCTTAGTTCAGTAAAACTTAGTTTATAGAGCGAGTGGTGAAATCGGCCCTTAGAGTTATTAGGTTTAGTGGCTCTGGGAAGACGCTTGTGTCCTAACTGTGGAAACATTAGCTATAGGTTGATAACGCTATTGGGTAAGGTCCTCCTACCAACGGAAGAATCCTTATAAGGTAGTGAATGCAGTTATTGCATCACAAAGGCTCGTTCCACACTTGAATAGTAGGCCGGATATCGCGTCAAAGGCAACGAAAGGAACCGTCCACACTGCTATAAAATGTTCATAAAGAGAAAAAGAATGAAACGTTTCTCATTCTAAAGGTACCTACTAAATGTAAATGCATCAGTACTGACGTCATAGAATAAGCAGGAAAAAAATAGTATTGTTCTGAACCAGCTGCATCAAGAATTGCTGACGCAGTTCATAGACAAGTAAGAAAAATGTATGGTACACACGCACAGAAAATAAAAGCGCTGTGTAATAATAAAAGTAAAAGTTTTGTTTTGTTGACACTATTAAATAAAATGCGAGGGTCGAAGTATTTGTAAATTGCGTCAATAAGATATCTAATAAAATAAATAACTTATAGTAAATTATCTACATAGACAAGTTTAATAAAAACTTGTAACAATTTAAAACATCTAACTTAGAATTATGGTACCAAGCTCTTGCAATTTTCTCATAAATTCGATTAATGTTAGATTAAAATATATGCATATCATTAAACGTTTATAAGGACAACAGGTCACAAGATGACTCAAGGTGATAAAGTGATTAATTATTGTTTTGATTCCTAAATACTGCGCATAATAGGTTTCTTCTAGGCAAGCGTGCTCCATCGTCGACCACATCATCGCTTACCATCAGGTGAGATAGCGGTCTAGCGCAAGCCTTATATATTAAAAAAAAACCAAACGCCTGTTTTACGCGTTTGACCACTATCAGCCAAAACTCGCTAAATTATCACTTCTGTTTAAACATTTGTAAAAACTGCGTAAAATTTTTGCAGGTCCGGACCAGGTCAAGACCTTAAATAGATAAATGGTACGCAGCTATTGTGTTTAAGCGTCTAGCTTTATTGGATAAATTGCTAATTAGTGTAGAACAAAATATGACATGAGATGGCTTCTTTAACAGTCTTTTGTTTTTTTTTAAATTTTGTTTTTCCCTTTGATCAGTTTTGACAGTGCCGTTGACAACTGACTCAAAAGGGCGCGAAAACAGAAGACCAGTTTTGACAGTGCCGCTGACAACTGACTCAAAATGGCGCGAAAACAGAAACTTTTCATTTATGAAAACACTAGCAACCCGCTCCAGCTTTGAACGGGTACAAATTAAACACCTATACCGTCCTCATGAATCACTCTGTCTATTGATGAAAACCTTATGAATATTCGTTCAGTAGTTTTAGTTTTTGAGTAAGTACTATATCGGGAACAGACAGACAGACATACGCGGCGGGGGACTTTATTTTATAATATTATGTAGCGATAAAATTACCCACTTCATTCCGTGTTTTCGGTCAAGCACCCAATTGTCCCAGAAATCACAATAATAGATAGTTTTATGAAACGACTTTTTTAAACACAAATTGTGTCACGAATGACGTCATTATGTTACCTACCTACCACTTTTCTATCACAAGTATCTACCTATTGCAATTTTCCCTGCCTATAAACAGTCCTGCCTATCCCTTTTGCTCAATGGCTGACCGTTTAGGCAAGCGTATGATTAGCAAGCGCACGCGCACAGTATTCATTCATGATTATGGAGAGTTTCCGGTAGGCGCCTGGCAACTGTCACTTGCTGAGTGGCGAAACTTACTGGTATTCGCATTGTGATTTTATTGAAGTCTATGATTGGTGTCGCAATTTTAAATATTGGAGACACATGAAAATGTCACAAAATATTGACGTTAGTAAATTCTAAGGAATTCCTTTCTTACGCGCGAAACCCACAGCTTTGTTTAGTTAATCTTTTTCTAAGGGTTATGGGCTTTACAGTTTAGTATAAAACTAAAGTTTTCATTAAGAAAGGATGAATTGGCACTTGTTTCGTGGGGGCATCGAACTTACATCGAACGTGTTGCTGTGTGGAGCATTGACCAAATACACGGACACTGAACCAATTCTACTGTCATCATTCTTATCAAATAAATTGATGATCGCACCACGAGTCCTCATAGCCCAATTGCTTTGTCAACAATTCCCACACAAAAGCCCATACAATAAAGAAATAATTGGCACATCTACGTCTACTTTCCTGCCCTCTGTTCTCCAAAACCTTACCTTATCTTACCTTCATCATCGCTAACCATCAGGTGAGATAGTGGTCAAACGCGAGCCTATCAAACATAAAAAAAAACCTGCAGCCGAGACGAACTATGCGCTGCCACCGACAATGGACGGATAGTCAGAAGCCATATTATCTGACACCAGACTTGCCAAAGAGTATCGTATTACCCAGTTACTGGGTTTTGGAGGTCAGATAGGCAGTCGACCCCAACAAATGCGAATAAGTTAAGCAGATTTATTAGTGCTACAGCACTAGGGACATTTTGCCCACTGTTCTTTAGCTGTACCATCGTCAAAAAGAAGAAGCATTTCATTTTCAACATTATACCTACACATTTTTTCTAATTACGCATCACCCAAAGCCTGAATTGTAGAAAATTCCTAACTCCGCCTTTTAACTCTTCTTCTTTGTAGTCACACTCTTAGCAGAGTGGTCGTGGTAGTTACGTCAAGAGTGGTGGCAAGCTTCAAAATCCATTGACTTTCCTCCCATGCTGCAGCTCTTCTTATACATATTTTGTGGAGTGCAGTTCTGACTTGGTCGGTCCAACGCATTGGTGACCTGCCGCACTCTTTTGTGTTTCAATTTTTCCCTGCACTACAAGTCGTTCTATAGATTTGTCTTCTTGACGTGCGATATTTATTTATTTATTTCTTTGGGCAAAGAAACAGTTACACAAATTTTCTTAATTAATAATCCTTAGTATTTAAAGTTAATAGTATATGTGTAACTCACAACGACAACAACGAACGAGAATACGACATTGGACGACGCGACGGAAGAAAGACGCTGTTTGATATCGAGAAGTTCTTAGAGGATTGAGCCTTTGTACGTTTGTACGCATAAAATATTAAATAAATAAGATGATTAGAAAATCGCTTTTCAATCAGCAAGTCCCAAAATCCCTTTCTCACCTGCCCTCTTGCAACACTAAGCCCGTCTCTTCAATCAACACCCAGTGTAAAAGGTTAATAAATAAGGCGGGGACTGCACTGTCGCAATCCGGCCATAAAGTCGGGCAGCCGGCTATAAAATCGGACTCCTGTACTATCGTCGTAAAGTTCACGTGGATGTACCCTACTCCGGTTTTGTTCACATATGGGTTAGTGTGGCTATGGTGCTTCGAGGAAACGGATGCACGTGTCTCTTGGTTTGGTTCTGTTGTTAGTCTCTTTTACAAGGGATTATTGTTTGGAAGAATTGGCTTGAACTTTTTGGATAGTTCCCGTCAGGCCCCTCGCGTCCCCGATTGCGTACGCGACAATAGGTTTTAAATTGTGTCTATTATTTCGGGGCCTGACGGATTAAGAGACATCCGATGAAGGGTTTCTGTACTGACAATAGCTGTGGATTGCTATAAAAACTTATACAGGGTGTAACGGAAATATGCAGTCACATTTTTAATACTGTGGTTTGGTTTTGTTAGTAGGCAGTATTTCTTACAAGGGATATTGTTCAGAAAAATTGGTTTGAAGTTTTTGGATAGTTGAGACATCCGATGAGGGGTTTTTGTACTAACAATATCCTCATCATTCTCCTGCCCTTATCACAATTTATTTGGGGTCGGCGCAACATGTTTTTTTCTTCCATACTCCTCTATTGGTCGTTATCTCTGTAGTCACACCCTTTTTACCCATATCCTCTTTCACACAGTCCAACCATCGTTTCTTTGGCCTTTCCCTACTCTTATAGCCATCCACATCCATACACAAGACTTCCCTCACAACATTTTCTTCATTCCTCCGTATCACATGCCCATACCACGACAACCGATTTACTTTTGTACTAACAATAGTGGATTGCAATAAAAACCTCTACAGGGTGTAACAGAAATATGCACTCATATTTTAAATATTGCTTTTGCCCATGGAACTGACCGATTTTCTTCAAGAAAAAAGTGTAACTCTTTTAGTAATTTTGATCAGCTCCATCTAAGTCTTTGGGTAATAACTTTATTGACAATATAAAAGAACAGATCGTACGTACATTCAAATCTCAACAGTCCTGTGATTTGTGTCTACTTTTACAAATATAATTACGTATGTAGTTACAAATACCTGTGTAGGTACGTTATGCGGTTGTTTGAGCTTAATTCACACTGACCTCTGTACTAGTGTGTATGGTAGGTATTTAATATAACTTCCTTAAAGACCGGGCAGAAGCAGTATGTAAAATATGGCCACCTATTTCAGTTACAACCCTGTATATTACTAGCTTCTGCCTGAGGTTTCGCCCTCGTGGGATGACGAAGACGAATGGTCGAATTTCCAAAAACCCTTTCTTAATGCTCTCCTATAATTAGCCGTGTGCAAAATTTCACGTTCCTAGTCCCTGTAGCTTCGGCTGTGCGTTGATATGTTACTTATGTCAGTCAGTTTCTCCCTTAAATCTATAGATTAATTAATATAAATGAAATAATTAATATAATATTATTTTTGAAGACTTTGAATTATTTTTTTTTTTCAGTTTATACACCTGCCATGTTATCTCTCCACCACCCTTGGTTGACTGGTAGAGAATGCCTAAGGCATTAAGTCCGCCTTTGTACATTTGTGTTGCATGAAGTTTTAATAAATAAATAAATAAATAATTAATTAAAGAAGGATTAGTAGGATAATGTTATGTTATGCTGGGGTCCTCTGCGCAAGTTTGAATGGATGGATGGTTGAATAAATGGATAGATGGATGGCTATTTGTTACCCAATCACACCAGAATGGCAGAATGAATCTGTATGAAGTTTGGCACAGAGATAGATTATAATGTGGAATAGCATATAAGCATAATAACCTATAGTGGTGAAGTACTAATTTCAGGTAGGCGAAACTGCTGAAGCAAGCTGTATATATATAATAGAAAGTCCAAAATTATTTAAGTGAAAGAAAGAGCATCTTTCCATTTCTCCCAGAAGACTCCAACATACCATTACATTATTAGTAACAAAACATCCCAGCCTAACAATAAGAAGCGTGTTAAAAACATTCATGCACTGATACCAATCTTCCACAATATTTTTCTCAAGCCAAGATATCGTTATCACTGACATTGTAAGTTCAAGAGAAAAAAAAAAACTGACATTATATTGTAGATCGGCCATCGGATGTTACGTGTCCGATAAAGTGGCCGATAGCATTGTGTACGCGTATGTACACGAAGCTTTATGCGTGAGTAGCTTCGATGTCGCAGACAAAGGCGCTTATTTTGTTTTTGTTGTTTTATTAGTTAAATACATGGTGCAGTAGGTACTCAGATAATCATGATTTTAAAATGCTCTTTTTACAAACTATTATTTAAGGAGGAAGCACCAGGGTAGCCCGCGAAATTCAAATTTTGTTACGTTTGTAATTCGCAGGTCAGTGTCAGGTTGTATGTTGGTCCAAATATGATCGTAGCAAGTATGTATTTCATCATCTGTCTAGCCTTTTCTCAACTATCTTGGGGTCGGCTTTCAGTTCAACCAGATACAGCTGAATAGAAGTATTCTACATGGAGCGACTGCCTATCTGACCTCCACAACCCAGTAACTGGGTAATACGGTACCCCTTGGTAAGACTGGTTGTCAGACTTTCGGGCTTCTGACGAACTAGCAAGTATGTTTTATAGAACTAAAATCATTGAAATCATCAATATAACTCTCTCAATTAGAATTGATGTCAGATGTTATGATTTCATGAAATTTCCCGGGTTACCCTGGCGCTTCCCCCTCAACTTGCAATATTCGTATGTTAGTTGACTGCTTAAAAATTTGCGAACGATTTTTCAACCGCTTGTTGGTTCCGATAGAGCTGCAATATAGCATATTTATGTAAATCCGGTGACATTGCAATATTATGATACAATCGAGAAGATCTGATGATGGCGCCGAGATTTAGGAACTAGAACTCCTTGATGGTAATATTGCCCTCGTAGCATAAAACAAAGGATTTTTGAGCAAATCATTTAAAACTCAATTTAAAAAAAATGCCTCCGTTCTTTCTAAAAGGAAAATCACATCCCATAAATAAAACAAACTTGTGAATTAATTCAAAAATATTTACCAACTTTGAGACAACGCTAAGCTAAGACGAATCGTGTCGCCATTTAGATCTGCCCACACCGTAACGGGAAATAGTATGACTATTAGTAGGTATCTTCTGAGAAAAACTAGGTCAATAAAACTAAAAGGTAAACAAACAAAGTTCCTTCAACCATTCTTTAAAAACATATAAAAGGGCTTTTAGAGAAAATCCTTGAACAAAAATGCATTTTAAAATCTGTCATTTAACACCGGTCTTGCCAGTTATGGTACTTTATAGTTTTAGAGAATTTTCTTGACTTATTTATGTTATGTTGGTATTACCAACATTAATTTTAAGAGAATGAGGTTGAACCGCTAATATTAGTTGAATCAAAAGGAATTTATAAATTGGAACGGAGTTAGCGTTAATTAATTAATTGTATTGCAAGCTCTATATGTTTTCTGTTAAAGGGTTTAACAAAGCAATGAAAGAACTCCGCGGCTCCTAAGTTTTGTCCGTTTGAGAGTATTGTGGCTCAGGGTCAGTCAGTGTCGAAACCGGGATAATTTTTCTTTTGTACATTTTTTGTTTTTTGAAGTTATACTTCTTATGCGACTTCCAACAAAAAAGCGTTAAACGTTTAACGCTCCTGGGGAGGGGGAATAGAAAGAGACAGAGCGAGAGTGAATGCGAAAAAAAAAGAAAATAATAATAGTATAACAATAATAATGATGATTACGATTACGATTATGATTGTGATAATGATAATGATTAAGATTAAGATTATGATAATGATGATAATAATTATCTTGTTACGCCAAAGAAGTATAACTTCTTACGTGCGTACATAAGTACACACACACTTTTTTTTTTGTTTCCTGAGTGCTCATCACACTAGCAGGCTATCGTTTCGTAAAGGTGTCAAAGTTTCTAATTACGCATTAAAAAAAAAGTATTCAATTGACACCACCTGACCGTGTTGAAACAAAGCGTGCAAAATTCAGTCTGCTGTCAAAGCCATAAAAACATTAGGCATTATGTTTTATTATATTATTATTCACCTTATTATTATTATTTTCCTTTGTACTGTATTTATAATTATGTTTATTGTTACTGTGTCTCTATGTGTACATAAATGATTAAATAAATAAATAAATAAATAAATAAAGTTAATTAGTCTTACGTAAGAATTAATAAAAACAAGTTGTTATCAAATAATTATTTTCAGATAACGATTTATGATTATAATTATGTTATGGGCTGTTCAGAATAAATTGATTCGCAAAGCGACACTATTTTAAAACTGTTATGGAAATTAATTCATATTTGAAGCTGTATATAGACAGTTAACGCAATTATTTAAAGTAAACCAATCAACCGATTTAAATAAAAGTATTTATAATATAAACAATCTAAAATTCATATTTAAATATGAACCAACTGATTCGTTTTTTTTATTCTAAAATACAAAACAAATGTCTCACCAATCAAGAAACCTACTTTGACGTGTACCTAAATGCACTTGTGTGGGCGACGGTACCTCGTGACTGGTGTCAAGGCAATGTCACCGCTGTGTCAACAGTGTCAGGTATCGCATATCACTACTGACCACCCAGCTAGCTGGTGACTTCAGAAAAAAAATATGTCCGACCAAAACACGATTTTTAACCGAAACGTAACCGAACTTTCGACTTCGTGCCTGAGACATGCAAAATTCAAATTTAACCGGAAACCGGGTAGTGGGTCTTAAACTTCTAAGATTTGTTTACATAGTTAGCTAGAAAGTTAGTTATTTACAGGAGAAGCTAATAAAAATATTTAAAAAAAACTTTTACAAAAAATAGAACTGACTTCCAAAAAAAAAAAAACAAAAAAATAAGTGCAAAATAACTTTAATTAAACTTTAACAACGGTAACGCCTTACCAGTGAGGCCGTGCGAAAAAAATTATTATTATTAAAAATTATAATTCATTTTCTATACATCATCATCTGCCTAGCCTTTTCCCAACTATCTTGGGGTCGGCTTCCAGTCTCACCGGATTCAGCTGAATACCAGTATTTTACATGGAGCGACTGCCTATCTGACCTCCACAACCCAGTTACTGGGTAATACGATACCCCTTGGTAAGACTGGTTGTCAGACTGTCGGGCTTCTGACTACCCGTAACGACTGTCAAAGATCCACGATTGACAGCCGGGATCCACGGCTTAACGTGCTTTCCGAGGCACGGAGGAGTCTCGGTATGTAAAGATGGTCACCCATTCATGGACCAACCCCGGCAAGCGTAGCTTAACCTGGTTTATCGTCCTGTGCGGCTGTTATTACTTTAGCCACGAGCTCATTTTCTATACATATATGCATAAATTATAATTTTATATATTTTTTAATATTAATTATTATCATTAAAAAACTATTGTCACGTTACTAATCGGTAACGCGCGATACCTGACGGGTATTTCAGTTACGAGCAAAGCTAATATAAGTATATTAAAAAGCAGCCCTAACTTTCACAAAATACTAAATAAACAAAACGATTTTTACACGTATATACGAACGAGATATAACACAAATCACAACCTGCTCAAAGACACTAGTTTCGGTCGAACCGAATATTCAGCCACGTTTTGTCCGAAACCGAAACTTCAGCCGAAAGCGGGTTTTTCGGCCGAAACCGTTTTTTTCGGCCGAAACCGAAGCCGAACCTTCGGTCGGACACTTGAAAAAATAGAAATAGCGTGAATATACTCGTTAGGTGCTAAGACAAATAGTCTGTGACGTGTGTACGGAGTTGGACAAATATGGTAGCTTTGTGAGAAATGTTTGAGACAATCGAGATGATTATGAGGAATTTACCGTCTTGCTGCAGTTTGTTGGTAAAGAAACAAAAAAATTTAAACAAGTATTGAAAGTTGAAACCCGTTTTGTCTAAATATTTGGCCGTATACCTTCATAATTTATCAAATTATTGGGATGAGATTTATTGTACCTATTTAAAATTATCTATTCATAAGTGTATTGGGAGTTACACTCTCACAAGATTTATTACAAACTTACAATGTTTAGAATTATACGGTGACATCTACAAAATAGATAATTAGGTACCAGCTCTTCGTCTACAGGGTCATTCATAAACCCTTATTTTCTCAATTGTATCCACAAAAGTGACTAGATGGACCTAATCGTATGATGATGGCTCCAACTTTCTGTCAACTTAGACAAACCCTAAGTTGGCATTCAGCACAGCTACGTTCTCTGTAAACTAAGCTCCTTGTAAACAAACCCCCGGTGGTCTGCCACCTTCGGTCAATTTTGTAGATCGAAGTCTGCCACAAAGAAGCGCATTACTACAGTACCTACGAGCAGATCACGAGGACTCGACACCCACAATGATGTTGACATTCTTTCCCGGTGATGGGTTTAAAAACAATGCTCTCTCATTACACAGACACGTGTTTAATACACACACATGTATAGCATAATGATGTGATGTGTGTGTGAACACGAAAATGTAAAGTTATAGTTTTAGGACAGAGGTTCTGAAACTTTTTGTTGCATCTATTTTTAATTGCGGAAGCTCAAATAGTGTAGTGTGTTTTGTCAAAAAATTGGACAAGCGGTACAAAATATTATGATATCAAATAAGAAAACTGTTGCTTAGTACCTAAGAAATAATGATTTTCTTGCTAATGAAAGACGAAAAGCTTGAAATCGTAAGGCAATATGAAAAAAAAGCTAAGCAACATCAAGTTACTTCATATTTTAATTCTATGAAAGGGATTTTAATACCTACCTATTTAAATAAGTTTGAAAAACATGTCCATCCTACTAATATTATAAATGTGAAAAGCAACTCCTGCTTGTGTGTACGGATGTTTGTTACTCTTTTACTCAAAAACTACCGAATGGATTTTAATGAAACTTTATAGTATTATTAGCTAAGCTTTATACATCAGAATGTGGAATATGCATGATATTTTTTTTTTTAATTTAAGTTCAATTGAAGACTTATTAACTATAGTGAACAAATATGAAGGAATTTTCAAAATATCGTCATCAGTGACGAAGTTATAATGTTTTGAAGTTGATCATTAGAAAGAGAAGTCCGACGTGTTTTTGACGTCAAAGGACATGACGCCCATACAACTGTCATATAAAATAGCATTTTCGAGAAAGGGACAGATACATTTGTTTAAAATTGTTATAACTCGTTTAATTTTCGATCAATCCTGATTTTGCTTTCCCTGTTCGTACTCTATTTTTGTATATTCATCGATAAACTGGTTAGATAGCAAATATTTTTTTCATGCATATTCCCTATTACATATACCTACTTAGATAATTTATATTGGGGGGAAGTACTAATTCCATGCGGGCAAAGCCGCTGTCAGAAGCTAGTATGTCATACGTTGTACACAAACTATGCAGATCATAAAAATGAAAGAGCAACATAAAACATTTACAATTATGACCGAAAAAAAGTAACAAAATAAATTAAAGAAAAACAGTGATCAACAAGTTGAGAACCACTGGAGCAGACAGCGCTCGAGTTCTCACAGAGCATGTTTACTAAAACACTTCGATGACTTCGAGTAATTTGACTCAGCCTGATCGATGATGAAATACATTGTTTTCAAAATTGTGCGTAGTTTATTAACCTAGCCTACATGTGACAAAGAAAGTTATGTATTTTGTAGTATTGATTTTTATCTACAGGCTGTAACGGTAATGCGTGGTCATGTCTTAAATACTGCATCTGCCCATAGAAATGGACAATTTTCTTCAAAAAAGTGATACTAAATTCCGAAAAAAAAAAATTGAGCCTCCCATACTAATTTTGATCAGGTGATGATACTCGTAACTTTGAATGAAAAGTCCAATTTCTCTCCTTCGCAATTTAGTAAAAAAAAACTCGAGAATCAAGAAAATTAGAGGATTTTAAAGAAAGCAAAAGGAGCATGCAATTAATATGAACAACTTTTAATACGTGACCAATCCTCAAATCGTGAAAAAAAATCAGCTGCCCCATACATTTATGTTTGCTTGTTGTTGCGATTACTTGACAGAATGTAAAGAACAGTTGTTTTTAGGGTTCCGTACCCGAAGGGTCCAAACGGAGCACTATTGCTGTCACTCACTTTTTTAAATGCCCATTGACCTTGAAATTCGGTGATAATGGTGCCGATTCTGTTGGGCACAAACTAAACTTAAGTTAGGCTATTGCTATCTTTTTCTCTATAATAAAACAAGAAAGAGTCGGACGTAAATTAGAGCTGTCAAATTTAGTTGAACTAATATTTCCATACAAATTAAGGGTACACGTGTAAAAACATGTCGACTAAAACACGGTGAAGCGCAAGGCGTAAACTACTCGTAGTTTGTCATCTCTAACTTAGTTCATAGCTATAGCCGTCATTTTCTCGTACTGCCTTTTAGTAAAATATTGATAATTCCCTCATTTGGTACGGAACCCTAAATGTGCCAAGTCCGAGACGCGCTTGGCCGGTTTTTTTTTGCTATTTTATAGGTTCCGTCTCAAGGTAAAAGTAATGACTTATCTTGAGTATTTTTAGTGTTTTAATTTATTGTTATATTGGTGTGGATTCTCTTGTTCAATAACTAAACTAAAATTAGAGAATTGCTATCTTTTACTAAGTGACAGTGCGAGAAAAGGACGGCTATAGCTATGAACTAAGTTAGAGATGTCAAACTAGTTTACGCCTTGCGCTTCGCCGTGTTTTTAGATGACATGTTTTTACGTGTACCCTTAATTTGTATGGAAATATTAGTTCAAACTAAATTTGACAGCTCTAATTTACGTCCGTCTCTTTCTTGTTTTATTAGAGAGAAAAAGATAGCAATAGCCTAAATTAAAATTAGTTTGTGCACAACAGAATCAACACCAATGTCGTCTCCAACTTTATAATTGGATTAAAAAGGTGACAAATGACAATACCAATTAAATAGACCCATATATTCATACCCTGACCTTTTTCGTAAACAAACACTCATTTGTTTATGTTAACTTCTTAAAGAGCAGCTGCACACTAGAGCCATATCCATGAAACCTTGTAAGTCACTCTGATGATTGATTTTGTCAAGTATCAAATGACAAGGCTGTGGCCACGTGACTTGTCAATACCTGACTGCACCCAAATCGGTTAGATAAGCATAGAGTTAGGTACTGCTTTGTTTCATTTGATCCCTTTTGGATTAGGTGAGCAGTAATATAAAGGGATATCTTTTTTAACTTACTTCATATACATAAGATAAAGGAGGTTCTGTATTCGACCCGTATGTATGTATGTATGTTTGTCCGCGATTTTCTCAAAAACTTCTGATTCGATTTGGATGAGGTTTTCGTTATTCAAATGCATATTTTTACCCGTCTGCGCGACGCAAGGAAGGGTAATGTGTTTATCAGCCTATGTATGTATGTATGTTTGTTCTTTTGTGGCACTTAGAGACCAAACGCGTGGGCCGATTTTGATAATTCTTACGTCAATTGATTCGTCTTAATCTTGCGAGTGCTACTGAAGACTCAAGACATGACATTAATCAAAATACAATATGGCGACAACCAGACGCCATATTGTGAAAAAGTTGTAAAAAAGTTTTCGAACTATATTAAGTGGGGTATCAAAATAAAGGGTTCGACGAGGTGATTCCAAAAATGTAACTCAATAAAATGTAGAAAATAAAAAAATTGAATATGATGCAGTTGGTGGCAGTTATTTTAGTTCAATTATTGATGTCATGCCACCAACTGCATCAGACTTGAAAAGAGACTTGTTTGGAACTTTTTAGTTGTTTTTTACAGTCGGGCTTTTGAAAATATTCAATTTATTATTCAAGGAAGGTTTTAATTCATAATACAATAGGATCTGATGGAGATCTTCGGAGATAGACAGTGGAACTCTTTAATAACTAACAACAAATGACTCGCGATTACTGTGATGGGGAACCACAACTATAATGTGGAAAATAAAACCTGTTCACTCTTGAGATGAAGACCTTCAGGTGATAGCTTATTATTATTTTATTTATGTTTGATAGGCTCGCGTTTGACCACTATCTCACCTGATGGTAAGCGATGCTGTGGTCGAAGATGGAGCACGCAGCTATCAGGAAATACAGACTCTGGCAGGGAATTCCATATCTGTGCGTACAATAAAACTTTGCCCATAATGTTTTGTAGTCATCGCCGCCATACGAGAGGGCATTATCTGGGAAGTCAATTACTCAGATAGGTTCCAATGTTTTTAATCTGAGCCCAATAATAATTTGTTTTCGTTTGTCTATGCTGTCTTACCTACTCCTACGCAAAAGTGTCCCTCATTGTTTTCATTTCTAGCCTCCCTTCCCAAAGATGAATATGTGGGTATTACTTACTCCAAAATATTACTCTAAGCTAAACTAAGGTATCTGACCCCCAAGATAAAGACAAATAATACAAATATGTCTCTTTTGGGCGTCATAACCAATTCTCACCTTCTATTTATATAAGTACATTTTAATTTGATTTGATCAGTGTTTAGATACCTAATCTCTAGCAGAAAGATGCTCAAACGCAACAGAAAACTGCCCACGCATAGGTAGAAAGATTCGGCTGATGGTGAATTAAAAATAACCCAGTTCTTGAGAGTTCAAAACGATGGAATTTAGAGACGTTCTCTATGCTAATCACTGGAACTAAACACATAGAAGACTAATCCACACGGTAAAACGAACCTTAACAGCCTTTAAAGTCAATAGTTGAAACCAGTTTCAAAACCCATAACTCTTTCGCTACACTATAACTCTTTTATGGCACTATTAGATACACACGAGAATCATTAGATACCACACGAGTATTTATATCGTATTAAACGGCAATTATCGATGGACCACGTCTGATAATCCAAATTCTGAGCCAGTTAAGGCTGTGGTCTGATCGTTGGACAAAAAGCGGTTCCCACAACACGCTGACCCGTTAGTCCGACGTTGTAATCGAGACGTGAGAACTAGGCTTTATATATTGAAAAGGAGTTTGGGTTGTGAACTAGGCTTTGGAATTCAATCGAAAGTTGCGAACCTATAATTTTGCGCTACGGTGTATAATTGAATAATTGAAAATATCGAATCAATTTTGTTTGGTTTTAGAGCATGACAATTTTCAATTGTACAAATTAATAAACTAGTCTATATCTATTTCTTTGCTTTTGTGAGTCTGAAGTAGGTATATTTTAAGGAGCAGTTATATGCCAAACGACCTTGAGTGGTTAGCTTGCGTGTTCTGTGCTAAGCTCATGCAACGCGTCGTACGTCCACCCAGTAATAGGACTCGCCCATCAAGGAGCGCTGTCCCAAATTAGACACATTATTAATTTATTATACATAGAACGGCAAATAATTAAGTTATCTTTAAAAATGGTGAAGGTTTCATAAAACCTTAATAGTTTTTGCGTGATTCTCAAATTTTAATCCGTATTAGACATAACTTTACAAATTAATTACACTATGCTATAAAAATATAAATTCAAGTATTCACATATCAAATTACGAAAAAAAATATCTAGAGTAACATATATTTTTTCAAAGAAATAAGATTAGAGGTTTAGATATGATGTTCAATTCAAAATCATTAAAAGTAGTACCTATTTCTGCGCCAAATAAAATGTATCGCATAGCATCATAACGGAAAACATTCTTCCATAGTCATAAAGTTTTTCAGATATTCCGTTTTTAACCGACTTCAAAAAGGAGGAGGTTATCAATTTGGATGTTTACATATTTTTTTTTAGTTAAGGCGCTATTAACTGCCAATGACCTTGAGTGGTTAGCTTGCGTGTTCTGTGCTGAGCTCACGTAACGCGTCGTACGACCACCCAATAATAGGACTCGTCCATCAAGGAGCGCTGTCCGAAATTAGACGCATTATTAATGTATTACACATAAAACAATAGGTATTAAAATAAAACACTGAGACTAAATTATAAATAGTTAAATGATCTTTAAAATGGTGAAAGTTTCATATAAATACTCTTTATAAATAGTTTTTGCGTGATTCTCAATTTTTTATCCGCGTTAGACCTAACTTTACAAATTAATTACACTATGTTATAAAAATATAATTTCAAATATTCTCAGATCAATTTACGACGGGAATTGTCTAGAGTAACATATATTTACGTAGTAGTAGTAGTAACATCATATTTTTTCAAAGAAATAAGACAAGTGGTTTAGACGTGATGTTCAATTAAAAACCATTAAAAGTCGTTTAACTGCGCCTTAAAAAGAGTAATACAAATGGGCAAAATGGGGTTAGATAGACTCACCTGATACCCAATGTGAGTGCGGTGCCGGGGTCCAGAACATGACCCACATACTGGAATGCCCCAAGTGCCCATACACCAGCACTATAGAGAACCTGATGCTTCTGATGTGGCCATTTTCGGTGTCCAAAGTATTTAAAAAGTTAGGAATCCATCGATTTGGAAAAAGACTTGAAGAAGACTGTTCAAGAAATGTTTGTAAATAAACACTTCTATTATTTACAAACATTTCTTGACCAGTATTTATTTTGACTTCCAGACGGCATCCTTAAAAACCAATAAATCTTCCTGCTTTAGGTACCTACCATAAATCTGACTAATGGTGTGATGTCACAGATTACATACAAAACAGATACTTAACTTATTTCCGTTGCAAAGATACACACTACCGTTTGTTTACGTTTTAACTGACTTTAATGGAGTCGTAAACGGTTTTTCCAGTCACTAAATGAAGATGAAAGACCACAACATTTTTTGAAAACGTAACTTTTGCCTGTTCTATTCAATACCTACTATCTAATCTCTCGTGGCTTAACTCCTAAGCGTCGTCCTAATATAAAGCGACTATCGCGCGAATACGCAATTATCGTGTTTATTTGTATGGCAAACCTGACCGCGTTGTCGCGACGATCGCGTATTCGCACGATGGTCGCGTTCTATAAGGACGATGCCATAGGAACCGTGCATTTACGTTAAAAAGTTCTCGGATTGTCGATCACTTGGACACTAAGTTCTTATTATAAGAAAAAAATGCGTATTCGCCTTCAACGACTTTCCAATTGGCTGATTTTTCCACTATATTTAAATATTTTTTGTGTTTGGAATTAATTTCTATTCAATAGCTGTCAAACTACCATTTTTCGTACTCAGGTAAAAGTTATCTTAATTTTGAATAATCTATAATAATAAGTAATAAGTATTTATTCTCTCACCACAATAAACTTTGCAGACATTGTAATGCTAAGTTACATACATATTATAATAACCTTTAATGTGGGAGACTGGTGCCTAAACTAGGCTTTATCGGCCTGTGTTTCAGGTCACCAGGTGTCCACCCTCTAGCAGTTACTACACATAGAAATAAAAATAATAATATTAAAAAAAATAAAAAATGCTTCAACAATACTTTAAATTCTGTCTGTAGCTCATCATTAGTGTTTAAAAAAAATACGATCTCTATTCTGTCTAGTAAGTTCGTTAAATCAGTCATATCAGTTCCAGGCCCAGTAATGGACGTCTACTGTTATTTATGTCACACAAATGACACTTTAACTTCCTCGTAACTAGTTATACATTTTAAAATGTTAGGAGATAACTCTAGGCTTATCTTAGTAAACAGGTGAACACATTAGGCCACCCAGCTGGTGATAATACCAAAGATAATAGGCATAATGGTAGATCTGTTGTTTAATTTAAACTAACAGGCAGGTAAGATTCATTTGCATGTTTGTAGCAGCTACGAAATAATAACAAGATCAGTGCTTCGAGAAGTACTGACCTGAATATCAAAATTATTTGACCTACTAGTACAGCTGAGTGCCATAGACTAGGTACTTTATATCTTGAAAATAATGCGTAGTTCTTGTCATCTATCAGCTTGGGCCATGGGTGCAAAGACGCAGAGAAATGTCAATACTTAAGTAAATATAGTCAAAATCTGTACATGAAAACACGATTTCCAGGACAGCCTCCTTGCTTGTCACTGAAGTAGAGGTATGAGAAAAAAAACAACCGACTTCCAAAAAGGTACTTAAGTACTTTTATTACAATAAAAATTAAAAAATAACTTTAATTTGGGAAGTCTGTGTTTGTATTTTATTTCTTTGTTATTTGACATCGACTTCCGAAATTAAAGTTATTTTTTAATTTTTTGTGTAATAAAAGTAAGTACTTACCTTTTTTGGAAGTCGGTTTTTTTTTTTTGTAAAAAGTTTTTTATTTTTCACTTTTTAGTTGTTACACCCCAGAACTAAAAACCCCAATAACATGGAACGTGGAATTTAAACATACTCGTAATTGGAGAAAACCAAAACGTCATCGAGGTATACGTATTTGTCGTTTTTGTTCAGTTTCTCAAAAAGCGCTAAAGCAATTTCGATAAAATTTATATGGAACAACCTCGGGAGTATATTTATTCGGATAAAAAGAGAATTTTGAAAATCGGTCCCCAACTGACGGAGAAATCGGCGGACATACATAACAAAAAAAAAAAAACATACAGTCGAACATAGAACCTCCTCCTTTTTCGAAAGTCGGTTAAAAAGAGGGAATGATTTTTCCTAAGTTCAATAAAACGGTTCTTCAGCCAGCGGCTTCGCTGGCGTGAAAGTCGGAAACTATCCCAATTAACTCCCGGGACAAAAAGTATCGTATTTGCAATTTGAGGACATGATCAACCCGTGTGTCAATTTGATCCAAATACATTCAGCCGTTAAGACGTGAAGAGGTAACAAACAGACAGACAGAGCTACAACTTTCGTATTTATAATATAGTATAGAGGGAGTGTTAGATAACGCATCATCCAACGCCCATACGATGTTCTGCCTGCATACGGTTCTTGAGAATAGCCCATGTTCAAAAGTAGCCACAGGTCATAGCAACCATCAGCGAATACATACTGTTTATTATCTCCAAACGGTAAGTTGAATACCGTTAGGCATCAGGACTGAAGAAGTCGTAAAATAATAAAATCGCCATGATAAGGAAACGGTCCTTAAACAGTTCAAACTGCACCTTATACAAGCGGGTATTAAATAATTTACTATACAGCGGCCATCAGTTTGATATCATAAAGATAGACTCAGCAATATGCTGTGTTAAGTAATCGTTGTGTTAGTGTGGTATTCGTAACAGAGTTACCGCGCCCCTGGGTACTCAGACAAGGAAGGAACAGGGGTGGGTTTTAGTCAGTAAGAGTCTGACACGCCCTTCCACTCCGAGAAGTCATAGGATGATTTCCCACCCTAAAAAAAAAAAAGACGTGTGGCACTCGGAGACTGCCGCGGTAAAGCTATTGCATAGCATTTTTTATCAACTTTTGCAATTATAATTATTTATTTATTTTATTTATGCAGTATTTTTTTTCCTTTGTTTTTTTTTTCTTTGATATTAAGTCAAGTTATTAAATATCATAAATATCATCATCGTCATCATCATCATCATCATCACCGTCACCGTCACCCCATTCTAAAACTAAATTAATAGTAAAGTTATGCCCGAATTTATAGCCCCAAAAATAGGGAATTTGAACATAGTTAGTGAAATTAGGGTAAATCAGGGTGAACTGTACAAATCTATATACCCCTTCAGAGCGTATCAGTGTGATGTAATGTTGTGAAGTGGTGAAAACAATATACAGACATGCGATTGCAGCAATTCTGGAAGGTTTGCTATCATTTATTGAAGAGTTCCATTGCGTATCTCCGAAGATCTTCATCAGATCTTCACCAAATTAAAATGGGACCACATGTGAAGCAACAGCTTTCATATAAAAAAAATCTTCAAAATCGGTTCACGTAGTAAAAAGATATGAGGTAACACACCTAAAAAAATACAGTCGAATTGAGAACCTCCTCCTTTTTTTGAAGTCGGTTAAAAATGGTTAAAATCGGTCCAGTAGTTTTGGAGCTTATTCGGTACAAACAAAAAAATCTTGCCTCTTTATAATATAAGTATAGATGGAACTGGTCGGTGATAACGTCCAAAATTGCAGAAATTGTATATTCCAAAATTAAAATTCAGTATTTATATTTGGTGACGTCATAGTTACAACTTGATAAACACTAGGTCAAGGAACAGATAAAAAAAGACTTTTAGACGAAAAAGATAAACGCTTAAAATAAATTATAATCTGCAATGAGCCGAGTCTGATGCACAGTAATAAACTGTTTTCAATGGAGCGTTTGTTTGCAATGCAATTATTATTTTGATTAGCGCTTATTGCAATTTATCTAATGATGCATAACATTCTGTTGAGTTCATGATTATTTTGAAATAGCGCAGGACCAGACTTTGTGAACTTCCTGGGGTGATCTATATCCATCAGACAGACAGATCTTATGGCTGAGAATCTCAGCCATCGCTATGACATAAAGCATTTTTTTTTGGTGGGAAATCCTCAAATAATTTCTTCCGCTCTGGGTGGAGCGGGAGGGCGTGTCAGACAGACTCTTACTGACTAAAACCCACACAAACCCGCGACCCTGGCAGATCATTAAAGGTGAGATGGTGATGATTTTAATGACGCAGCAATTACTACACTACTACTATTACACTACTTATATTGTACATTCAAAAGTTTATTTAATCAAAAGTAATTTCAATTTCTACACGTGTAGGTACTTAACAAAACAGTTAGAACTTAATCCGATTGAATGTTGATTAATTACTAAATGACCTATTCGTTAAGGCTTCCAGCATGTGTATTCGCTAACTCAGTTGACATCAATTTGATAGGCACTTTGCAGTACATTGCTGCTTTGCTCGGTGGAAATCAATTATAATAGGCACTACGTAGTATTTTTGTTTTCCTATACGTCGAAGCAGCAATGTATTGCATAATGCCAAATTTGATGTCAACTGAGTTAGCGAATAGACCTGCTGGTGCGGGTAGCGGGTTGGCGATGTGATGTGACACTTGGGGGAGGCCTATGTCCAGCAGTGGACGTCTTTCGGCTGAATTATCATTTATACCGAAAGACGTCCACAACTGGACATACGCCTCCCCCAAGTGTTGCCACAACAAGTGACCGGTGACCCTCTCCAGGTTATCGGTAAACATTGTGTGAGGCCTACAACGCGTGAACATCACTTGCGGTTAATTTTTGACTAGAAGATGAAAATAAATTAATTAATGGCTATAAGAGTAGGGGAAGGCCAAAGAAAAGATGGTTGGACTGTGTGAAAGAGGATATGGGTAAAAAGGGGGTGACTACAGAGATGACGACTAATAGAGGAGTATGGAAGAAAAAGACATGTTGCGCCGACCCCAAATAAATTGGGATAAGGGCAGGAGAATGATGAAGATGAAAATAAATTATCTTCGAAAATAATCTGCCCCATAACTATATTACTTTTCTATTATCGTTTACGCTATCGCTTAGTACAAAATGTATGGTCATGACATTACCCGCGTAGATAAGTGTCACGAGACTTATCGCAGGTAATTTTGTTGCCATATTGATGTCAACTGAGTTAGCGAATAGAACTGCAGAACTTTTCGTGCTCATTGACCATCTGTTCTGCGAGCAATGTGCCCTGCCCACTGCCACTTCAGTTTGGCGATTCTTCGGGGTATGTTGGTTTAACAATGACTTACCTAACAACAATATGGGCAGATCAATAAGCAGATGCCACAGTATACTGTGCCGCGCCTGCATCTCCTCGGGGGCGGACGCTCGCTGCTCCGATGCTGTCTGTAACAACGACAATCATATTGTTAGTTTGAGTAACGTTAATAAGCATTTTAAATAAATATACCGCGGGCCCTATGCGGGTTGGTGGATGTCACACGCCTTCGAATTTTTGATTCTAGGACATGCCGGTATCCTCACGATGTTTTCCTTCACCGTTTTGAGAGCAGTGGTGATGAAATAATTTACACAAAGTAAAGCGCCTGTCTGGGTTTGAACTCACGACCTACAACTTGTAAGTCGCGGGCCGTTATCACTGGGCCACCACTGCTCTCACCGCCACATACGAACTACAAAAAATATAATTTTGGCAGTTGGTGGCATGCAACATATGATTGAACTAAAATAACTGCCACCAAATGGAGCAGACTGATTGAAAAGTGAATTGTTTGGAACTCGATAGTTGTTTTTTGGCTGGCCTGGTTAGAGGCTTAAATTTTTGTTAAGGCCACCTTAAGAAAACACACGATGACCTCATAGGTTGATCTGCGAGGGTCAACTCATAAAAACATAACTATAAGTCACTTGCTTAACAGACACAACACCCGTCTGGTAGGAGGATGTCCCAAAAATCTTCAAAAATCAAGTGCAGCAAAAAATCTGTATGTATTTCAAACTGCTAAATCAATTATACCAACATAGCCTGCAGCTATTTAACAGTAAAGATAAAATAGACACAAGTCTTTTGGCATAGTTTTCTATGATGATTACTTTATAGTAATAACTGTTACGACAGCTTTTGAGTCGCTATTACAGTCTCCAAATATCTCATACAATGGAGCAGAGAAAACACTTAACATTTAAAAACCCATTTCGCCTCAGAATCTAGAATACTGTTAGTCTGAAGCTCTAAAGCTTGTTGCTAACAAAAAGTAGCTTTTAACAATATTTAGTGCTAGCAACATTGGACGGGTTGCACTATAACAAACGAATTCGTTGCGGCCATCGTAAACCCAGATTAACTCTTCAAATGTTGACTCCAGTTAACACAAATAGGTAAAGTTTAAAAGTTGAGACGGACATGTCTAAATATACATTATGCTTAGAACTAGCTTCTGCCTGCGGCTCCGTACGCTTGGTAGGTTTTTTTATTTCATTGTTGATAGGCACGCGTTTGACCACTATCTCACCTGATGGTAAGCGATGATGTGGTCGAAGATGGAGCACGCTTGCCTAGAAGTAACTAGTAAGGTTGATAAAAATATTCTGATGTACTACTTCAGATCAGTTTAGCGGCTTAAGTGTGAAAACATAACAAAAAGACAGACAGTTACTGTTGCAATTATAATATTAGTATAGATTTTTGGTACCTGTGCATTCCCTTTAAACAAGACTTTAATTAAAAATTAAAATATTCATAGGCTATTGAAGATTGGATTCTAGATTAACCGTACTTAGGTATTTTGATTAAAATGCAAGCAAGTTATATGATTTGCTTTTAAATGCGCAGCAATAGAACCGCAGATTATAATCTCTCCGTATTGAGCCTAATAATAGGTACTACCAACCAATAGATCCGTTGCAAACCTGAATGGCACTAAACTACTGGAGTGGTCATAATAAAGGCAACAAATCACTTAGACATAAATAAATCAAGTAACAGTTCAAAACAAACTACCTACACTGGTGTCAATAACCTAGTTTATAAGTTCTTGTTGACGCTAATCGAAAACGGCAGATTAAATCATTGTTTAACTCTACATGGTGTACTCAGCCTTATTTATGGGTTCATATCCTTCTATTTCTGTACCGAGTCTATTAAATAGAATTGATATTATGTCTATTTTTGGACAATTTTTTTATTGAATGACGCACAATGACCTGTGTTACTATAAATTAATTCTAGCTAGGTAAATAGGTGCCTACTAGCTTCTGCAAGCGGTTTCGTAGTGCTTAGATTTAGTGTACTTCCTTCACTATACAGTGCTGTGCCAGACTATAACCTATCTCTGTGCCAAATTTCGTCTAGATCCGTTCACCCGTTCTGGTGTGATTGAGTAATAAACATTATCCATACAAACTTTCGCATATATAATACTAGCTGTGCCCCGCGGTTCCACCCGCGTAGACTGGAATAAAAATTTTTTCATTGACCTATGTGTTAATCCAGGATATAAGTTATCTACATACCAAATTTCATCCAAAACGGTCCAGCCGTTTGAGCGTGAAGAAGTAACAAACATACACACTCACAAACTTTCTCATTTATAATATTACTAGGACTAGGATTAGTGGGATTGGATAGGCCTTAGCAGACCACGTATTTCTTGAATCCACTGCCTACCCCATAAAAGAAGACACCGTGTTGTATAAAACCATGATTAACGGGCTATTATCGTACGTGGTTAGAGTAAGAATTAACCGTCGTTCAACCAGACCGATCATAACGGGGGATTAAGATTGTAGTTTAATGACTAAGTGGCTATTGTCTAGAAGTAATGTCCATTAAAAATATGTATTCTATGCCCATCGCTGTGAGGTCATTATAGAATAACAATCGGCAGGTGTATTGATAATTTGCGATTGGCTGACATGTATGGGCCTAACGGTAGGGCTGGCAAACTCGGGATCTAATTCGTGATAGATGTTATATTAAATCAATGTCACGGTAATGAGGTTAATTCTGTGGTGATGATGATGGAATTACGTTCTTTGAAATCTGGTTATGGGAATGATTGGTGATGATAAGCTTCCCGTGCTTTTAGTAGACTTTACACTTTAACACTTTCGGTGTCAAGCTGAGGAGCTCGTGGCTAAAGTAATAACAGCCGCACGGGTCGATCCATCAGGTTAAGCTACGCTGGCCGGGGTTGGTCCATGGATGGGTTAACATCTTTACATACCGAGACTCCTCCGTGCCTCGGAAAACACGTTAAGCCGTTGGACCCGGCTGTCAATCGTGGATATATGACAGTCGTTACGGGTCGTCAGAAGACCGAAAGTCTGACAACCAGTCTTACCAAGGGGTATCGTATTACCCAGTAACTGGGTTGTGAAGGTCAGATAGGCAGTCGCTCCATGTAAAATACTGGTACCTATTCAGCTGCATCCGGTTAGACTGGAAGCCGACCCCAAGATAGTTGGGAAAAGGCTAGGCAGATTGACTTTCGGTGTCAAACACCAAGCGTATGGGTCCTACAATAATTACGTTCGTGTGCCCAAAACTCACGTCCCGAGTCGTCGTTATATGTAATATTCTTGACTTGTGTTCATGGCCAGGATCCGAGTAGCGAGTCCAAATATGCATGAAATAATCCTACGGTATATATCCTATAATCCGAAGTCGGGCACGATAATGGTCAAACGCGTCCTCGTTTGACCATTATCTCGCTCGACTTCATATAAATTGGAATAACAGTATAAAAAAAATCCAGGGTCGGCCAACATTCTTCTTCTTACATACATCTTTATGAAACCGTAGAGGTTTTTATTATTATTTATTTGTAATATTGTTGGCCACAGGGTATTATAATTGTCCATTAAAAATCCCGGGCAGATCCATATTAATATCAACATTTCGATGCAAGTACATACCTAAATAACTCTACCTTATTCCGACCTCTGGTAATAAGTTTTGACAACATCTCTACATAGTAAGGGCTCCTTTAATTTTTTTAAGTAATCGGGTCCCGTTGGTTACCCTTTGGGTACGGAACTCTAAAAATAACTAGCGACCCGCCCCAAGTCCGCATGGGTAAAAATTACGTATACACACAAACCTTTCTCGTTAATAGCTCTTTCTATAATCCGTTGCGTGGTTTAGGAGGAGTTAGCGGAGAAACATACAGACGCGGAAATTGAATTTTATTTGTACTATGTAGAGATGTTGTCAAAACTTATTACCAGAGGTCGGAATAAGGTAGAGTTATTTATGTACCTACTAACACTGATTTCATACAGCGACAGAATAAAGTGGATATGCCTCAAATCCCGAGATTAATTTTAGAGAGCAGAAAAATCCCGTGTTTTATTAATTAAAAAAGCTATTTACTTTTACACAATTTAAACCACTGCACGGGCGACGTTTTATCTCTCTCAAATTTACATCAACGACATCGGATGTCTGAAGTTGCAAAATTCCAATGCGCACACGGGCGATGTTTACACATTTGTAGTTCACACACCATAGAAAAAAAAAACACACCATAGCTTGTGAGAACAAACGAAAACAATAGAGGTTTTTATTATTATTTATTTGTAATATTGTTGGCCACAGGGTATTGTCCACTAAAAATCCCGGGCAGATCCATATTAATATCAACATTTCGATGCAAGTACATAAATAACTCTACCTAATGCCGACCTCTGCTTATTACAACAGGTATTTCAATTCCTAGTACAATTAAATTGAATCTTCTCAATTTAATAAATAATGATGTATTTTGGACCTTGATCTTATTACTCGGAAGAACCTAAACCCTACAGCTGGTATTTAAACAATTTTCTAAATCAGGAACAAACAATTAATTGTACTTAGGAGGTATTAAGGAAAACCGCAAGCTTTAATATTATTTCATTAAAGTCCAGGAATTTCCTTAAATGCCGGTAAAATTAATATAACTTACAATAGGTAGGTATATTATTTTTTAACCGACTTTCGAAAAAGGAGGAGGTTCTATGTTCGACTGTATGTATGTTTTTTTTTTTTTATGTATGTCTGCGTTTTCTCCGTCAGTTGTGGACCGATTTTCAAAATTCTTTTTTCATCTGAAAGAATATACTCCCGAGGTGGTCCCATATAAGTTTTATCGAAATTGCTTTAGCACTTTTTGAGAAACTGAACAAAAACCAAAAATACGCATATCTTGATGACGTTTTTGTGTTCTCCAAATGTTTAAATTCCACGTTCCATGTTATTGGGGTTTTTAGTTCTGGGGTATAACAACTAAAAAGCGAAAAATAAAAAACTTTTTTACAAAAAAAACAACCGACTTGCAAAAAAAAATACACTAAAAATTAAAAAAAAAACTTTAATTTCGGAAGTCGGTGTTTGTATTTTATTTCTTCGATATTTGACACCGTTAAATTTTTAGTGTATTTTTTTTTGGAAGTCGGTTGTTTTTTTTGTAAAAAAGTTTTTGATAATTTAAAGAGTATACCTACATGAAAAAAAAAATTGCGGATGCATGCGTAAAAAATAATTGGACTGATATGGTACATTTACATCCAAATATGGAACATTGAAGATTGTATTATGATTTTTATTTCCGTCTAGTTTCCCTAGTTATTTTATGGGCAATCCTAAGTTAGTATAGGTACAAACTGGATACAGAAGTAGATAATTTTATTGAGCATAAGCTGTTCCTCTGTATTGCATCATCATCATTTCTAGACAAAGGCTATGTAAACGGCGCCACATCGATTGATCCTATTTTTTTGAGGTTTGGAAATCGTTAGATCATTTTAGTCTTACTGAATAAAATTCTCCCGTGTCCCGTGTGCACTTAGCGTTCCAGGGCGACGGTGGCTCCTTTAAATACTGCCGCCACCCTACATCGACCGATCCTGTGCTTCTGTATTGCAAAAGCATCTAATTCTAACACAATGGAGGAAGAAAAAAGAAGAAATAAGTTCACTGACTTACAAGTTTATATGAACGTCAAATAATTCGAATTTTAACTAGAAAAGAAGGAAGCTCGAAATGTTCAAAACAACGTTTTATTTTCCTTCAAAATAACACATCAGTTAACTTTTGTTCTTTCAAAGTAACGTCGAAATGCCACAAAAGAAACATCTTTTTCGACATCCATTTTATCACTGCCAAAAAAGAACGACAATTTTTTGACAGCCCTATAGCCGGGGATCGCTTGACAGTAGCCGTCAGTGCCATATTTGGTGCGCTGTCAAACTGTCATTGACTTTGAGCTGAGCAAACGCAAGCCTTAATTACGTTTGTTAGATGAATAATAAAGATATTCTAACTGTTTCGTACTGGTTTTAGAATTACTTTATGATCTGTTGATTTTTTATTGGTTATTGATTACTCTGTGAAAATTGCCGATCGATGGAAATATTTCGAATCTGTAGGTACTTTGGCGGATTCTTCAAATAAATGTTTTAGAACATTAGAATTCAATTAATTTGTTATCAAATTGTAGTGAGTTAGTTAATTAGTCAGGCATCAATTTTATTAATGTTCTTCTTCCAGTGGCTTCACCCGCGTGGAATTAGTACTTTCCCCATTATATGTTATAGCCTGCTCTCATCTTTGGAACGGATCTGACAGATACTAGCTTGATGCCCTTTAGACAATTGAGAAACGAGCCAAGAGGATCATCGGCAATGATAGGCTAGTTGAGTTGAAGCTCCAAAGTCTTGAGCATAGACGCCGAGTTGCTAGCCTGTCGGTTTTCTATCGGTTACGTTATGGGGAGTGTGCGATGGAATTGCATAATTTGATTCCGCCAAGCCCATTCCATCATCGGACCACAAGACGTACGGCGATGCGCCACCGGTATACATGGTGAATATCCCATCCACACGCACAAAACGTTTTGAGAACACATTCATTGTGCGTACAGCTAGGGAGTGGAATTCCATGCCGGAGTCTGTGTTTCCTGATAGCTACAACCTGGGAGTCTTTAAGTCAAGAGTGAATAAGTTACTTCTAGGAAAGCGTGCTCCATCTTCGACCACATCAACGCTTACCATCAGGTGAGATAGTGGTCAAACGCGTACCTATCAACAATAAAAAATCAAAACAAAAAGCCTATGTGCTATTCCAGACTATACTGTGACTCTGTGCCAAATTTCATCCAGATCCGTTCACCCGTTCTGGCGTGACTGAGTAACAAACATCATTCCATCCATCGAAAATTTATAATATTAGTCGGAAATTAGGATTATAGTAGGATTTATGTCACATACATATTTTAGGAACCAGACATAAATTAGTTAAACTTATATTAGAGCTTTAATGTCAAGTCGTATTTACCTTTTTCCTTAGAGTGTTTACTGACGCTACTTCCTTAATAATATTATATATATTAATTTAGCGAAATCACGGAACTATGCCATTATTTAAATCATTGATTTAGTCCCGGTTTTAGAGCAAGTTAGTGTTATAAAATTTTATTAACGGCTTCTGATCACGCGCTGCGTTATAATCGATGTTTGCAGTGAAATCAATAAATAGCTTGTGCCTGTCAATTTGCGTTTAAAGTATCCAAGTTTAAGGCCATCCGGGTAGCACAGGCCACTGAAGGAACACGAGTGACACGCCCTCCCGCTTCACCCAGAGCGGGAGAAGTTATTTGATGATATCCCACTCTCAAAACAAAGTCATCTTGATTATGTCCAACGTTGGGTCAAAGGTTGTAATAACTCGACTGTAACTTAGCATAACTTATAAAGGTTAGGTACGTCATCAACCATATCAAAAATACTTTCTATAAAACTTTATAGTATTCAGTGACTGTGTCAGAAACAAGCAATTGAAATAAAATAACTAACTTTCCCAGATATTAACAGGGAAGGTCTTTGACAAGCATAGAGTCATTTGACTTTGACATAATTATTTGCTATAAAACCAAGAATGCTAGCCAATAGAAATTACAATTCAAAAGGTGGAGTTTCGCAAATTTTCTTGGACAAACAAGTGTTTTATTACCCTTGATATCGAGCCAATCTTTGTGTTGAGCCTTTAATATTAATTCGAGTAGTAACTCGTATAACTGTCTGTTGGGGCCAACATTTGATCAAACTTAGCTGAGTAACTATGGGATGGGCATAGGAATGTGTTAAAGTTATGTTATTGTTTATGAAAGTGATTTTATTTCTATTTATAATTACATTTTTCCCCTCCGAGGCCCCGGAGCAAATCTTACAGAAAACACTGATTTTTCTATAATTAAACTGCCCTCAGAGATATTACGATTACGTTTCTTTTAGCACTGAAAGAATTTTCGAAATCGGACCTGCACGTCGTGTTTAAAATGATTTCCTCACACAAACAAAAAAAAAGTGTATACTTCGTTGGCGTAACAAGATAAAAAACCAAACTGTCACAAAGTTTACAAAAGGAAAACAATCATTCTTAATGAACCACAGACCATAGCTAACTTCAGGGTGTCGGTTCTAGCTAACTTCAGGCTGTAGGTTTTTTGTGATGGTGTGCGCACGCATCGTAAAAATTTACTCTCATCATTTTTCTCTAACGCGCCAAAAAAAGTGTAACTTCAAAAAAAAAACGTGTGCAATTCACACGTGGTAGAAGTGAAATCTTCAAAAATTGTGGCTAAAACAAAACACAAAAACAAAAAAAATGTATAATGCTTCCTATCTCATTTTCTCCCACGTTAAATCTTATGAATGTATGTGTCTGTCTCTTTTTACTGTCGCTTTTTCGTTTCATCGACTTTCAAATCACAACGATGCTAAAGAAGTTTTGACGTAAAAATTGAATTATTTATGTTTAGAATATTAGTTAGATGCCCCTTGTCCAGAATATGAGTCACATACCATACTGGAATGCTCCTAGTGCCCAAACATCTGCAATAGGAAAGACCTGCTGCTACTGACGCTGCAATTATTGTGGCCAGCTTTTGGGCCCTAAATATTCAAAAAGTTAGGAAACCATCGATTCGCAAAAAGAAGAATTGTTTCTGTATTTTTGATTGTATTCTATATTATAGTTTTTGTAAATATCTTACATAAATTCTTACACCTACAGTCTCAACTCAATCTCAACTATACGTCAATCTCAACTATAATTATAGGTTTAATACTTGTCTCTCGGAACGTTCCTGAGTTGCTATTATTTTTCTTTCATTGATTTTAGATACTTAAGATAAAGGCATAGACTACGCATTATCGAACTAATAATTAATCATAAGCAATTAAATTAAATCACCAAGCAATAAACTATTGCTTGAGTAATTTAATTATTCAGCGAATTATGTTCACAATTATAATAAATCCAATTAATTATAAAGTAGTAGAGTAGGTATTGTTTGTGCTGACATTATTTATTGTAATAAACTTATCTACTAATCTATTTTTAGCACAAATCTTAAAACATGCGTACAAATGCTAGGAATTATTTAATTGTAAACATACCGTAGAGGTGTACCTAGCATACAAATTATGCCAGGTACACCTCTACTAATCTGGCAATTAGTTTTGTTTGAGTCCCAAGAAATGTGGGCAAGCCTATTTGCATCAACAGGTTACAAATCCAGACTCTAAAAACCCCTAATCCAAATACCTACTTATACGAGTATAAGACTAACAGGATTATTCATTGAAATCCCATACAAAACTTCACTCAAGTTTCTTTGACAGCTGTTACTACGTCATGAATAACACCACATCATGTTGTATTCTACCACTCATTCGTAACATAATCTCCACTTAAAACCCAATAGATGCAACCACACAATTTGCACACTTTCCTATGCAAATACTAGTCTAATCTTCAATCCTGGCATGCATTCAAACATTGGCCTCAAAGCCCCAACTCCCCAATGTTGGCGCCAGGTGGGCTCGACATTCCTATGCTAATTCTTAGGTATCAGCAGTAACATAGCAATCGGTTTTGCACCTATGGTACTTTTGGCCCACTTATTTCTAATTCGTATTTTCAAGGATTACTGGATGTCCTACGCAAATAAGCTGGCGTGAAATGTGAATACATTTGACCTGGAAGGATCAATGAATTAAAGATTGAATTAATTGTATGACGAATTAATTTTGTAGTTGACGTATATCAACATTTACAAATAAGCCTACGGGATAAGCATCATTAAAAAGCATAAATAGACGGATAGACGGATTCTTCCAAATTGTGTTCCACTGTTCTCCAAAGAATGGATATTGTTAATAGCGGGGTTAACCTGGGCCTTGCGTATTGTGGTTGTACGAGTATAAACACTAATGTGACATATTATATGACACAGTGTCACATTTTCGCAAAAAGTGCGAAAAAAGAAACAGAAAAAAAATTGACTATTCCGGTGGTGTCCGGCCACCTAAACACTAATCTCACTAATATTATAAAGGCGAAAGTTTGTGAGTGTTTGTGTTTGTTACTTCATCACGGTCAAAGGGCTGGACCGATTTGGATGAAATTTGGAATGTAGATAGCTTATACCCTGGATTAACACACAGGTTAATTTTTATCCCGGTCTACGCGGGTGAAACCGCGGGGCGCAGCTATTACCTACACACTAAATGGAACAAAACCCACCTTTGTTTCTTCAGCTGCCTGTGCCAAGAGCCTCGGTGCCACTCTTTCGAATTTATCCGCGACACCTAACACGTGGACTATTGATCTATAAATCTTTTTAGTGTGTACTAGTGTTTAGGTGTCCTACGACCGAAATAGTCAAATTTTTTTGTTTCTTTTTTCTCTGTAGGTACAGAACAGCACTGGTTTAAAGGTACCTATGGGGGGCTGATGGAAAAAAACTTATGACACGCGTGCCAGTCGTGCCACGCGACGACATAGCTCTGGCACGCCTATATTAGATATTTTAATAATTGAACATTCGTTTCAAATAAAGAAGTTTTGGTAAATATCCCATCTAGTTTTAAATGTTGAACATTAAATCATAATTATTAAAGATTCTTTGACGGCATGTTATAATTACAACCACATTGTTATATTTTCTATAAGAAATGGCACGTTCACCAATAAAGGTTCGCCATCTCTGATATAGAGGATAAACACGCAGGCAGAGCCGCAAACACAGCTAGTACAAAGAGATGACTCGGTTAAATAACTAGACAGTGTTATTGTAACACAGTAAAAGATGAATAGATAAGTAAAAGAGAACCGTTACAACAAGTATGTCTTCCATTCAATTTTAATGTAATCCTGCGCAGTTTTTGCGAGCGATTTGTTTAACGGTAACGTTCGATGGTGTGCTTATTTTAGCTGGTAAATGATACAACACTGGCTTCTGCTAGCGGTTTCAATCGCTTAGTACCAAACATCAATTCGTTCATCCAAACTGTCGCATTTATAATATATTAGTGTTCCACGCGCGCCTCAAAGAGATGTCAGGAATACCTGACGGGGCCCGTCAGGGCCGATGCCTGCCTGAGGTCGTGGATAAATTCGAAACAGAGTTACCGCGCCCCTGGGCACTCAGGCAACTGAAGGAACAGGGGTGGGTTTTACTCAGTATAAGTCTGACACGCCTTCCCGCTCCACCCAGAGCGGGAGAAGTCATTGGATGATGTCTCACCCCGACAAAAATATAGGATTACATTTGGGCTTTCTCAAAGGGTTGGGTGGAGGAGTAACAATAGTATATTCAGATTTTGCAAGTTATGTTTGAATCCCTTGTTTTTAATAAGGGCGAGCGAATATAATACAATGAAACGGGCACAGATCTAGAGTCACACACTTAAAGATTGTTTGTAAGATGTTTCCGAATGGCAGTAACCAAAAGGAGGTAATATAAATAAAAAAGTCACCTATTCAGAACGGAAAACGATGCCTTGCTCAGGAGTGGGCAACAAAAAGGCAAAAAATATAACTGCTTGCTCCGCGGTCTGTTCATTTAATTGATGTCTTCGTTGTTAAAGAGGAAATAATCGTGTCAGGTGCGATTTATAGCCAAGATTCTTTGAATGAGAATGATTTTTTAAGTTCTTGAGGTTTCATAAAACTTCCTTTTTTGTAGAGGCTATAAAAATAAGAAATGTTTTTTTACTTTTTGAAGTAAAACTTCTTTACGCACCCTTGACTTAGGGAGTAAGCTGGTGAATGCGTGACGAGAGCGTTACGAAAAGTGTGATCGGGCGAGGCGAACGGAAGTTGAGAGGGCGCACGCTTGACTTGGGGAGTAAGCTGGTGAATGCGTGACGAGAGCGTTACGAAAAGTCTGATCGGGCGAGGCGAGCGGAAGAGATGGAGCTAAAGAAGCTTTACTTCAGTCGTGTTGTCTAAAGCACACTCGTTTTTATTTTTAGATGGTTCTTTTAATTCGTTTTAGTTAGTAGGTAGACTGGCAGAAACGGGAGAGACCTATAATAATCAGCAGTGGATATAACAAGGCCGTCAATGATGATGCTGATGGCTTTTCAAAAATACTGCATTAAGTAACAAATAACAATACAAGTCGAGTGTTTGAAAGAGTTACCGCTGCCCTGGAACGCACAGCCAACCGAAGGAGCACAAGTGGGTTTTAGCCAGTAAGAGTCTGACACTCCCTCCCGGCCTGCCATGCTCTTGCACGTGCCAAATGCTCTAATACATGGTGTATTAGGGCAGTGAGTGTGGTGCCCCTGTCCAGAACATGACACACATACTGAAATGCCCCAAGTGCCCATACAATTGCTCTATGGAGGACCTGGTCAACGCTACTGATGCTGCAATCATTGTGGCCAGCTTCTGGGTAAAGTATTTAAAATTTAGGAAACCATCGGCTCGAATAAAGAAGAAGAAGAAGTCAGTAGTGAGACTGGCACAAACGGGAAGAGTCAAATATCAACAGTGGATGAAACATGGCTGTCAATGGGAAGATATTAAAGATTGATTAGCAAAATACCTACTGCGTTAGGTAACAATACAAAAAGCAGCTTCTGTCCCAAATGTTTACTTAAAAGACAATTTCATCACAAAACCAACAGCAAAGTCCAGACCACGATTATATCCTAACACTAATCCGACAAGATATGAAAACGTTAAGATTTACTATCGCCCACAAATGGCGCCAGCACCTTATACCATTCTATTGACCAGATATGATTGGAAAGTGCAAATTCAAGCTATTATGGCCTGCCATGATCTTGCACGTGCCAAATGCCCTGATACACCATAAAAAACGATCGAAAGCTGCTGTGGACAGGACACCATCGAGTAAGAAGCAGAAGTTAAACTTCATGGTGAGGAACAAATAATAATTAATGAACAGAAACTCTCTGAAAATGATTATGATGTGACCAAATCCAACAAAAAAAAAAACTATCGAAAGCTGCTGTGGACAACAAGGAAGCAACATGGAAATAAAAGCACGAGTTAAACTTCAAGATGAGAAACAAATACCTAATTAATGATCAGAAACTCTTTGAAAATAATTCAATCAATCTGTCTAGCCTTCTCCCAACTATCTTGGGGTCGGCTTCCAGTCTAACTGGATGCAGTTAAATACCTGTATTTTACATGGAGCGACTACCCATCTGACCTCCACAACCCAGTGACTGGGGAAAACGATACCCCTTGGTTAGACTGGATGTCTGGCTTTCGGGCTTCTGACGACCCGTAACGACTGTCAAAGATTTTTTTTAAAGGAAAAATACGTGTTCAATATTTTATGATAATCTAAGCTATAGAGTTAATAGCTTTGATTATCAACATAAATTGATACAAAACTAGTGTTTCTCAAACTAATTTTGGTGAAGAGTGGAACTACTTCAGTTACGTCTATAGGATATTATGCTGCTACACATTTATTGCAATTTCTCTATAACAATACCACAGCAGCTTGGGAGTTTCTCCATTTACTCATAGCTCTGACTTTAATATCATACTACGTAAATTGTTATATTACCTACAGCTTTCCTTAGCAGGGTGAAAAATATTTCTCCTGATCCGAAGATCATGGAATAACTCTCTTGTGTGTTAAAGACGGCGTAGTGGTTTTACCGGAGTCGTGAGTGCTGCTCAACTGGTCCACGCTGCAAAGATCTGGCTATCATACTCTTCAGTTACTGAAGACGCACTTGAAGAAGATTTATTAGCAGACATCGCTTAATAAGCAAATACCGAGAAGTGGGTAATTACCATACTCCTGCAGTTATCCCAATTTATTTGAGGTCGGCGCAATATGTCCTTTTCATATATCATCTATCTTAACGTCTTTTATAGTCCTCACCTCAATAGTCACCTCCTTTGTAGCGAAATCACCATGGTTGGTCTTGTGCCTGATTTCTTCTAGGTCGATGATAGAAATAGAACACAGAGTGCTCAGATTCACCCACCTGCGTTTGCGCAGATTCTTGTATACTATAATATCTCCTGTGTGCTTGGCTAATCCCTGTTGAGATTGGCCACGGTGATAGAAATTCGGTTGGGAGGATTATTTTTAGCCAAATCATCTTTCACACAACTCTTTTATTGGTTCTTTGGTTTTCCACTACCCCAGTTGTTTAGTTAACAGAACCAAACCATTCCACATCTACTCTTGAGCTAAATTCCTACTCTACAGAAGTGACCTTTCTTTAAGCGGGTCCTGGCACTAACCAGCAAAAACACAGGAAGAAACCTCTGGCTCTTCTCTAGGCTAATGACTCTATTAACGATACGCTTTCAAACGCGACACAGGCGCCATCTACTTAGCCACTATCTAGGACATAGTAATAGAATGCTGAATGTATGTATGTATGGACGATTGACGTGCGAATAGCTGGCACGTGTGCGCTGTCGCTTTGTTACAGATAGGCTAGTGCATAGTGATTAGAGTGTCGTGTGAGTAGAGAAAAGTCGTTTAAGAAAAATAATAGTGGCGGCAACATTGAGTGCTTCTTTTTCATGTGAAGGAAAAATTAGATGCTATGAGGAACTACAAATAAATCTAATTTTTTGCTGTCTCCATCAATTTTATTTATTAGCTTTAAACTAATTTCACGAAGAACAGACAGTTTTATATTCTTTAAGGTGAATGCTCCAGGGTAGCCCGGGTAATTCAAATTTTCTTATGTTTTTTGCAATCTGCAGGTTAGTGTCAGGTTGTATCTTGGTCAAAATTTGATCCGCGGCCGTAGCAATAATGTATTTATAGAATTATAATCATTAAAATCATTAACACATCTCTCTCAGTTAGAATTGGTGCCAAATGTCATGATTTCATGAAATACTTACATTTGGTATCAATTTCGCGGGCTACCCTGGAGCTGCCACCTTAACACAAAGGTGACCCCACCCTAATCAAACCATGGATACTCTTTAGGCCGCGTTTTCACCTACAAGCAAATGCATTGCATGCAAGTTGCATTACTTTGCGGGCTACCGAGGTGTTCCTAATGCGATCAAATGGTCATTTGTACCCCGCAATGCTATTTCACTTGCATGCAATTTGCTTGCAGGTGAAAACTCGGCTTAAGACATACAGGGTCACAATCCTCTTCAAAATGGCAAAAACAAAAATGTGATCGAGCAATTTAATTCATCATTACAGCATAACTTCATTACGTAAAATATTCTTTTATCAAAACCGGCTCTAAGATATTACTTAACAGTCTGTTGCGTAATGTAGCAATGTAAGTTCAAGTCCGTCCAAAGCTATAAAAAGCAAAGTACAGTCGCATTCCAAACTGTTTACTATTCGTGACGTGGCAACGGTTGTCAAACAAGCAAACTAACCACTTTATAATTTTATTTAGTAATCAAAGTCAACGTGATTTTTATGGGATAAGCCCGCCACATTATCACTGCAACCCCAGAAAGCCAGAATCAACAGTGGCGACCACCAATAAAGCACCATGGCAATGAAGATCGACGAGTCCTGGAGGAACGATTCAACTGTCTTGCATTCAAAAACGAAGTTAATCAGAATATAACAACAGAGAAAGAAAAACATAATCTCTTAGCAGAAAACATTCAAAGCAAAGATAGGAACGCTGCTTTGGCGGTAGAAATATGTATTTACACATTGAATGTTCGAAAATCTAAAGAGAATTCTTGCCAGAGTCTGTGTTTCCTGATAGCTGCAACTTGGGAGTCTTTAAGTCAAGGGTGAATACCTAGGTTACTTCTAGGTAAGCGTGCTCCATCTTCGACCACATCGTCGCTTACCATCAGCTGACATAGTGGTCAAACGCAAAAAAACATATACTGGTCTTCCCTGGATGAGCTCATTCACAAAAAGCTTAACTACTCAAAAGGAGAACAGCTGCTGTCCTACAAAATTTAACTAAAGAGTACAGTCGCACGGAGCGAAGTCTCGTTCACCTCCCGACCTCTGTTATTTATGGTCTCGTGAATAAACGATAACAAACACTTTGAAGTTGTAATGACCGTTATTATATTGTTATTAGACAATTATGAGCGCGAATGTACTCCGTTTATATTTGAAGTTTATTCGTGGTTGAAGAGTTACGAGTTTACGACAGCGGTATTGAATTGTGATGCTTTCTTGTTTGTGTGGAACTTGCGATCTTAAATACTTTAACTTTTTCCCACAGGATAGGTACTTTTCAAGTCAACCTCATTGTGAAAATTACTCTGTCCCATCCCAAGTGTAAGGTTTTCTCTGTGATAACAAAGTTTCGAGAAGAACCAAAACAGAACACAACCAGGCACTATGCCAGAAAAGAATGGATACCCTGTAGTGGGTCACTCCAGGCTGATAACTATGATGATGATGAAGAAGTTTCGTCAAAATAGGTCAATTTTCACATACACATTACACACACAGGAGTAAATAGGTTAATTCTAGGCAAACATGCTCCAACTTTGACCGCATCATCGCTTACCATCAGGTGGGCTAGTGGTCAAGCGTGGGACTATAAAAAACAACCGACTTCAAAAAAAAAAATACACTAAAAATTAATAAATAACTTTAATTTCGGAAGTCGGTGTTTGTATTTTACTTCTTCGTTATTTGAAACCGACTGCCGAAATTAAAGTTATTTAATCATTTTTAGTATATTTTTTTGGTAAAAACGTTTTTTATTTTTAACCGACGAAAAAAAGGAGGAGGTTCTCAATTCGACCGTATATGTTTTTTTTTTTCACTTTTTAGTTGTTATACCCCAGAACTAAAAACCCCAATAACATGGAACGTGGAATTTAAACATTTGGAGAACACCAAAACGTCATTGAGGTAGGTATACGTATTTTTTGTTTTTCTTCAGTTCATCAAAAAGTGCTAAAACAATTTCGATAAAATTTATATGGGTGGTCCCATCCCCTCGCGAGTATATTCTGTCGGATAAAAAATAATTTTGAAAATCGGTCCTCAACTGACGGGGAAATCGGCGGACATACATAAAAAAAAAAACCATCATACAGTCGAACATAGAACCTCCTCCTTTTTCGAAAGTCAGTTAAAAAGAAAAGAAAAAAATCAGGCGTGAACTAGTGTTCAACTTACAAACAGGGAGACAGAGCATCTCACTTTTACACTTGAAATTGAATAGGCTTGAGCGAGCTTTTAATTTATAGAAGTCTTATAATACCCTTACGGTAGTTTGATAAGGGGCTAAATAAGTCTAGTGAACAAAACCGCTGTTGCTAAGCCCCCTGCAACCAGCAGTTAAGTAAGCCGGTATTAAGCACAAGAGGGGCTTCCTTGGCACATAATTGAATAACGTATGCTAATGCCTTGTCCTGCTCCTGTTATGTTGAAACGCTTGGGTGTCTAAGCTGTTGGAATACGGAAGTTGTGATCAGAAAGTTTGTGACACACCTTGATTGCTTGCAAACGCGGGTGAATCGTTGCCAATTTTAGCTTTTAGGAAACCTTACCTAGTTCTTTTTAGGGTTTTGTACCTGAAGGGTCCAAACGGAGCCCTATTGCTGTCACTCACGTGTCCGTCTGTCCGTCGGTCTGTCTGTCCATCGTCGTGTCACAAAATTTTGGTTTCGAAGAATTTTTTCACTTCCCATTGACCTATGAACTTGTAGTGATAATGTTTATTATTACGTATATCTTCCAAAAAAAAATCAAAATATTGATTTCCCTCAATTATGATACGGAACCCTAAATGTGTGAAGTCCGACACGCAGTTGGCTGGTTTTAAAGTATCTGGGTGTATTTCTGTCGGTGAAGACGTCAACGAAGAAAATATACTTAAAACGAATAAAAGAGTTAATTGTAACCTTGCCATAAAATTTCGTAAATGCTAGGAAGGAAATTAAATTCCTTACTAATATATTTTTGATGTGAAACATCTATTGGCGCGCAATAGAATCCACTCGAACACCGTGACGGAAAATGGTGCCTGTCGTGCCACGATGGCACTACGCCGCCGCACTCGACTATTCTCTCTAGAAACATCTATGCGAAAAAAGTAATACAACAACAACAACAACAACGCAACAACAACAACAACGCAACACCACCAACAACAACAACACCCACAACAACTAACAACAATTTTGAATTCTATTAAAATAGATGTTTCACATCTGCCGGGCGTCCCGTGACGGCCAACTTTTTATTTTTTTTATAAACAAGATGAAACACGCGATTTCAGGGTTCGACCCATAATAAAAGTTGTTCATAATGATGAGTATTGCCAGGGTTTTAATTAGTTGCCATGTCCACCTTGTATACACTAATGAGTTGACTCTTTCAGCTGACTGCCCAGGTCACCGCTTTTATTGCTACACCAGAAAACTGGAGTACTTCGTGGAAACACATAAATAGCCGACTGTTACATTATATGTCACAACGCTCAAAAGAACTCCCATCACGTCTGAACAATTAGAAGAACCTTAACTTGGCCCTAAATTCTTCATTTACTGCAATTTGAATTCAACCGACATACACCTGATTGGCTAAGCAACACACGTAGTCAAGTACACAAATAGTTTTATAAGCCGCTTTGGTAATTTTACTAAACTGTGCATTGAGTGTGAGATGGGTAGCTGTGAAACAAGTAGGTTGGGATTGATAGAAGATCCACTTGAAACAGTACTTGTAATAAACCAAAGAAAAAACATTATCCTCCTTCTATGAGGCAGTCGGGTAAATGAGGTGGTAAGGTGGTGTGGCGACCGCGTACAAGAAGATGCAGCATTGACAGGTTTCTACAAGGTGGATGGATGACCTGCAGGCGTATTCGCTAACTCAGTTGACATCAATTTGATAGGCACTTTGCCGTACATTGCTGCTTTGACGTGTAGGAAACCCGTAGTGCCTATTACAATCGATGTCTACCGAGCAATGTATTGCATAGTGCTTATCCAATTGAGTTAGTGTACCACAGGCCAGTTTCCTTGCCCGTCAGTTTCACTAATTCACCAGTTTACTTATTAGACAGTTACGGTAGGTTGACAATTTCACTACTTAGGTATTTTCCTGATTCTTCAGTTTCCTCCTTTGCTAGTTTTGTTAGGATGTCAGTTTCATGAAATTGCCAGTATTGCAATCTGCCACTTTCGTTATTTGTCAATTTTGCTAATCGAACGGTTTACCTATTCGTCAATCACGCTAGGTAGACAATTTTGCCATATATATAATAATAATATATTAAGTGTTATGTGTGTGTGTGTGTTATTATAATATTTAGTGTTATTGGTACAGTCAGTGACAAAAACAATTAGAACGGCCAAAGTAGTTAAAATATCAAACGTATTATTGTTAAAAATTAGGTGTTCAACTGAGATTATTCTCAAACAGTTATCATATCAGATAGGGAATAAGTCAACTTTCCACAAGTAGGTATATGAAATGACAGCTTGGGTGGTGTGCAGGTATTTTTTTTCATTCATTTCAGCACGATGACACACAAGATACCTACTGTTTTCTTAGGACCACATGTACAACGTAAAGCAATAAATCAAATATATATATTTTTAATTTTTTTTTTCAAGCCGTCTCCACATCGTCGCTTAACATCAGGTGAGTTGACTATGACATATACAGGGTGTAACGGAAAGGTGTGGTCATATTTTAAGAAAGACATCTGCCCATCGGTATGAACAACATTCTTCAAGAAAATCCGAAGAAATTAAAAAAAAAAACATTTTACTTCCCATACAAATATTTATCAGCTGATGATAACTTTGTACGGAAAGTCCAATTTTTTTTTGGAATTTACAATTTTTCTTAGAGAATGTTGTTTAATTCCATGGGCAAAACTGGCTCTTAAAATATGACCACACCTTTCCGTTACACCCTGTATAATGTTAAATGTTATATAAATAAATATTTTTCTGTCAAACGAAATTATAACGCGAATAAACTAACAAAGTGTTTTTGTACGAAGTTTCAAGTCACCAGAAAAGATACTTCCTCCTTTCCTCTTAGAAAATAGTTTTCTGCAGGTACTTATGTAATCGGGTAATAACTTCACAAGGAATGACATGACACGACACGACGGAGTAGTAAAATACAATCTAAAGTAACTGACAAACAAAAAAACTTGCGAACAAGGAAAGTAACGGGTTAGGAACATGACGAAATAGCAAAACTGACAATCTAAACTAACTGACGAACAAGGAAACTTGCGAACCAGGAAACCAACTTAATAGGGAAATTGACCACTTAGTGAAACTGGCAAATAAGGAAATTGGCAAATTCAGAAACTGTCTAATAAGTAAACTGGTGAATTAGTGAAACTGACAAGCAAGGAAACTGGCCTGTGGTACACTAACTCATCCAATTGATGTCAACTGAGTTAGCGAATACACCTGCTAGTAATGGCAGCGGGTAGCCAATGGATGTGAGACGCACAGGACCGGTCGTTGTGGCGAAACTTGTGGGAGGCCTATGTGTGAAAGTGATTCGGATGAAATGACGATGGATATGCTACCATTTGGTGCTCATTTTGGTCAAAGCATTTGAAAATCTTGCACTGTCTACAGATTTTTCTTAGAAAGTGTTGAATAGCTTATGGATGTCCAGCACCAAACATGCTGTATAAGTGCTTTTATAGTCTTTAGAGTTCTTAATTGTAACTTTTTTTTCATAGTGATCGTTATACACCTTTTTCGCCTCTGTTACTTACCTACTTCAATATTCAAAGATTTGAGCTGCCTACTCAGGCCGATTTCACCAATTCTAAACGCCCAGTTTTCGACGTTTAAGCTCTTTCTCTTTAGCTTAGCTTCTCGTTTAGCCGCTGTCATAAAGCTGAAGAGTTTGTTCGTTTGGTTGAACGCGTTAATCTCGGGAACTACTGAATCGAATTGAAAAAATATTTTAGTGTTGAATAGTCCATTTATCGAGGAAGGCTGTAGGCTATATGACATCACGCTGCGACCAACAGGAGCGGAGCATCAATGAAACATGTGGGAACGGGAAAAAAAATCCTTTTCAGAGCTTCAGTTGCGTGCGCTGCGTAAACGGTTAAAGTTACGCAAAAATTATGTATGACGGAATTGTTCTCCTTTTGAAGTTCTAAAAAAAATCCGCAACAGCATATGTCTATCTTTTAAGGTTAACTCCCTATAATTTTTTTAATGGTAATTGTGTGGTAAAATAAGATTACGCTAAGCTTAGTTCAGTAAAACTTAATTTTTATAGCGAATGGTGAAATCGGCCGTAAGTGATCTAGAGGCGACAAATACTTATATTTTAAGCATTAAATTCTTTGTAATTTCAACATGATTTAGCTTACTAAGGCTCTTGATATTTGAAACTGGACCTTCTGTCTCCACCTCTATGCGGCTACATTATATTTGTTTTGTAATTTAGTTGCAGGCGCCAGTGAGAAGTGAACTCACTTTGAAGTTTAATGCGTGGAAACCACATATGTACGGACAATATACTATTACTGATGTTTGTTTCTTGGGACATTATTAGGTACAGGGACGAAGTATGAAGGTAGTACTTTAGGTGGTGCCACTTTTTTGTATAGCTAGGACAACGAACTGAGCTAAAATTAAGCTGTTTAACTTCTGATAATTTCACCGAATATGTACCTACATAATTCGATTCATGCCACAACACGGTTTGCGCACTGAGGGGGCCCATCGTGGTCGGTGCCTGCATGCCTAGGGGTAGCGGATAAATTCTGAAAATTAGTTACCGCACCCCTGGGCACTCAGGCAGGGAAGGAACAGGGGTGGGTTTTAGTCAGTAAGAGTTTGACACGCCCTCCCGCTCCACCCAGAGTGGGAGAAGTCATTGGATGATTTCCCGCGCCCCAAAAAAAAAAACGCGGATTGCGCAGTGACTGAGCTATAATATAAGTACTTATCGCCTCTAGATCACTTAGGGCCGATTTCACCATTCGCTATAAAAACTAAGTTTTACTGAACTAAGCTTAGCGTAATCTTATTTTACCACACAATTACAAGGAGAACAATTCCGTCATACATAATTTTTGCGTAATTTTAACCGTTTACGCAGCGCACGCAACTGAAGCTCTGAAAAGGATTTTTTTTCCCGTTTTTCCCACATGTTTCATTGATGCTCCGCTCCTGTTGGTCGTAGCGTGATGTTATATAGCCTATAGCCTTCCTCAATAAATGAACTATTCAACACAAAAATAATTTTTAAATTCGGTCCAGTAGTTCCCGAGATTAGCGCGTTCAGCCAAACAAACAAACAAACTCTTTAGCAGCTGCTGTGATACGTGTCGCGGGCTCGATTCCGCACTGAACAAAGACTTGTGTGGTCTACACCTTCTAATAGTTTTTCCGAATCTGAGTGTTATGTATCTGCGATTCTATGATTTTAACCCACGATATATGTACAGGAGAAATTCCTAGTGTGGGGCAATCTTTTTTTTTTAAGGTTCCGTAGCCAAAGGGCAAAACGGAACCCTATTACTAAGACTCCGCTGTCCGTCCGTCTGTCTGTCTGTTTGTCCGTCTGTCACCAGGCTGTATCTCATGAACCGTGATAGTTAGACAGTTGAAATTTTCACAGATGATGTAATTCTGTTGCCGGCCAAGTGTGAGTCGGACGTGCGCACGAAGAGTTCCGTACCATTATCTATAAAAACGGCAAAAGATCACGTTTGTTGTATGGGAGCCCCCTTAAAAATTTATTTTATTCTGTTTTTTATTATTTGTTACAACAAATAAATAAATATTTGTGGTTACAAATACTAAAATCAGAATAAAATAAATATTGAAGGGGGCTCCCATACAACGAACGTGATTTTTTTGTCGTTTTTATAGATAATGGTACGGAACCCTGCGTGTGCGAATCCGACTCGCACTTGGCCAGTTTTTTAAAAAGTAGTAATCCGCTTGCAAAGTTGCAAAATCTTGCACTATCTCTTCGTCAAAAAGCATCCTACCTCCAATGAAAGTCACTAGCTCAGTTTAATTTCAGGGTTCTTTTCCCTACCATTCCCTCTATTTGCACATTCTTAATAACCCTTCTTACTAATTGCCTTGCACCGACCTTGGACAGACATCTGCCCATCATCATTAATTGCCCGCGCCTGCAGGCGCCTGCACCGGTCTCGTAAAGCCATAAATAATCACCACTAATTTGGCATTTCCTGAGACCTATTAAGAAGAGCTATTTTAAGGACTGCAAGAATGTAGCATTTGAGTGGGATCTTGGGTAACTGTGTCGGTCTTTAACCTTTGACTTTGTAAGAGAGTTTTCACACAACTCACAGAAGAAAGAGGGAAAGGAAAGAGACAAAGTAAAACAAAACAATAAATAAACTGTTTAAATCCTACCATCCTTTTTTTTTGGGGTGGGTAATCATCCAATGACCTTTAAAACCCACCCCTGTTCCTTCCCTGCCCTGAGTGCCCAGGGGCGCGGTAACTCTGTTTCGAATTTATCCACAACCCCTGAGCTCATCGGCCATCACTTTTTTGCTGACAACTCTTTGAGGCGCGCGTAGAACACTACGCGCCGTCGACTCACGGGCCTGGTGCTGATCGGACGGCGAGCTACCCATTACTCGTCGCCCGCAGGCCCAGGTCTACGGTGGCCGGAGATCGTCTCGCAACGTTCTCTGCGTAGGGCGTCTCCTGCGGCGGCTGCTGCTGAGGGCGACTCTGTTGTTGAGCCTCCCTCACCAGTTCCGCCTCCTCCTTCGCGAGGGAAGGAGACTGCTTCCCATTTCCTCTCGCCCCATACCATGGCCTGGACCAGGGCCGGTCGCGAGAGGTCGCTGGCGCCAATCGCCTCCACGAAGACAGGCGGGGCTCCGCCCAAGTGGGGCAGATCTCCACCGTATGCTCCACCGCGTCCTAAATCCTACCATTCTATTGTACCATCATAAATCAGATAGTTTGGAAGGATGGATGTTTGTTACTCAATCACGCCAGAACGGCTGAACGTATCTGAATGAAGTTTGGCCCAGAGATAGATTATAGTCTGGAATAACACGTATGCTATAATTTATAATGGGGTAAGTACTAATTCCACGCGGACAAGTCGTTGGCAGAAACTAATTAGAAATAAGTCGTAAACAGTTTGCTAAAGATTATCCTCGAGTATCTTGCCAAAATTACGCAGGGGTTTTCTGTGGAAATGTTGCCAAAGAGGCTGACGGACTAATGCAAAGTGGAGATAGGATTGGCTACTGGCCATGGCTGTGGGTATGCAGGTGTCCAGGAAGCAGCCTATGCGCACCTGCATCACCAAGGCAATTGGAAATGCGCTGTAGTTTTCTTTAAAATAAATTCACCAGTGTCCTAGTGCCCTTCATGAAAATATACGGTTTATATGTATATTTTATTTTTAAATTTATTTTATAAAGCATAATCAGCCGTTTAATGTTTCCACTGTTGGGACACAGGCCTCGTCTCTGCGTGTGGGCTGTAATCCACCACGCGGGTCCAGTACGGGTTGGTGGATGTCACATGTCTTCGAATTTTTGGTTGTAGGACATGCCGGTTTTCTCACGATGTTTTCTTTATCGTTTTGAGAGCAATGATGATGAAATAATTTACACAAAGTAAAGCGCCTGCCTGGGTTTGAACCCACGTCGTACAACTCGTAAGTCGGGGCTATTACCACTGGGGCACCACTGCTCTGTCCCGTCTCCGTCATTATTTTCTGCAAAACGTTAGGAGATTCACCCGCTAAAGCAATTTTACTTCTGTATGAGACCTTTATAAACATATATAAAAATGTGTTGACTAAAGAGCCAAAAAACAACAGTTAAAATGATTCTATGGCCAGTTTACAAGCCCATTCATTCAGTATGGATAACGTCTCTTCACAAAACCCAAGGGATGTCGTCTGTTTCGCATAAAAATAAGCCTGCATGCAATTCTGTGAGGTAACTTCCTCTGTAAGTCTATCCTTTACCGTTGGGACAATATTAAGTAATGCTATATTTAAGTAAGCTATAAGTGCTATATTGGTTTTATTAGACTAACGAGACTTCATAACTACTTAATACTATTGAATTAAAGTTGAATTTCCCACGATTCGTCGTTGTCGGCAACACTCCGTCATTATTTTGTGCAAAACGTCAGGAGACACCCTACGAAGGTACTCGTACTTTTTTATCTTATAAAAGGCTACTTTCGGGGGATAACTAAAATAGTAATTTTATCAAACACACAAACTCATTTCAATTAATATATAATTATTTTATGTTCTAGATACATGCAGCTTCTGAGAGTCTATTAATGGAACTTAGTTTGAAAATAGCAAGATATTTTACTGTTTGCTAAAAACAAAAATATTTTTAACATGAGAAATAAAATAATTTTGTGTGTTTAATCATATGATTAGTTGACCGAAATACCAGCAAACAGTAAAATATATTGCTATTTTAAAACGAAATTCCATTAATAGACTCTCAGAAGCTGGATGTATCTAGAACACTCGGATAAAAATCATTACCTTTTTAAACAGAAAGTACGTAAAAAACTCCAGTGTTTGTAGGGTACCCAATTGCCTATTGCCCTATTTTCCGGAGAAAACTAGTTTAAGGCTCGAATCATCGACGGTAGCCATTCACAGGGCCAGTTCAATCTCGACTTATAGCCGGGTTATCCATTTACCTACTTTAGTAAACAGCCCTTAGAAGTTTAGACAAAAATTACCCCAGAAACCCGGTTAAGAGAATATTGTTGCTAAGCGAGCTTTTTAAGTGAATCCAGAGAAGACGGTGGTACAATGATCTGGCTCTGCAGTGTACAGCGAGGCTCAGGGGACACCCCGTTACATCGTCAGGGATGTGCCCTAACAGGCTTCGCATACAGAGGATTCCTGAGCCCCTTTGATGTGCTAATGGTTATCACCGGGGTGGTCTTAGTGAGGTCTAAACCCCACACTCTCAGAAACTATCCCCAAAGCCCGGGAAAAAAAATTGCCTTCAATCGGTCACAAATAAAACGAAAGAAAAATTGTTGCAATAGGAATATGCATGATAATTTTTTTTTTTTTGTTGAATTGAAGAGTTATAAACTAAAGTGAACAAATATGAAGGAATTTTCAAAATATCATCATCAGCGACGAAGTTATAAAACTTTAAAGTTAATAATTAGAAAGAGAAGTTCGACGTGTTCTTTGACGTCAAAGGACATGACGCCCATACAGCTGCCATAGAAAACAGCGTTTTCGAGAGAGGGACAGATACATTTATTTAAAATTGGATTTCGGATCGCTACATGTTTGCGTCTGGGTGCTCCGAGTGGAGCTCCACATCGTTGTCAATGCGGTGAAGCAGTCGACCGCCTCGGACACCATGGCCTATCCTGCGGTAGGAGTGCTGGTCGGATAGCACGGCACGCCAGCATTAATGACATCATCCGTCGGGCTCTTGTCACCGCCGGGGGTGCCAGCTGTTTTAGAACCCAATGGCTTGGCACGTGACGATGGGAAGAGGCCAGACGGAATGACCATAATGCCTTGGAAGTTGGGTAGGCCTTTGGTGTGGGATGCAACATGTGTCGACACCCTTGCGCCATCCCATCTTCTTAGCACAGCAGGCTGTGCTGGGGCGGCTGCTGCAGGTGCAGAAAACCTCAAACGGCGCAAATATAACAACCTTATTGGGAGTTACTTGTTTGAGCCGTTTGGGGTTGAAACACTAGGGCCATGGGGTCCGAGTGCTCATCGAGTTTTCCGGCATATCAGCAAGCTGTTAGTTGACTCTTCACGTGACCAGAGGGCTGGGCTTCTCTTTGGCCAACGAATCAGCATTGCTATTCGACGTGGCAATGCTGCTAGCGTTCTGGGCACTTTTTCCATTGACAGCGATGTGGATGAATTTTTTGATGCCCAGTGAGTTGTTTTTTCATACGCATTTGTACATGTTAGGTATTATTGTTAGTTTGTATATATATCTTTTAAGTTATTTCTATTGTATTATATTATACTACAATAAAATTTTAAAATTGTTATATCTCGTTTAATTTTCGATCAATTTTGATTCTGCTTTCACTGTTCGTACTATATTCGTCGATAAACCGGTTAGATAACAAAAAAAAAATTAATGCATATGCCCGATTGTTGTTGTTGTTATGAAATCCGGGATACTACTGAAAAATTCAATTACCCTTTGCCCGACCCGGGAGTTGAACTCAGGACCTCATGCTCAGCACTAGCGCTTAACCACTATATCGAAAAGGCAGTCGAAAACCAATGAGCTCGTAAAACGAAAAGGGTTTTTACGCAAGCTGCACAAACATTGTAATTAAAATTAATTTACCGTTTACATATACTTAATGCTTACATTAACAAGTTACTAAGTAGATAAACATTAGTTAGTGGAAACTTAACTTAGACTTGACACGTTTACTGTAGATAAAGTTATTTAATTATAGCCTAAGCGGTTTATTTTTAGCTTTGTGAATAAGCTGGCTAGGTATGTTTGCAACCAAGCGCCATTTAATGAGGATGTGAGCTGGAGAATGGCTGGAATTGGGTGACTGGACTAGTCGCGACGGTATTAAATTACAATGAGCTTTAGGAAATGCCTAATTGCCTATGTCTAGCAGTGAATTGGAACTGTGCAAAGGAACCAACATAATATATTAAGTCCCCATCTATGAAATCAGCGTTTTGTATGGAGAATTTTAAAGAAGTTGCATTTTTCGTACTAACATTTTCTTAATTTATTTAACAACTATGAACACTAATGTTTTAAAACTTTTATGCAATAATGTTTAAAAACTAAGATAACGTATGCCACTTAAATTAAGCAACAAAGATAAGTTTTGGCTAAATTAAAACAAATAGTGGTAATTTATTTTTCGACGTTTAACGCGTTTAGCCGCTTTCATTTAGCTGAAGAGTTTGTTTGTTTGTTTGGTTGAACGCGCTATTCTCAGGAACTACTGGATCGAATTGAAAAAATATTTTTGTGTTGAATAGTCCATTTATCGAGGAAGGTTATAGGCTATTAAACATCACGCTGCAACCAACAGGAGCGCGACATTAATGAAAAATGTGGCAAAAACGGGATAAAAAATCCTTTTGAGAGCTTCAGTTGCGTGCGCTGCGTAAACGGTTAAAGTTAAGCAAAAATGATATGAAACGGAATTGTTCTCCTTTTAAAGTTCTAAAAAAAAGTCTGCGACAGCATAATTGTCTATCTTTTAAGGTAAACTCACTATAATCGTTTTTTATGGTAATTGTATGGTAAAATAAGATTACGCTAAGCTTAGTTCAATAGGGAATGGTGAAATCGGCCCTAAATCAATAACACTATTTTTAGTGAAAGTAAATCTATCATAAAATATTTAAAAAAAAAAATACCAAATAAGTCCTTAGCTGTTCTTTCCCACACACCTGTCCCAGACGAATCAACTCTCAATCAAGAATTGATTCATTCCAACTCACATTTACACGCTGACATTACACCGGTTTTTAACCAAAATATTTACCTTCCACACCTAAAAATCTTGAGAGTTAAGGTGTATTCAAATGCCATGACTCCGACATATCCTAATGAGACAGGGTTACTTGAACATCTTCAGATATGCTGATGTTTTGATCAGAAACATCTGTTTATTTGTTGGTGTGTCAAATCAAATGCTTGTTTATTTGATACGGTGCGTACGAGTATTTGTGTAACATTATGTTGTGTTATTTGTATTGGACGTATGCTAGAAGAGACAGTGCAAGTGCAGAAGTTCAAGTGTGTATAATATATTTTTACATTTTTAATTTAATGTTTATTATTTTTACACGTCGTGGCCATCTCTCGGGATCCTGAGGTCCCGTACTTTAAGGAGGCGTACGTGAGAAATATGAAAACAAAGCTACATGACTATGGGTTTGACTGGCTAAAGTGGACTAGTTACCCAAGGATAGGGAAGGACTATTAACTGTTTGACCAACTGATACTATTTAAAATTTTAAATACATAATTATTTATTAGGGTACACTTCTATCCTTCAGAGGAAATAGTGTGATGTTTGAGGAGTATCCTTATTGTATAAGTACATATCTAGAAGATCTAAGTGATGTCATTTAATCGGGATGTGCATACGTAATATGGAATTCCAGAAAACATTCAGATACAACAGTATATAAGTAATCAATAGCTTAGCTAATGATTACAACAGAAAATCCAGGTTAGATCAAGGAGTGCATTACAATAGCTTAACATGGGTACAGTTCGTGCAAATGAATCGAAGAAAGAAAAAGAAAAACATCGTAGAATACCAGATGCAACCATAGATAGAGATCGATAGAATACTCTTTATTATGTACACCGTATAAGTAACCACATCTTCAGATGACCTTTTCAAACTAAACCGGTAGTACTAATAGTCCATAATATACATAAATGTATCGTAAATACTAGTAAGTCTGTATCTAATAACATGATTAGTACGTGTTAGCGTAAACTTTATGCTAAGCGACGCTAATTATTAGGTAATACCTACCTCCTGAGCAAATAACGGAGTATTTGAGCATGTAAATTGGTAATACATAGTTTTATGAGATATTTTGTATGATACTACCGTTGGAACTAGTTTGAGAATTAGGTACAGTATGAAACATGAATACTCTATGACAGAAAAGATTAAGTGATGATGGGATGAAGTAAAAAATGGCGAGAACTATCGCAGAAGGAATGGCGGAAAGCCCTTACGCAGGAGTGGGACAAATCAGGCTATCGACCTCATTTCAATACTTGAGGCTTTCATACTTTGTAATGTAAAGTCTTTCGAGAGTTTGTATGTATGAATGTAAGTTTGTATATTGTCTATTTCTTTGGCACGCTCTGTAGCCTAAACGGTTGGATGGAATTCAACAAATGAGATTGAGTTTGACTACCAAAGTAATAATACCAAAAAAAAGAGTGGCACTCCTGGAGTGCCGACAGAAGTGAAAACTTGAACAAAAATGCCCAACGCGTCTAATAAAGTTTTCACTTCAATCCAAATAGCGGTGTCGGTTCCGGTGTCAGTGGCGATTTCAATTGTTTTTTCCCATCTCAAAAATGCCCAACGCGCCTCAAGAAGTTTTCACTTCAAAAAAACAATATGGCGGCTTCAGAGGTTACGTTATAGAGGTCATATATTTTTGGTGACATGATCAGTAGGGTATCAATAAACGACTCGATGAGGCGACTCACTGATTAAAATGTATCATACATAAAAATAAATTGAATATTTTGAAAAAAAAAACCAAAGTTTTTTCATTTATTTTACTGATACGAACTCATCATCATCATCAGCCTTTTTAATGTCCCCACTGCTGGGGCACAAGCCTTCTCTCTTTGAAAGGGTGTGGGGCGTAATCCGCCACGCGGTCCCAATGCGAATTGGTGGATGTCACATGTCTTCGATTTTTTGGTTCAACGTTTTGAGAGCAGTGGTGATGAAATAATTTACACAAAGTAAACCGCCTGCCTGGGTTTGAACTCACGACCTACAAATTGTAAGTCGCGGCCGTTACCACTGGGCCACCACTGCTCTTACGAACTCAACCTTCTGCCTAATCTCTACAGGGTGTTCACTGACTTGCGATGAATAAACCATGAATAACTGTAGCGCCTTATTGTTGCGGACGCGGCCCGTACTGATAGCAAAAATATAAATAAATGAAAACTATGACTGACAGCAGATTGATGTGACCGTTATGGCCTTTGTGGTACACAACTCATTCAACAAGTGATATCAAAATATTTTTCATAATTTTGACCTTGGAGTTCTAAATGAACGCTAAACAAGATATGGATGGATGAATCTGTATGTTTGAAACTTTGTTAATCATTCACACTCAAACGGAGTCGGTGTGTGTTCCTGATAGCTACAACCTGGGATCAAGAGTGAATAGGTTACTTCTAGGGAAGCGTGCTCCATCGTCGACTACACGATCGTTCACTATCAGGTGAGACGGTTGTCAAACGCGAGCCTTTCTATTATAAAAAAAAACAATGGCAGAACGGATTGATTTTTGGAACACGGGAAGATCACTGCCTATATCAGGACATAGGATGCTTTCAAACCGGCAGTTTTTCCCGTGGCAAAAGCTAGTCAAAAAATTATAGTAAACACTGAGATGACGCCTGAAAAATAGAGTAATGATGCCACACAATGTTGAGCCTAGCTTCTTGTGCCAAAAAAAGAGAGTACATAAAAAACAAAAGTGTCACTTCACTTCTTCGTAACGTTTTTATACAAATCGTCGTGCGCGGGCGCAGTGGGAGACGGATGGGTGGAACGGTTGACCGTTACGTTTAAATTAAAATCGTGTGCACCTCTGTATTATGGTTGTAAAAAGTTTTCAATTTATGTTTTCAATTAATCACTTGGTAATAAACTGGGTTTTAATACTGATTTGTGATTGTTCTGTGAACTAAATATCATTTACAAATATAGAATAATAGGGTATTTTCGAAAACTTGTCTATTAAAATATGATTGATGAACGAGGGTGCCAATACCAATTCACTGCCATGTATGAATGCAATGAATGATGGGCAGATGTGTGCATCACTTAATTCGAAATTAATTATATAAATGTTTTACTTAATTGAAATATAAAATATTTTTGACGATGGATTTTCAGTTTGATAAGTTGGTGTTAAGTTATTCCATTGTTGATGTAGGATTTTCCTGAAAGAGCCTCCCTTGAAGAAAAAATCAGGGAGTGAAAGACTTTTTTAGTGCTGTTTAACTCTTATTTTATATCTTGCAACCCTTGCACAATAAACTTTTACTTCCCCCATAACACTACATTTAGGCGAAAATGTAATATTTGCCGCCATAAGACCACCAACTTTATTTGTTTGTTTTGAAAGCTGCAAGTAAAAATTATTGGGTTTCCTTTGGGTACGAGCCTTGGATTATTAAAAAAAAAAATTAAACCGACAAATTGTTTTTTTTTTATACAAGGTATTATAACAATAGTAATAGTTCCGGATTTAAAATATAAAAATATTTATTTACCGCACGCATGAGTTTTGCAAACACGTGACGGAAAAAGGTGAATGAAAACTTTATGGGAGTTAAATTGGATTTTTCAATGGATTTATATCAAAAATTTTACTACTCATGCGTGTAAGGAATGTGCTGTATTACTTTTGGAATTTTCTATTTGCGATATTGTGATAAAATCACTTATTTTTATTCAATACCTTCAATGTTAAAATTAAAAAAAAACCTGGCCAAGTGCGCCACTTTGCACATTTAGGGTACCAAATGAGAGAATTATCAAAGAAAAAATCTGATTTATGAATATTTTGGTATTTTTTAGTAAAATATACGTAGTACTAAACATTATCACCAAATTTCAAGTTCATAGGTCAACGGGACAGCTCAGGGATTTTTTTTTTTTTAGGGGTTGAGGATAAATTCGAAACAGAGTTACCTCGCCCCTGGGCACTCAGGGCAGGAAGGAACAGGGGTGGGTTTTAGTCAGTAAGAGTCTGACACGCCCTCCCACTCCACCCTAGAGCGGGAGAAGTCATTGTCACCCCACAAAAAAAAAAAAAATTAGTCAATGGGTAGTTAAAAAATTCTTCGGAACAAAATTTTGTGACGGACAAACGGACAGACGAACACGTGAGTGACAGCAATAGGGCTCCATTTGGACCCTTCGGGTACGGAATCCTAAAAAATAAAATAAAAAATGTTTTTCTTGGTTTAAATAAAACGGGAAACCCATTAAACTTTAGAAGCCGTCAGATCCGTGAATGTTAAAACTACCAACTTAAACTAAACTGTACAAGCTAACAACTACCAACTCCTCGTTCCTTCACTTCAATTTACATCTCAAACAGACAATTATCAAACCAAATCATTGAAAACGAAAGCCGAACCCTTCATCCATTCGCCGATTATGTCGGCTAACCCTGACAGGCTGCCCTTTACCTGTCCAAGAACGGCTTTCGAAGACCCTTTCACTTTGCCTAGACTACAGGTGATAAGTTGATGTGGTGAGGAATTTAAAAGAGACTCCAAAAAGTGACAATGTATCAGCAATAACGATTGTCGAAAAGTCAGTACAGAATTGACTTGCACTATCGAAATGACACGTGGAAATCCCAAACGTTTTGATAATTGCTATCGCCGACAGAACATCACTATGGGTCGATTTCTGAACTGAGTATTTCGAGTTGAGAACGTGTGAAATTATAAATACATTAATATCAAATTTTGACAATTTTCAGGAGAAAGTAGAGTTTGACAGAAATAAATACTTACCATGAAATTCTTTATGCAAAAATCAGGGTTTGTCTAGAACCCCAGATAGGCTTTTGAAGATGCTTTCACTTTATCAAGACTCCAGGTGACAAGTTGATGAGGTGAGAAATATAGAAGGTAACCTGTTCGTAAAGCTTGTAGAAAAATTAATGAGGTCTACCTAGCGAAAAAAAGTGGCATTTAGAAACTTAAGCATGATGGTCGGTTTCCGTGATTTCTCTAGAGATTATTGCTATAATTTGTGTCACATTATCACATACATAACTTTTTCAATCATAATTCAAGTAAATAATTTTATAGTGCTGGAGATTTTTTTTCTAAAAATTGCAAGTCTTATTGCAAAAATTGCTAAGCGTGATTTCTACGAATTTATTCCATTCCTTGCTGTAGGTAGGTAGGTAAGTGTCTCTTGCAAACCACATCCTGCTATCAGCATCTTTGAATCTCATCTTACAATAACAAACTAAAAGGGTGGTCTCACTGCCTCACACATATCCTCACATTTACAAACAGTAGAATGTTCACACTGTACCAGATCAAAAAAAGATACATTTCTAACTTACGCAGCGGCCTTAGAAGATCAGTCATACATGCATAATGTATGATAGATGCAAGTGTAGAATTTAATGTAAATGTCACTTTACAAATAACGCTCTAACCCGCGATCGGTGGGCGAGCGTAGTGATTAAGACGTAGTCGTTAAGCAAGAGGAAGATAGAAGTTCAACTATGGTAGATGAGGCATGATTTATAGTAGGTAAAAGTCATAGCGTTGGAAGGCCTCTGACAAGGGGGACCAATGACCTGTAGGTGTATTCGCTAACTCAGTTGAATTCAATTTGATAGGCACTATGCAGTACATTGCTCGGTAAACATCGATTATAATAGGCACTACGGTTTTCCTATACGTCAAAGTAGCAATGTACGGCAAAGTGCCTGTCAAATTGATGTCAACTGAGTTAGCGAATACGCCTGCTGGTGAGGATCGCGGGAATATCATGGATGCGAAAGACATAGGACCGGTCGTTATAGAGAACCTTGGGCGAGGCCTATATCCAGTAGTGAACGTCTTTCAGCTGAAATGATGATGATGATGATTTTAACACGTCACCCCTGTCAGCCCAGAGTCTGTATTTGAGCCAGGTTGATGGGGAAAGGTTCGACCCCTGTTACATGGGACTTATACATAACTGCAGAGATGTGGGTGAACTATAGGTAGGCACCTCTTCCTACTGGAGGAGAATGGTCTTCTTTTGAGAGACCGTGATGGTTCAAAAAGAGGCCACCGGTTGAGAGGGCCAAGCCTGCTGTAAGAAGAAGGCTTCGGGGAAACAACCGCCTTGTCACCTAAAACGCCGAAATCTTGCCTGCATAGTTTAACAAGAGAGCTCTAGCAAAGAGTGGGGTCTCTGTCCGTCAACCAAGTGATCGCAGGAAAGACGATGGCACCGTGATCCCGTGCTGCCGTGCACAGCGAGGCTCAGGGGAGACCAGATCTACGCTTTGAAACGTGCAAATAACTTCATCGTTTGTTATGACTGATCGACTTTGATAGTTCAAAGTGCCTGTAAATAGTGTAGGGAATTGAAATAAATGCTTTTAGTTAGAGTTTGTGTATTTTGAAATTCTTCTTCGAGTGTTAGATTTTTGGCTCAGCCTGATTTTAGTAAGTCATTTCCATTGCATCGGACTTTCAAATGCTGCCCGTAAGGAATGGAATTTCTGCATCTACTTTAGTGGTAGTAGCTTAAAGATGCGCAAGAGCAAGTGGGCGTTCTAGTAGTGATGTACTAACTGATTTATTTCTGTAATAAAATGTTTGTTTGTACGTACTTTTAGAATTGACGGTTTATTTTTAGACGTAAATACTCCCGAGTGCAGTATAAGTGTTTTATTTTTAGAAATAACTGTCGGTTAGAGTTGGTTTAAGAGCTGAGGTAGAAAGTCTTTGTTTTGACGACCATCGGCTAAGTAATTGCTTGGCATTTGATTGTTTTGATCCCACTGTTCAACCAGACATATTTATGGACTCGGAATGACGAGGTTTTTAATGTCGAATACATTCGACAACACGGTTGGCGCAGTGGTTGAGTGTACCCGGGCCTGCGGACGGCGAGTAATGGGTAGCTCGCCGTCCGATCAGCACCAGGCCCGAGAGTCGACGGCGCGTAGTGTTCCACGCGCGCCTCAAAGAGTTGTCAGCAATAAGGACGAGGCCCGTCATGGCCGATGCCTGCCCGGGGGTTGAGGATAAATTCGAAACAGAGTTACCTCGCCCAGAGAGAGTGCCCAGTCTGGGCAGGAAGGAACAGGGGTGGGTTTTAGTCAGTAAGAGTCTGACACGCCCTTCCGCTCCACCCTAGAGCGGGAGAAGTCATTGGATGATTTCACACCCCACAAAAAAAAAAAGTGGTTGAGCGTTCGGTTGCTGGGCTGCGTGTCGCGGGTTTAACTCCTGCACGGCAAAATTATTTGTATAGCCTACAGATAGTTGTTCCGGGTCTGGGTGTGTTGTGTTTGTGAGTTTACATGTTTGTGAACGCACCGAGGATACAGGAGTAATTCCTAGTGCGGGGCAACGTTTTTTTTTTTGAAATATATGTTATTAATATGACCTTATTGGTCAGAGGTAACACAAACACTGAGACTCAAATCAAACATTTGGATTCCGAATAAATATTTACAGTAGGTGCAGACCTTTGGCCCTAAAGAAGGCCGAGACCCTCAGAAAAAAGAACCATTATTTTTGTCATAAAGAGAAATGTGAACAATCGCCCTTGAAACCCCTGAATTAGATGTGCGTGATTAGAACGAAGGTCATAACATGTGATAAGGTCGAGCTAAACTTCATAGGTACAAACGAAAGGGTCTTCAAACTAACAAGCCCTTCACCTGTACTACGAAGGACGAACCTTTCGACACGATTACACCTTAGGAAGTACACAAGCACTTAAATAGCCAAGGTTGATGAAACTTACACACACAAAACTACATCGGTTTGTGCATTTAGGCAGTGACAAGTTTTACAAAGTATTTAGTTTTAAGATACAGAATACGGTCACTTTATTTCCATTAGAATGCGGATGCAACACATTCTAATAATTTTGCAGTAATTGTCAGCCTTCTCAGCAAACTTTACTAAGCTAGTAAATTCTACAATCAAATTTGCCAAGATCGCGCCTGTTTCAGTGATTCCACATAGTGTCCAGTTGTATACACATGAGACACAAAACTACACCAATTTTACAACACAATATCTAATAGGAATCAATTTGCAAATAATTAAAACAACCTCTGAACTTTACTCGAAAAAATCCCGCCAAACAACCTACACAAGCAATTGTAGCCAAGACTGAAGAAACTTAAACAAGCAAGACATCATAAAACTACAAGGGTCAAAGTTAGAAATTAAAAGATCCGGTCACCATAGCAACGAGTAACAATGCACAAGCTTTATTACAAAGTCATTATTACGATTGCAATTAACCTAAGACCACACTACGGAGAAAATTCCAATGAATTTTGAGCCATATCTCAAAAACAAGAGAGTCGTTGAAAACTGCATAATGCAGTGTGTAAGTCAATTGAATACGCCAGCGAAATGATGCAATCGAGAAATGCTATTTTAAGTCTTACTACTACAAGATAAGGTAGTTTGTAAACGTAAATATAACATTGAAAAATTCCATTGGCGCCAAGTGTGTTGCTTCGAAGTGTGGGACTATGAATAGCTCATAAGTTCATTACTTTGATTTATAGGCACAGATTTGAAAAGACTATTAAAGCAATCAACGGGTAATGTTGGAAACTAAATCTTTTGGTGATAACAACCTGTTATTATCTTTCATAAATCGTGCTGATCAGTGAGCAGATACTTTGAGAACTATGAAAGTTATAGAAGCTTTAGTCTACATTCGCTATGATTGGAGGTGTTAAGGAAATTATTTATGGGTTTTGTGATTGCGTTTAGTTCTTGAACGTGCAGTGAACAATTTCATTGCCTTTCGAGTATCATTTTAGCTCTTTACTTCCTGTCCTGTCCAGTAAGCTTACGGTCACTCGGATCATGTCATTAGTTTGTGCCTCTATCATTAATATTGTCCTAAACTTTCGAAGTTGTGACAAGCGTACCTACAGTTTCTTCATCTCTAACATTATCTACACCGTCATTGCATCAGACTTTACGACATGAGATCTCTGTCATTCTCACCAACCTGATGATACGTGGTGATACGGTTGACCGAAGTGCATACCTGCCTAGAATCCTTTTAATTTGTGACTTGAAGACTACTCAATTTGTACCAACAGTGGTTGTTTGGTGTTATTTAGTACACCAACTCTAAGGAAATGGAATTATGTTTTTTTTATTCCTCTACGGTTATTTTCTGATTAATTCTATTGCAAGTCCCAAGACAGTTGAATCGTTTCTCCGGGACTGGTTGAGCTTCATTCTCTCGTCACTTTTCTGATGGTCAACACTGTCGATTCTGGTTTTCTGGAGTTGGTTGGAAATAGTGTAGCGGGCTTGTACACGAACTTCTTACTGAAGTTCTTGGCTAACGATCATTGCAGTCATCAAAGCGACTTTGCGTGACATTGAAAATTATTTTAAAAACACCGCATGCAAGTTACCGGCTATAATAATTCAATTATGGTGTGACGTCAATCTTGTATGTATAGTTATGAAAGGGACTTGGAGACAATTGTGGGAAAATGTGCAGGTTTGAGGTATAAACCATAACCTTGTGTATGGTGAACGCGAACAATCAATAAATTGAAAGTTTGCATCTATAATTACGTATTAAATCCTTAATTGATGATGTGAAAGATGATGACATTATATCAATGGAGAAGAAAAGAGATGGAGAAATGGTGAAGCTTTCCGAGGTGTAACCGTGCCGATAACCGATCATCTTGATCTTCTTGATGTCACGTTATCATCCACTCTCGATTTTGGGCCATATATCGAGGCAAAGGCTCAACTGGCCCGAAAAAAATTGGGAATCCTAGCAAAGGTGAGACGGTGCTTCACGCCGCAACAGCTGCTCAAACTTTATCAAGCGCAAGTTCGGTCGTGTATAGTACTGCTCTCATCTTTGGGACGGATCTGCCAGATACCAGCTTGATGCACTAGAGGCAATTGAGAGGCGCACCAAGAGGATCATCGGCAATGATAAACTCGTCGAGTCAAAGCTCCAAAGTCTTGAGCATCGACGCCGAGTTGCTAGCCTGTCGGTTTTCTATCGGGTGCATTTTGGGGAGTGTGCGTCGGAATTGCATAGTATAATTCCGCCAAGCCCGTTCCATCATCGGACCACTTACGGCGATGCGCTACCGGTACACGGTGAATATCTTATCCACACGCACAAATCGTTTCGGGAACACATTCATTGTGCGTACAGCTAACGAGTAGAATTCCCTGCCGGAGTCTGTGTTTCCTGATAGCTACAACCAGGCAGTATTTTAGTCAAGAGTGAATAGGTTACTTCTAGGCAAGCGTGCTCCGTCTTCGACCACATCATCGCTTACCATCAGGTGAGATTGTGGTCAAACGCGAGGCTATCATTGATAAATAATAAAATAAATGGAGATGGAAATCTGGAAATTAGAAGATACTCCTTTTAGACATAGAAGTTCAAACCCACATTGAGTCTTTGAGGGTGTTAAGATACGTGCCAGGGAATGCGAGAAATCAACTGACACGCTGTTGATAATATTCTCACACTATTGAATTCCCGGAAATTGTACAGGTAGAAAAAATTGCGCGAAACTGTGCGCAAAACATGGAATAAACTAATGAAGAAATGTAACAAGTAAATTCCTTGTAATTGCATTTGTGTGTCGTGTTTCAAATTTGAAGAAAAATGGTTTGTCTCACAGTTTATAAGAAGAGGTGATACTTTAAAAGGTTATGTTACTAACTGGTAAGTACCTATGTACAGGTATATAGAATCAAAGATCGGAACACTGCGGGTCGCTGCGCAGTAGCAAAATCACGTGACAGCGGGGTTGAGGGAACTTCACACGTCATTTTAATTTTGAATCGAACTTTATCGGTCTTGAATCTGACATCTACTCGCCGAATTTCAAGCGTGAGATGAACTCTGTGGGTGATCCACAAGTAAGACAGCATTTATTGATATAAAAAAACCGACTTCAACAGACGTCTGCTGTTGTAAACCTATTACAAAAGGAATTCAACACTCCGTTCAATAAAACTGTTTAAATACCATGTTCCATAATGATGTTTGTACAACTGGACTGATATTAACAATTGACTTGTCTAGGTATTAATAATGTCATTGTTGAAAGTAATGTTCCTCGTATTTGTATATAAACTTTTTAAATACATAGAAAATGCTTAGCTATAGTTAAAACAAAAACTCCTAACTAAATAAATCTTAAGTGTACCCATAAGACTGGCGGCATTGTTGCCACGTTGAATGGCAAGTGTTTTTTATTCCAAGTATTCCCAAGCGAATTGCAAACGAACGTATGGCGGATTAAAATGAATCATATTATGTCCTAATCCAAGTAATGGTCGATGTGGAAACGTAACAAACAGACAGACACACTTTCACATTATAATATTAGGTCCCCCCACCTATAAAATCAGCGTTTTGTATGGAGAATTTTAAAGAAGTTGCATTTTTCATACTAACATTTTCTTAATTTATTTAACAACTATGAACACTAATGTTTTAAAACTTTTGTGCAATAATGTTTAAAAACTAAGATAACGTATGCCACTTAGATTAAGCAACAAAAATAAGTTTTGGCTAAGTTAAAACAAATAGTGGTTTCATTTCTGCTAACAAAAAGAGGAGTCATTTTTAAGGTATTTTTTTTTTGTACTAAACTATAAGTAATAACATTTTTTTTTACTATTGGCAGTTGTCTATGACGGTCATTATTCGATAGAATATCAAGCAATTGATGAATATTTTAAATCATAGAAGTGACGAGGTTCTCTATTTGTGAGAAAAAAACGCCATTTCATAGGTGAGAACTCAATATTAGTTTGGATTAGTGCTGTCAAAACTTAAAGATTGGTCCACATCACGTAGCGAGAAAAAAAAAACAAATGAATTTCTTTTCATTATTTCGATAGTTTAAATCACGAAATAAAAAATAAAAAAGGTTCGAATTTCAAAAGTCATTTATTCAAACTGGCTGAGAGCCAGCACTTTTTGAATGTCAAAGTTCTACATAAAGACTGTCCTCCAAAAACGGCTACCTGTCACCACTTCCTTGTGTGTGTGGCGCCACAAACTCCCCAGCAACACATATGCCTGTGCATTTTGGAGAACTTGATTCTAAGTTACAATACCAACAATATAATGATTGCATTGTTTTTCAAAGTAACAATGAATGGTTTAATCAAGTCATACAAAAGTCATTAAGCGTCTGTCAGTCAAGCCTTTTATTGAATAATTATATCGATTGAATGAAGTTCAAGTTCATTGAGTTGATTGGAACTATTTTTAGATTTGAAACGATAATGATAGGGGTGAACGATTTTATTATTGAAAGTAGCTTGCGCCAGCGGTTTCAATCAACTCAGCCTATCGCAGTCCACTGCTGGGCATAGGCCTCTCCCAGGCTGCGCCACAACACCCTGTCCTCCGCCTTCCGCATCCAGTCTACATACTACACCTTCTTACGGTGGATGCGCAAGTGTAGCCCGCGAAATTCAAATTTTCTTACGTTTTTTGCAATTTGCAGGTCAGTGTCAGGTTGTATATTCGTACAAAATTTGATTCGCAGCCGTAGCAAGTACGTATTTACAGAACTGTAATCATTAAAAGAGACTTTGACCTCTGAGTTTGTTTCGGTGTTTCTTCTCAGGATAGTCAGCTAGGAAACACCGGCCTCATCTAGCTTAAACTGACAAAAAACATTGACGTGTAAAAGTGTTCCTTGTAACCTATTTACTGAATAAACATCATTTATCATTTAAAATCACCAATACAACTCTTTCAGTTAGGATTGATTCCAAATGTCATGATTTCATGAAATTCTTACATTTGGCATTAATTCTAACTGAGAATGTTGTATTGATGATGTTAATGATTATAAATCTATAAATACATACTTGCTACGGCCGCGAATCAAGATTTTCGCGGGCTACCCCATTATAAATTATAGCCTATTTGCTAGTCCAGACTATAATCAATCTTTGTGAAAAATTTCATCCAGATCCGCTCAGCCGTTCTGGCTTGATGGACTAACAAACATCTATCCATTCATACAACCATCCATCCAAACTTTCGCATTTATTATTAGCACTATTCGTATGTATGTTTGTAAGTTGTCCGTCAAACTTTGCAAACCATTTTTCGAACATTTGTTGGTTATCCGATTGAGCTGAAATTTTCCGCTGAAGCCCAGATGAAGGAACTCTTCACTGCTCAACAACACGGACACGAATTTTGTTCACGCATTTAATTAGGATAGCCGGTATAAAAGCTTGCTTAAAAAAAGTTTTTTTTTACTATTAACTTATAATATTAATAGGTTTACAGAAGATTGATATTAGTACCTACCTATGAAAACTATCTTAAATTGAATTTATGATAATTTTATTGTTGCGTTAAAATTGTGCTATTTATGACCACGTGTATCAATCGATGTTTTCCATCACATTTACAAAGAAACATTAAAGAACACAAAATATTTTTAGTACCTTATGTTTGTGAAAAAAACTCTCAGATTTTTTTGTACGTCGAGTTCGATTAATGTGAGAGCTAGCGTTTTTTTCTCTTTCTGGACAAGTGCGGAAAGAGGAAAAGACGCACTGCGCGTGAAAAACACTGCATTTTAAACCTAAAAGCGGTGAAATAGGAGCCAGTTCTTAAGTAAGTCTCTTGAAAAATAAGTAAAGAAATATTCTTTCAAGTTGTGAGTTATGGAATAATACGTCACAGAAACAAGTAAAGAATTTAAACGAGCACGTAAAACAAATAATAAACATATAAATGACGGGTGCCATTACATAGACAAACAGATTGATTACTAGAGTCATATTTCTAAGGCCAAACTAATATTTGACCTGCACGGGTATCGAACTTTCGACCCTGGGCTTAAAGGGCGGAAGCTGAACTATGGCGGCATTTGGATCTTCAAACAATCTTAAGTCAAGGACTAGAATTCCTGTTTGCTTGTAAATCTTAAGCTTTTTAAAATAAAAATATTAGGTCGAGTTACATAGGTAGAAATACAGGGTGTTAAAGAAATTGCGTGCCATAGCTTAAGAGTAGGTTCAGTATCGATAAAAGAAAAAAGAAAAAAAAAACCAAAATTAAAAAAAATTAAAAATTATTGCAAGATCAACCTAATTTTTCACCTACAGACTTCATTTTTTTTGTTTTAGTTAGTAGGTACTAAATTAGGTTGATTTTGCAATATTTTTTTTATGTTTTTAACCGAATTCAAAACGAAGGAGGTTAACAATTCGGATCTACATATTTTTTTTTATGTATGTTCGGGCAAAACTCCGTCATGTATTGACGGATTTGCAAAATTATTTTTTTATTCGAGAGGGGTTTGTTAAGAAATGGTCCCATTTAAATTTCATATAGATCTGATGAGGGGTTTCGGAGACAGACAACGGAACTCTTCAAAAATTTACAGCAAATCAACCGCAATTGCTGCGATCGTATGTCTATGAATTGTTAACACAGTTTAATGGGCAACCATAATTAAAAAGTGAAAAATAAAAAAACTTTTTTTTACATAAAATAGAACCGACTTCCAAAAAATGTGCAAAAAAACTTTAATTTCGAAAGTCGGTGTCGGTGTCTGACTTCCGAAATTACAATTTTGCACATTTTTTGGAAGTCGGTTCTATTTTTTTGTAAAAAAGTTTTTAATATTTTTTTTTCCTGGTTTCCTTTATCGATACCGAACCTACCCCTAAGCTATGGCACGCAATGTATTTAACACCCTGTATAAAACTCTTGGAAGAAATATAAAACTCTTGGAAAACACATTCATTGTGCGTAAACATACTGCACTCCTCAGCTGTACACTTGTATGCTGCCAGGGTCGCGGGAGACTTTGAAAGAGCCACCGCTGCCCCTGGCACAGAAAACAGAATGAACAACACGGGTTTTTTTTTTTGTGGGGTGGGAAACCATCCAATGACTTCTCCCGCTCTGGGTGGAGCGGGAGGGCGTGTCAGACTATTATTGACTAAAACCCACCCCTGTTCTTTCCCTGCCTGAGTGCCCAGGGATGCGGTAACTCATTTTCAGAATTTATCCGCTACCCCTAGGCATGCAGGCACCGGCCACGATGGGCCCCGTCAGTGGTGGTTGACTACATCTCTTTGAGGCGCGCGTGGAACACTACGCGCCGTCGACTCACGGGCCTGGTGCTGATCGGACGGCGAGCTACCCACTGCTCGCCGTCCGCAGGCTCGAGAATGAACACGGGAGGGTTAAAAAAAAAGGTGTAGAGCTGAGGAGTGGAATTCCCTGACAGAGTCTGTGTTTCCTGATAGCTACAATGTGGGGTTCTTAAGTCAAAATTGAATAGGTAACTTCTAGGCACGTGCTTCATCGTCACGTGCTTAACATCAGGTGAGATAGTGGTCAAACGTGAGCCAAACAATAATACAAAAAAAAACGGCCAAGTGCGAGTTGGACTCGCGTATGAAGGTTTCCGTACCATTTTACAAGATTACACACATCTACTTGTTGCCATTATTAAGATCGAGCAAAAAAGCCAAAAAAAAAACACGTTTCTATATAGTAGGGGAGTCCCCTTTAATTTTTAATTTATTTTTATTATTTTGTTGTTATAGCGGCAACAGAAATACACATTCTGTGACAATTTCAACTGTCTACCTATTACGGATCATGAAATACAGCCCACTGAGAGACAGACGGACGGACGGACAGCGGTGGCTTAGTAATAGGGTCCCGTTGGTTACCCTTCGGGTATGCAACCTTGAAAGTAGATATAAAACAATTAGTTTCAGTCAAAGTAGATCCATTTTTTGGATTTAAAAATATCGCAGAACTAGCGACACACCCCGGCTGCGTACGTAAGTAACATGATTCGAAAGACGTGTAGCGCCATCTAGCAGTTATGACCGTCAAAAGATTTTACTATCCCCACTCTTATTCTTACTTCAACATTTACTTTTGCTCTAGAGTTTCTGAACAGAACCTGACTTTGTCAGTAACTGTTACCATCTATTCCTCCTTTCGAAACCAAGGCTGTGCTGACATTTAAACAAAATAAATGATCCTTGCCATGGCGCCGATAAATCAATAATCTAAATTGTAAGCCATTATTTGACGGCGTCTGTCGCGGTCGTGCGCTGCAGCTGAACAAACCATCATGCGTATAAAGATGTAAGATGGCGCAGGGACGCACTTAGGGAGTCAAGGTTTGTTTGCCATTTTCGAGTGGACTTTTTTTTATTTAAAATTTATTTTTTTATTCGTTTATTATGTGTGTACATATTAAATAGACAAGAAGAAGGAAATAGAAAAATTGGTACAAAGCTGATGCTTATTTCTAATGAAATCTCATTCAACATACCTGCGAAAGGAGACTTTATTAGTATGGTTGTGTAAATTAATAATTTTGATTTTTCTTTTGATAGATAAGATAAGGTTTGGAATCTACGTATAAAGCGATTTTTTTTTTTTTTTTTAATTTTCAGAAAACCCGAACGCAAAATACATCTATAAAGTTAATTTTCAAGCAGTCTGATGCAGTTGGTGGTATTTGTTTTCCTTCAGTAACATATTTAGAGTCGGGTTTTTTTTAAGATTTTCAAATTTTTATATTTTCCTACATATAAGTGAGTTTCATTTTTGGTAGCACTTCCTTAATTAAGCCCTTTATTTTGATTTACCACATGGCCATGTCACAAAAAAAAGACCACACTTAGGTACTTCCATTTTTTATTCAAATGTATTAAGCCTATTGTGACGTCCACTTGTCACAGGAGTAAGCACAGATGGTTAAATAAAACAATCGTTTGGTGTTTTGCAATAGCGAGCTGAGCGCACGTCCATCCAGTATCAGTGACAGCTGTCTAGTGACACTTATACCCGCGTGGACCTACCTTCACTTCTATATTATTTAATCGTCACACCTCTTCCTTTTTTACAAATATTAATTTTTCAGATTTTTATAAATAGACTTATGTGAAACGGAAAACTTAAACTCATTAGCACAATTGGAATTAGACTTCTTAATGTAGTTTACACTTAACGTTAATATAATTTTAGAAATAGTTTACACAGAGGTTTCAAACAAAAGAAAATTATACATTGGTAGTTACAATTACACAAACAAGAATGACAAATAATTATACTATTTGCTGTCGGAATCGCAATCAAAATCAAATGTCATTTATTCAAACTAGGCTGAGAGCCAGCACTTTTTGAACGTCAAAGTTCTACATAAAGACAGTCACCCAAAACGCCCGCCCGTCACCACTTCCTAGTGTTTTAGCTGTGAAGAAGAAGTGGCCAACAAACTCCCCAGCAACACATCTGTCTGTTAAGTTTGAAGAACTTGAATCTATATAATAATATGCAACAATCTTAACATATGTGTATGTAACGTATGTAAAACAGAATAATCGCTGGTATCATCAGAATCAGGTGTGTTTTCTCCACATACTTGCCATTTACCTTCAACTCTTTATAGATGGACAATATTCCTCCTCAACTCTTGTCCGGTGTAATCGTTCCTTAGGGTATATTTAGAACCGCTAGAATTTACAACGTGTGGGGTTAAAATTTGCTTTCTTTTATTGGGTTTTTCTTTTATTATTCTCCCTGTCTCTGACTTTTGTTTTTTTTTTTTTTTTATAAATGAATACTAAGTGTTATTAATAAACTTTTTTCCAAGCAAACATTTACTGAATTTTCGATTATTTTTTTCCGAAATTTCTAAATTACGAATTTGCGGTTACGAAAACGAAATGAATATCAAACGTATGTAACGAGCGAAGGGACGGTGTTTTACTCCACTTGCCTGTGTTCGCGTTACATTGCGCGGAATAAAACATTGTTTTATTTTTCATAACTAAAATAAAAGTCGTCTCCCAGCAATATCATATTAGCGCAAAACTACTTCGTTAGACGTACAGTATGCGTAGTTAACGGCTCTGTGATCTTTCTTTTTACACCCTGTATATATGTCCTGTCTTGTGTGTGTTCTATCTTTTTCTCTCTAATAGAACAAGAAAGAGACGGATGTAAATTAAAGCTGTCAAATTTAGTTGCACTAATATTTCCATACAAATCAAGGGTACACGTAAAATCATGTCGATTAAAAACACGGTTAAGCGCAAAGCGTAAACTGGTTTGACATCTATAACTTGTTTCATAGCTAGCCGTCATTTTGTCGCACTGCTTTTTAGTAAAAGATAGCGATTCTCTAATTTTAGTTTAGTTATTGAACAAGACAATCGGCACCAATGTCGTCCAAACTAAACATTTATGCAAAATATCAGTTTAATCAAAAACCAAGTAGTGGGTCAAATTTGACTACTAAGATTTTTTACATAATTACTTTTCTCTTCTTTATTCTCTAATTTTAGTTTAGTTATTGAACAAGAGAATCGGCACCAATAACATTCATCCCTATTGCATGAGGCTTTGCATACTGTATGCTTTGGTGAATGTGGTGCTCACTGCTCATGGTGTGGTTTGTCGTATAAGTACATTCTAAAGTGCTCTACAGTCCAAACCAGAGCGAGAGCTTATAACGTTTGTCAACTTCTGTAAGGCTCTTATTGCCAAAAGCAATTACCCGTGGTCCGTTATTATTAGACTGAATGAGCATATCCAACCGGACTACAACATGGCATCTGTCATGACTGTGGTTTTATCTTTTGGGTCAGAATATCCAAGTGTATGGATATTACTCAAAGAGTTTTATAACACAAGGAATGACTCTGTTTGTTTAGGACCCTGTTGTGACTAATATCGGTATTTTTCCTAATTTTAGCGTTAAAAGCCTCCTAAAGGGTTTTGATGTAGTCGCCATATCTGGGATCCATTTGTTGACATAGTTTATTAGTGCTAAAAACTTTGTATTTCTTCTATAGTTTTTTGGCTCCCTAAAACTGTCTACAACCTTAACATACTTGTCAAGGGTTTTAATCCCTTCCAACGATAATTCATGTCCCAAATTTTATGCTCTTGACATTAGATACGCATTTTTTCTGATTTATTAAAATGTTTTTCCTTTAAATAAATGCAGGACAAGTTTGATAGGCTCCAACGCATTGTGTTCTGCGCCATCCTTGCCATATATGACAATGTCATCAATAAGTTGACGACACCATCAAAGGGAAGAAGTATTATTTCTACAATTTTTTGAAAATGCTCTGGCGCATACGATTATGTCAAACATGAGCCACTTATATCGGTACAAACCTTGACTCGTTATAAATAAAAGTTGTTATATCTCTTGAGTCCTCGCTGATTTCGACTTTGATGAAATATGCGTCTTTAATGTCGAGCTTGAAAAAACGCCTGCCTTGTTAAATTTTGTAGGTAGCTGATCCACTGTCGGCAATGGATGGTTTTCCCTGACGATAACCATATTCGCGCATCGCATGTCTACGCACACTCTTAGATAAATATCCTTCCGGTTTAAAGATGGGCACTATTGGTGATACCCATCCCGAAGGTTTAGTAATGGGTTCTATTATATATACAATTTGATCAATTGGTCAATTTTTTTGTTAATCTTTCCTTGCAGGGGAACGGGTACTCCACTATCGCGGAATTTAACAATTATAGAATGTTGCAGTCTGCTGTTAGTCGGCTACTTGAATATCTACACCAAATGTTCTAATTACTGTCAACGTTGTGTTGCTGCCGGCAACAAATATTTCATTTAGGTTGACAATATTTGATTATTCCGCATTTTTTAAGATAATTCTAAGTTGTTTCACTCAAAATGTCACACTTGCTGCCAGAATAAATAATCAAATATACTTTAATACCTCCAACATGACAGCTTAGCGTCGTGTCATCATCAAAACGAAAAATATAGTCAATATTATTTTTGACAGGGTTCTCCTTGAAACGACAGTTTTCGACAATTTAATCAATTAAGTTGTCTTATTCGCAAGCGGAAATGCAAGTTCATTTTCTACTTTGGTGACGAAGCCGTACTTACTAGAACATTTTCGAATTTTTTCACCTTGTTCTTGTTTTAGAGTCTGAACAAAATGTCTTTCATATATTTTACTCTGACGAGGTAAAAAGTAGTCGTCAAGAGTCCAGTTGTTTACATCTAAATTGATTCCCACTGCTTCGTCTATCACTTTACCAGGGATATTATAGTATATCTCCTGAAGTGTCAAACTTCCTACATATAGTAGTGTGGCTTTTTTTTCTCTGGGTTTGATATATTTAATGCAACTTAAAACAATTCAAACCCCCTCTTCCATTTTTTCCATCGTACGGACGCAGGATCGCCTTCGCAATCAAAAGCGGGGTGGTATGTGGGACATTTTCGGAGCGACCTACGCCAATTTACTATTGTTAGTACCAATTGACAACCAGATACTAGGAGTGAGGCGTATTTATCGAAACAGTTTAAAAACAGGTTTTTAAAAGTAACGACATTTAACAGGTATCGCAAAACCAAAAATACTGTTCCAGTGCCTGCCTGTTCCACAACCTACAAACGACCAACCAAATTAAAACACTGCCGTAACTGGTGTCTGTATGCTCTTCTAAAACTACCTTACGGATGTTTACGTTATTAGAAAGAAAACTGACCTGGAACAGTTTAAATCAATTGTTTTCTCTTCTAACTTATTTTAACAGAAAGAGATAACATCTGTTTCTACTTCACTGAATGAAATTAGGTACTATATTATAAATCTGTTGCAATCAAAGACTCTTTGGTTGCAACGGCACAGGCTGTTATTTTGGAACAGGTTATTTTTTTATTATTATTATTATTTATTTATTTTTTTGGTACAGTTTTGTCCCTGGAAGTGGAACAGGTGAAACAGGTTTCTAATATAATAATTTTACCTGTTACAGACCACCTCTACCAGATACCTACGTCAGTTTACTACTCATATTTTTTTTTTTTTTTTTATTAGTTCCAGGATCATTGAACTTACTACTTATGATGGAACATTTCTAATTTCGCTAATTATATATGTACATAATTACATGTATTTTTTTTTTGTTAGTACCAGTCGATCATTCGACTTCCTACTACTTATGATGGAAACACCATTTCCTTTTTCGCCCATTATCTAAATACATAATTATATTATTGTATTTTATTTTTTTGTTAGTACCATCTATAGTATACAGTTTACTAATTTGGCGTTTTTAGTACCAGTCGATAATTCGACTTCCTACTACTTATGATGGAAACACCATTTCCACTTTCGCCAATTATCCAAATACATAATTATATTATTTTTTTTCTTTTTTGTTAGTACCAACTGTAGTATGCAGTTTACTAATTTGGCGTTTTTTAGTACCAGTCTATAATAGACTTACTACTCAAATCTATAAGGGTGATTTCACATCCCTCAATGCAGTGTTTACGTGCCACATTAATAAAATTAAATAACAACCTTGAGTAAAATGACAAATTACCACTTGCCTAGAATATTAGGTAGGTATAAAAATAATAACCCAGATCATAATCAAACATAGCATACTTTATAAATACTTTGTTTACGTTGCAGTAATTATGTAAAGTCTGGCACAAGCACAACCACAACGAGCTATTCTCTTTTTATGTTTCCCGACATGCGGGACTGGAATTGGATCTGTCAAAATACTACTTTGTAATATTAGTTCAAGTACCTACATGCGTCTCAAATAAGCTAATACATAGATACATTATTCTTCATAGTATCAACTGAGTAGGTACTTGTAAGATACGCATATAACTTGTAACCAGAATTTAAATTACAATATTGTGGGTAGTGGTGTTATTTTAGAAAGGCACACTTTTCTAAGTTTTGTAATCAAATTTTACCGTAGGTAAATCACACTAATCACACTAATATTATAAAGGCAAAAGTTAGTGAGTGTGGTTGTTTGTTACTTCTTTACGCGCAAACGGCTGAACCGATTTGGATGAAATTTGGTAAGGTAAGTAGATAGCTTGATTCCCGGATTAACACATAGGCTACTTTTTATTACGGTCTACGTGGGTGAAATCGCGGGACGCAGCTAGTATGTAATAAAAATTATATTAGCAAAACACTTATTGAGCCATTTTGTGCCTATCGTAAATAATTAACCAAGTACGTATAAGTTGCACGTAAACACCGCTTAGCATATTGCTTAATTATGGGATAACATTTCCCGTTGGTTCACTCCTTTTTCTTGTTTTTTTTTTTTTTTTTTTTTTGTATATTGGTGTACTTACACAAAACCTCGTCGCCACTTGTGACGTCCACTTGTCACAGGAGTAAGCACAGATGGTTAAATAAAACAATCGTTTGGTGTTTTGCAATAGCGAGCTGAGCGCACGTCCATCCAGTATCAGTGACAGCTGTCTAGTGACACTTATACCCGCGTGGACCTACCTTCACTTCTATATTATTTAATCGTCACACCTATGTCACATCGGCAATTAAGACCAATATAATGATACCTCATTTGTTAAAATCCATCAAGCCGTTTAAGCTACAGCGCATCCCAAAGAAATATACATGTACATACATACATACAAACATACATTGCCTACATAGAGAACTTCTAAAGACATTGGTGCGGATTCTCTTGTTTAATAACTAAACTAAAATTAGAGAATTGCTATCTCTTACTAAAAAGCAGTGCGAGAAAAGGATGGTTATAGCTATAAACTAAGTTAGAGATGTCAAACTAGTTTACGCCTTGCGCTTCGCCGTGTTTTTAGACGGCATGTTTTTACATGTACCCTTAATTTGTATGGAAATATTAGTTTAAACTAAATTTGACAGCACTAATTTACGTCCGTCTCTTTCTTGTTTTATTAGAGAGAAAAAGATAGCAATAGCCTAAACTAAGTTTAGTTTGTGCACAACAGAATCAACACCATTATCTCTCTAAAAACATTACCCTCCTTTTGGAACAGTCGGTTAATAAGTAGGTCATCAAAAATCTTTTTAAACTAAATTTCTGTCCCATTGATGGGCCAAGGTCTGCCCCGCTCTTTCCAAGAATTGTTTATTTGAAAAAGATGCAGGTGTTACCAGGTTTGAAAGAACTTAGTTTAAAAAAATAACCTTGCTCAAGTGCATAGTCTAAAAATAAATACACTGAGCCACTAGATCCTAAATAGATAAAAAAAAAATCTGTTGAATATAAATTATCTGTTACCGTATTAATTCCTCCCTTGATAAATTCCTCCTTTAGAAAACTATTAATAAAAAAAAAACTTTCCATTCAACAACTGGAACAAAGAGCATTTGTTTACGTCATTTATAAACAAATGCATTGTTTTAAATCTTTATTTATTGTGATTAGTTTATCATCGTCGTGAAGCGGCCGCATAAAAACAAATCCATGTTCGAGATAATATTGTTTGACAACAGAAGACATCTTGTCTGCGCGCGGTTCAAAGAATTTAGGGCGACATGAATATTTACTTGAATTAAATTCTTGATATCCGGGAATAAAAATAAAATGCATCGTGGTATTACGTATTATCATGTTGTTTTGTTTTATTTTTAACCGACTTCAAAAAAGGAGGAGGTTCTCAATTCGACTATTTTTTTTTTTTTTTTTTATGTGTTTTTTATGTGTTACCTCATAACTTTTTACTAGGTGAACCGATTTTGATGATTTTTTATTTTATTTGAATGATGGTGCTTGACATGTGGTCCCATTTTAATTTGGTGAAGATCTGATGAAGAAGTTCGGATATACTCAATGGAACTCTTCAATAAATAATAGCAAACCTTCCAAAATTGCTGCAATCGCATGTCTGTATATTGTTTTCACCACTTTACAACATTACATCACGCTGATATGCTCTAAAGGGGTATACAGATTCGTACAGTTCACGCTGCTACACCCTGATTTCACCAACTATGTTCAACTTTCCTATTTTTGGGGCTATCAATTCGGGCATAACTTTACTATTAATTTAGTTTTAGAATGGGGTACAACAACTAAAAAGTGAAAAATAAAAAACTTTTTACAAAAAAAATTCAACCGACTTCAATAAATAATACAAAAAAATGCAAAATAACTTTAATTTCGGAAGTCGGTGTCAAATAACGAAGAAACCAAACTAGAAACACCGACTTCTGAAATTAAAGTTATTTTGCATTTTTTAGTATTATTTATTGAAGTCGGTTGAATTCTTTTTGTAAAAAGTTTTTTTTATTACTAATTATTGACTTAATGACCGAATGCTCAAAGTGCCTATACACCTGTACTAAGGAGGACTTGATGAACGCTACGGACGCTGCAATTGATGTGGCCAGCTTCTGTGCCCAAAGGATTTAAAAAAGTTAGGAAACCATTATCGATTGAAAAGAAGAAACTAAATTATTATGAATATGAAAGCTTGTATGTAATACCTGTATTTGTATCAATCATCCACCTCAACGACTGAATGGATTTTGATATACACATACACACATGGTCACGATGTACACACACGGGTACATCGTGACCATGAATTACGGCATGGGATACATTTAATTCCAGTACTGCGTTTCCTTGGGATACATTCCTACTTCAAAACGGGGAATGCCACTGGCAAGAAACTATTTAATAAATAAACAAATGAAAGAGGCTATTTTGACTTTGTGGCCGAAGAAAACAAACCATTGTACTTGGCATGGCCCTCAAAAAAATTATGTTTAGATCAAAGTACAAACATTTACATTGGAACAGGACATTTAGATAACCCTAAACAAATATTGTTAATGTATATTATAAAGAAAAGAAAGATTATAGTCATATTTTAATACAGGAAAATAACAGAGACTCACAATTGTTAAATTTACCATCACAAATAAAGAAAGCACGGGAAAAAACCGGCCAGGTGCGTGTTTGACTTCGCACATTTAGGGTTCCGTACCATATTTTGGTATTTTTTAGTAAACATTATCACCAAATTTCAAGTTCATAGGTCAATTGGAAGTTAAAAAAATCTTCGGAACAAAATTTTGTGACAGACGATGGACAGACGGATAGACGAACACGTGAGTGACGGCAATAGGGCTCCGTTTGAACCCTTCGGGTACGGAACCCTAAAACGATAAAATAGGACACAAACACTTCTAAATTATCAACCATCCAAGATTCTATTGTCCTACAAAATGCTTAAGCTAAACAATATCAGATTTTAACATTGTAAGATATTATCATGTAACCGTTGTAAGTTCTCGTTACCTTGTTACATGGAACAAGCGTGAAGAAAACGGTTATCTCCTTGAATTGACGACTAAACACTACTATTTAGCAAATAGGTGTAAATTTTGAGCAGTATGTTGCGGAATTCCGCTGCCATTTTGCTAAATTGCATCGGCCTATGACATTTTGTGTACCAGCACACCTTGTTGGAATGTCATTGTACAATGCATGGGCTAAATGATGGCATTTGTTGAAATTTTTGCTAATTACCAGGCGGTAATTTAGACGCCTAGATTAGCTATATACCATATATAGCTAATCTAGGCGTCTCGACGACACGATCGACGACACGGTTGGCGCAGTGGTTGAGCGTTCGGCTGCTGCGCTGCGTGTCGCGGGTTCGATCCCCGCACGGAACAAATATTTGTATGACCTACAGATAGTTGTTCCGGGTCTGGGTGTCTTGTGTATGTGAGTATACATGTTTGTGAACGCACCCACGATACAGGAGTAATTCCTAGTGTGGGGCAACGTTTTTTTAAAAAAAAAAAAAAAAAAAAAAAAAAAATATTGTTCATTATTAAGTAAGCTCATTTACAAAACCCAATATTAATTAGGATTCAAATCACTAAAATTAGTATTTTTTAGCATAAATGTAAAAACATAGGTGGATACACTGATACGTAATATACCTACAACACAAATTATGAGAAACCAAAAAAATTAAAAAAAAAAAAATTACTAACACCGAACTTATTTAATTACAAAATAATTGATGTCAAGTATGCGTTACTTTATCCGACTAAATAAGTTAACATAATTTACAGGACAATCGTTTGCGTCAAGTCCGGCCCTGCACCCAAATGCACTCAGACGGCAGCACCGAATTAAAGGCAGAGCTGATGGACGTTAAACAGCATTATTATTTATTACACAAACGAAACGGTGCCAGCCTTTGTAAGGAAAACATCTAAAGGCACAGTTCCAATTGAAGCTATCTACTTCATCATTGCATAGAAATGATCATTGATCATAGATCTCGGAATCGCTGCACCGGCAGCAACTAGAGACGCCATTACGAATAGCATAGCATAGCATAAACAGCCTTTATAATGTTACCACTTGTCACAATGCGGTGGTCGGAGGTGGTGTGACACGAAGAGGAGGGTCATAGACAAGTCGTAGAGGACGACCGTAGATGAGGAGGAGTTAGATGAAGATAAAAACACGACGACTATTTTAATATTTACAGTAGGCTTGATTATACGGAGCACTTATTAATCGTACGTACCTACACCATACACTGTGACCAGGTAAAGGTATCAATTGTATTATTGTCAGGAACTGCCTGGTTATAAAACTGCACTTCACTGTTCTAGTAACTCTTACAAAACTGGTAACTGTCATTTGCTGAAGAGTCGCAAAATTACAATGATAAGATGGAGCTTTTACTAGCTCGGCTACTGAATCAGAACTGATTTTTAATATAAAACAGGAAGCTAGATAGAGAAGGCAAGTAATATTTGAATTTCGAAATTACAAAAAGGTAGGAAAGAACGTAATTTGAAATAGAGGTCATAAAATTAACAAGGCTTTAACAATGCCTTGTTACACACTACTGAGGCACTCCACGTAATATGTAATCCACCACGCGGGCCCTGTGCGGGTTAGTGGATGTCACACGTCTTCAAATTTTTGGTTCTAGGACATACCGGTTTCCTCACGATGTTTTCCTTCACCGTTATGAGAGCAGTGGTGATGATAAACAACACAAAGTAATGTGCAGCAGTGGTGGCCCAGAGGTAACCACCCCCACTTACGAGTCGTATGTCGTGGGTTCCATTAATGGTAATATTTGAGCCCGCGCTATGTGTGCTGATCACAAGTTTTGGCACTCGAAACCATACTCAGAATTGAGATGGACCGTCAATTTCTATGCCACTTTTCCAAATACAAATTGCATTTACATTGCGGGCTGTCGATTATAATGCGATCAATCATTCAACTGTGCCCCACAATGTATTTAAACTTGCATGCGTGTTGCTTGTAGATGGAAACGCGGCCATAAAAGAGGTAAAGGTGGTCCTTACTGATACGCTTGGTGAGAATTCCGACAATACTATAGAGACTCCTTTATTAAGACCGCTTTAGAGGGTTAAGAACTCATAGCATATTATTAAAACAAAGAATTACCTAATCCTAATTCGGGATTTAAATCTAAGTGTATCAATGTAATAAGAATGATACTTTACGTCTTTCTGTTATTACACTCCACAATGTAAGAATACACACATTAGGAGTACCGCCACTGAGCTACACGTCTTCGTACAGTCCTCTAGCAATTGCCATCGAGGCGTCTCGTTGCTCTGTGGGAATAGCTGACCACCTCGACAGTAGATAGCAGCTGAATCGTAGATCTTATGCATAGATAATTATCAGCTTTAAAGATAGCTGCAGCATCTAAGATATAGCGGAACTTTAGCACCTGTAGGTCAAATGCATAGACTAAGATCTGACACCTGATTTAGCGTGAACATATTTTAGTTGGAAAGATAATTGAATTGGAAACTGGTTGTGCTTCGGTGAAGTGACTCAAAATTAAAGATATTGATGCTAAATCATCATGAAAGAGGTGCCAAGGTTCTACAAACTCACATGCTATCAGCAATAAAGATTGTCTTGAATCACGTCAATCTCTAATATTTTAACTTTTCGACTTTATATAAAGTCAACTATAAAAAATTTATACAATAAGAGAATCCAGCAACATGTATTTGATGATACTACAACGTATTTGGTGGACTTACAAATTGAGATGTCGGCCACATTTTGTCAAAGACATTGCACCTATGATTGATGTTGAGATCATCTCTAAATTAGAGGTGAAAGAATGTCCAAACATTCTACTGTGAAAAATGAACACAAAACTGCATTCAACTCACATAGAGGTAATATTTCTTGCACTTTTGAATGAAGTTATTAATCATTTCTTGAAGACAGGTGTCGTGTCGTATGCAATGAATCATTGTATTGCACAAAATGGAAACTGTCTTGAAACAAAGACTCATACATTTTTCATTCCCTGGGAATCCTTTCTGTTTAAGTGCTGATAAGTTGTTTCAAAACAAAAGAAAGTTTAGAAAATATTGGATTTCTTTGAGGACATTAAAATATGACATCTGGCTTTATAATTTTTAGATTTACAATGAGCTCGGTATCACTGCAGCAGCAAATATCGAAGCCATTACTTACAATACTCGTGAACGCGCCAGTTGCGTTGCAGCTGTCAAATTCATAGTTAGAATTATTGTCCCTGGCCGTCAGTTTCTATGAGTGATCACTCCTAAAACCAAGCGAGTCACCTGACTCGCTCGTTTGTGTGGAATTATCGACAATGCCGTCTCTGTGCTATGCGGATTACAAGGTAAGTGCATTTTGATTCCAAATATTTTTATAGTGTGTTATATATTCATCATCATTATTCTCCTGCCCTTATCCCATTTCAGCTTATTTAATTTCCAGCATATCTTCTTCTTATAAGATTATGTCCACAATTTACCTGATTGAAATCTACTGCATTAGCTTTTCCATTGGGTATTCTCATTTCTTCCAGAATACTTTTGCGGTAAGAAACCGCTGAACCAATTACACACAAGTCATACAACTGGGTTTTTACCGCATAATCATCACTTTCCAGGATAATTTGTCGACTATTGACGATGATTTGCAACTGTGTGAACTAAATGTATGTCAGTGGTACTCATTTTGATCTAGTTAAGTGTTTGTTGTTTAGAAAATTACTTAAAGATACAACGAATATACCTTATAAGTTTAAGCTGCGGGAAATGATTTGCGGATGTTAAATATTTCAACATGGAGTTAGCATAATCATTAGATTACTAAAAAAGTCAAGTGAAATTTATGTTAAAAATTGGAACCATCGAATCATCATCATTTCTCTCGAAAGACGTCCACTGTTGGACATAGGTCCAACCCAAGCGTCACCACATCGACCGGTCTTGAATCTTCAAAAGTTACAAAAAACTATTCCGTTGTCTTTACGACCCCTGTCTCATCATCGTAATATTTATTGGGGTACCCAATTTCGAAAGTAATAAACGCCAGAATAAGTGTCAATCAATTTCCTAATAAACTCTTCAGCTTCCCTCCTCAAACATCTGTCAAGTTCAACGCCCCATGGACAGGGGGCGCAACACCTCGTCTTCATCAATTGATTGTTACGACTCCCCTACGTAAGTAACTGTGGCTGACGAATGGTATTTATCTTTTGTTAAGACCACCATACGTCTAGTTAGCAGGTAATTGTTTAAATTAAAAATAACAGGACTAATTACTTCCAAGTAACGAAAAAAACATTGATTGCATTACAAATGCAGAGCAATCCAGAAGAACTATGCCAATCTTTACTGCTTAAAGCAAGTTGCCTTTCTTAATTTACATGCCAGATATTATGAGATGCAGGCACATAATCAAGGCTAGGCAACACTTATATTATTAGTGCAAACGATGATTATAATGATGATGATGATGATGAAAGTTCACAGATAAACTGTAGAGGAAAACACAATCAAGGAATAACTGCTAAAGAACCAGATTATCAAAATCCTGAGAATATGATTCTTTTAAATTCTGATATTGCAATTAAAACAATAATACTAGCACAGCTAACACTAGCCAAACAGAAGATCGTAACACGACCCATAAAAGTTCCACATGATAAACCATAGCTTCCGTGAAACGCGGCCGCTAAAGAGATTAAAGTGTTAAGACAAACAGATAATACCCTTTCGTAAGAACTACAGACCGGTGAGAAAGTTATTATTTTTTAGTTCAACTTCTTTGAGTTGCGAAATAGTACGTATGCGGATGGACTTGTTTAATTGCAAGGTTGTGTAATAGACATACAAGATTTTTTATTCCCCATTACGATAGCAGACACGTTGACATGAATAGTAGCTGATTGAAAAGATCTTTTCAAAAAGAATTCATAATACAAAAAAAAAGTGTGTAAACGAGAACGGCTTGACGTTGAGAATTTTATCCACAAGTTGCATTATACGGGGCTACATATAAAGAACTATAATAAATAACTAAGGAAATGAACGGCACTGTTAAACATAAAGTAAACATAGCTAGAGATGAAGAAATCAATGTAAGTATCATAAAAAATTGGTCATGGAAAAATAATTATAGGAGTTCATTACCCATTGGAATCGAATTACGTTCGACTGGACGGAATCGACTTATACAATCGATATGGTATAGGATTGTGTCGTAACACTATTGTACTTTTTTATAATCCAAGACCATTCCTTGGTAATGTTGCTTGCTAGTTCCACTAAATATCGCATTTTCGTTTAACACAATACAGACACGGAAATCTAAAAGTCAAAGTAGAAACAAAGTTACATGGGACGATTGTGAAGCATCTATCAATTTCTTTTGAGAAATTAATATTCATCTCAAGTAGTTGTCAGATTTGCCGATAATTCTTTAAATAAGGATATAATTAGATGCATTTGATTCATTAACTCGGCCATGTTTGGATATACAGATAACAGAATCTCTTGACCCAGACATAAATTTTGGGTCACTGCCTTCAATTCTGCCTTAGCCAATTGCTGTTCATAAATAGTTATACCTACATTTTATTTTTATTCTATAATGATACGTCTAACTGACCAGTTAGTGTTAGTTTTTTCGTCGCTTGCTTCCAATTGATCGATTTCTTATTGGTTTGTAGTAAGTATCATTTTTTTATTTATTTCTTGTACAAATGGATTACTTTAGATTTTGGATGTTGATCAAATCACTTGTTTAGCTATATTGTTTAGCTAGCTTGTGCTCTTCAGCTATACAACTATAACCTTCATGTTGTGTGAATACTGAAATAGTATCTTTTTTAATATATTATCTACTAGCTGCGCCCCGCGTAGATTGTGCTAAAAAGTAAGCCTATGAGTTAGTCCAAACAAACACACACACTCACAAAATTTTGCTTTTATAATATAAGTATGATATTGCTGCTTACAAACAGAACTGGAAAATTAAATATTTAAAGCCAACAAATCTAAGTGTTACCACTGACCCCAGTGGCAGTTAAAATGCCAGTGCGATACTTAACACATTATCGAGTGAGACGATGAAATTAACACTAATTAGGTCGCAGCTTGGGTTACATGCAACTTCATGACGAATACACGGTCTTCATGTCGGGACTTATTTAAAAGGTTGGATCAGTTGGATTAGCATTCTTTTAAAAATGGTAAGCAGAGTCAGAAATAAGTTATAACTGATATATTTGATTCGTGTTTTGATTTTGCGGAGTCAGGCATATAGAATTGATTCTGTTGACGGATTTATTTATTTGAGTGTTATACTCACAAATGAGTAGGATAGATACTTTGTATTTTTTATCATCATTAGTGAAAGTAAGAGTTTTCAGTTTGATAGGTCCAGCAGGTTTAATGCAGTGACCGTTATCGTTTAAAATATACAAAGCTTCATTAGCTTTATCAGCTTCAAAAGCTTTTTAAAAAAGCTTGCTCATTAGTTCCCCAACTATTTGGGCTTATTTACCTGGTTTCTTCCTAATAACTGGCCTTGATACTTCAATAGTTTACAAATGTATCGGCTATCATATCGACTCGAAGCCAACACAATCGATTGGAATTTACAAATAAATCCTAGCGCGTGGATTTCCGCGTGACCATTTTCTTCGCATTTTACTATAGTATGTTTTGAGAAATAGTTTATGGCGTATTAGGCGAGATAATAGCACTAACCTAACTTCTATGTTTTTGTTAAATCTTGCCAGAATTATGGTATTTTTTTCTCCATTCGTATCAAATCAGAGGTTGTGTTGTTTTAAATATAAAGAAATAGGTATGTTGTGTCTGTTAATAATGTGGTTGATAAATAACATACATATTCATTCATCCACGGCAAATAACGCTCCTTTGACAAGTATGCAATCATTTTTGTTCTACAAACTGAGCCTAAGAAACTTATCAGCTGCCTTGACGAAGATTGCAATGCCATTAGAACTTTGTACCTATGACCAGAGGTGAATACAACTTCCATGTTAATCTGAATCTACTAGATTAAAGTCTGCAATGACAATACGAATGTCATCATATATATCTATTGTCTTAAAGAAATTGTCATCACCTTCCAGTGAATATATAAACAAAGGGTTATCTATTACTATAATTAGTCATATAAATTATCAACATAATTACATATTGTTTATAACTATGCCGCCGCAAAAATCAACGAGAAAGAAATAGTTCAGAAGTCATGTGCGATAAATATTTTGTAATCGAAACCATTTCCTGAGGTTTTCTTAGTAGAAGTGGAATTCATGGCTACTGGACGCTTGGCACCTTCGTTATATTTGTGCTATAAAACAATAAAGCATTAAGGCTTGTTGATACTTCCGCGCCAGTTTTATTATTCCAGGGTTCCTTGCTTGAGAATTTTAAGCGTATTTTGTAACTGAAACATTGAACTAAATTGTTGACATTAGTTTCTTGTTGAGTCAAGTATGTTTCAGCGTTTTTTTTAGTAGTTGTCGCCCAGTCGAAAGTTGGCAAGTTTTTAAGGTTTTATTGTCAAAGACCATAAACATGACACATGGTTGTGAAACGAAACAAATACATGTCAAACGCAGTGTTATGTTTTTTTTTTCATTTAATTTAATGTCTAATGCATATTAAAAAAAAAAAATTAGGTTTCTCTTTCCTCCTTCATATAAACTATAACCGTGCCAAATTTCATACTCCTCCATCAGCGTGATTTTCGTAAAAAGGGATGGAAAGTTTTTGCTTCACGTACTAATATATCGGATGTAAAAAGACAGTTTCCGAAGCCGAAAGTCACATATTCTACCCATTATTTGGATCATTTTTTTCCACTAGACCATACCTGGGAATCCACTGGTTCTGGAGATATTGAAGGTCAAAGTCGCAATTTTTTTTTTATTTTTTTAAGAAAATTAATTCCAAGTGTTATAAATAAACTTTTTTCCAAACACACATTTGAATTTCATGAAATTTCGAAATTACGCATTTGCGGTTATAAAAACGCAATGAATATCAAACGTATCCGACAAGTACCTACGTGGCTTAGAGGGAAGAGCGGGGTTTAACTCCATTTGCCTGCGTTCGCGTTACATTGCGAGCAATAAAAAATTGTTTTTTTTTTTCATATCTAAAAATAAAAGTCGTTTCCCAGCAATATTTTTTGCGCAAAGCTACTTTGTTAGACGTACAGTATGAGTAGTTAATGGCTATGTGATGTGTCTCTTTACACCCTGTATAGATTAGAGATTAGCATATTCATCCTCATAATGTTCCCACTCCTGGGTCTCAAGCCTCCTCTCTAGGAAAAGGAATCGGCCGTCATCTAACATGCGGGTCCCAGTGCAGATAGGTGGATGTATCATATCTTCGAATTTTTAATTCTAGGACATGCTTCTTCTTCTTCTTCGTCGTTCCCTCACTGCTGGGCATCGCGACTACATACGAGGCGCCTCCAAGGTTCCAAGGTATTCTGCAAGTGGACCACTCGGTATATGCTGCCTTCAACAGCCTTCTTTATCCAGTCAGACCATCTTTCCGGTGCTCGGCCTTGAGCGCGTTTTCCTTCCACCTTACCCAGTAATTATGAGTCTTTCCAGATTATTATTATTATGTCAGGCCTGTTGGTCTAGTGGTTAGTGACCCTGACTGCTATGCCGGAGGTCGTGGGTTCGATTCCCACCCAGGACAAATGTTTGTGTAATGAGCACGATCATTTGTTCTGTGTCTGGGTGTAATTTATCTATAATGTATAAGTATGTTTATCAGTTGTCTAGTACCCATAACACAAGCTCTGCTTAGCTTCGGACTAGATGGTGTTGTGTGATAGTTGTGGAATATTATTATTATTATAAGCCTAGGTGAACGCATAATACGTCCGAAAAAGCTGATGGCACGCTCCTAACTCAGGACATGCTTTATATGTTTGTAAAAGGAAATGTCTGGCAGTACTAACGTGATTTAAAAAAATGGTTCACTTATATAAAGTTACATAATCAATTAATTGATTTATTAATAACTTCCATAAATATTGAACAGGCAACTGCTGCTGAAAAAGCTAATATCTTGTTTACTAAAGTGCTTTTCATAGTGCGTATTCGGGAAACTTCTCCTTTCTTGAGAATCCCTATTTCCTTATTTAGGTTTAAGATGCTTTTCAGGGCGATCAGATTGATTTAGTGTTGCGTTTTGAGCACGTTTCAGCGTCGCATTAGGATTTCTTGGAAAGTGCTCAGACTGGACGTATTGATACCCTAACGCCAGTTTCCTCTCACACTAATCGACAAATAAATGAGTGCCTAATAAAAGCGCCCTTCTATATTTTCAATGCTCATTTCAGTGCCAAGAGTTTAAACTTCAACAAGGCGACAATATTTAGGCATTCTTTTGAGATGAGTTCACCGAGTTCCGTGAGTGTGTCCGTGGCATCACAGGCCCTATCATAATACCAGTGCTTTTTTAAATATCTCAGCATAGGTAGCTGAGATAAGAGCCTTTTGGCCTCTCACAGGTCTTTTGTATATCGTTATTTTTATTTTAAGTTAGTTGTTATCATTTAATTTTATTTTGTGTTCTTTTAAATATTTTTTTATTTCTTTCTTCTCACTGTTCATGAAAATACCTAAGCATCCTAAATTTCCAAGTAGGATATATCATCGTAATGACAAGATAATAAGAAAATTTTCTGGCAGGGACTTGCAGTATTCTTGATGAACGATATTTTAATGCCAATTACAACTGAATGCTCTTGAACTGCAATTAATTTTCCGCGACGTCTTGGATTGACGGATGACGTTCAAGAGCTTATCATTTCAAGTAGTGAGAGTCAATGGAACTGATTATTTCATAGTACGTGCACATATGTTTACGATTCAACTTGTCAAACCAACTACCGCAATCCAATGTCAGAGAAAAGTTAAGGAGTTTTTGGTGGGATTTTTTCATGTGAAGTTCAGTGGCTGTTTCTATTATTCGCAAATTGATTCCTAGTGGATATTGTGTTGTTAAATTGGTGTAGTTTTGTGCCTCAAGTGTGTCTACGCAACTGGACAATATGTGGAATCATTGAAACAGGCGCGATCTTGGTAAAATAAAGCTGAGAATTTTGTCGTAATATTGACTACCTCAGCGAAGCTTGCCGAGAAGGCTGACTCGACTCATTTGCTGCCAAATACAGCAAAAACATTAGAATGTGTTACATCTGCATTCTAATGGGCAAAAAGTGACAGTATTCTGTACCTAAAACAAAATTCTTTCTTAACTTGACACTGGCTAAATGCACAAACCGTGCGAAGCCAAAATTAAAAATAAAAAAAAAATAAAAAAAGTTCGAATATTGAATATTTGAAATTACATTGATTGATTAAGTTTTTTCTTGCTTGAAGGCTACTTTGATATTTTGATTAGTATTTACGTAAACACTAACGAAAAAAAATAGCAATTAAGTTAGGAAATTTGAAAATCTGCATAAATACCAAATTAAAATTATGGACAGGTAAAACAGTTTGTCTGTTTACTTGTAGGGGATAATCTCTAGAAATAGAAATATTGATCTTCCTTTCTCTGATAAGAAGATAGGTCATCGTTGAATCATCATCATCATTTCAGCCGAATGACGTCTACTGCTGCACATGGGCAAGTGAAACGACCGGCCCTTTGCGTCTCGCATCCATCAGATTCCCGCGATTTCACCAGGTCACCGGTCATCCTTGTAGGCCTTCCAACGCTGCGTCCTCCGGTACGCGGTCACATCGGCCACTGCGAGCAATATGCCCTGCCCACTGCCACTTAGGTTTAGCGATTCTTCGCACTATGTCATTGAATGCCGAAGACTACTTTTTATCCACGAATATGCACGGTTCTTGTGTAATGGGTTCACAATGGCGGACCGCGGGCAAAGGCTCTAGATAATAGGCAATCTTTAGAACTAATTTCCGAAATTAAGGTTTATTGCATTATTGTAGGTACTGAATTACTTATGTTAACCCATTTTCCTACTATTATGACGGAAAACGGTGTCACGCGTGAGTTCAAAGGTTTTTTATGACATTTTAACCGTCTTACGTAAGTTTAAAACAGAAACATACACTGTGTTCTAAGTAATTGTAACTATTTGCGTGATTATATAAGTAGGTTTCTGGCGAGATCAGTAACTAGGTATTAGCAATTTAATATAAGCTTCCACAATTGATAATATTTTGAAGAAAAAACTGAAGAAATCACTGGCAGCTTAATGTCATAGACAATTTTTCGGGACTTGCCATACTCAAGTTGCGCGCATTTATTAGGACTATTATTTTACGTTTGTGACACTTTTGAGCAGTTATTTTGGTGCAAAATTCAAGTGTTACGGAATTGCTTGTTCTTTTATCAGTCAAATGTCAGTCAACGTGTGAGAGGTCAAGGCGGAGATAACATAGTGTTGTGCCCTTATCGAGAAGAAATGTTGGTTCATTATGATACGGCCAGTTTTTGTAGAGAAGGAGCGTTAACTTTTAACTTTGTTTGTGAGGAGCGTTAACTTTTAACTTTGTTTGGCGTTAACTTTTAACTTTGTTTGTGATGTTATCGACAAAATAAGACATTGTTTGTTAGAATGTAGTTATACATAATTGAACAAATTGGGAATGTTTTTTTTTTTACTGTGGTGTTATTTAATATTAGTTTCGTATTTTGGACCACGTTTAAATACTTACTACACTTCTTTTCACTATTCGATTTGATATGGAATCGAATTCAAATATATACGCAACGAAGTTATCATCATTTTCAAGTTTAGTACTTATGGAAAATTTGCATATGGCATTTACCCTACCCTTTAACCTAAATGTGTGTGTGATGTATAAAAATAAGATTTTATTCAGTAGTCATGCAAATTGCATATTTGTATGCATTTTGTATGAATTCTGGTAGGAAAGGTCTAGGTGCATATCTCGATAAAATTATGAATTTATGATCTCTTAATGAGACAGGACCCCCCAGAACTTGAAGTCGTATTTAAAGTAGGTAAACAAGTTTTTAATTAACTTGAAACAAATTGTAAGGTTTTATGATTTTATGGGAACTACTAAGTTAAAGAATGCTAAGTGCTGAATTTTATTGCAACTCAAGAATGCTTTTAAAATAATATGAAGGAACTTGCATTTTTCTTTTCAATTTGATGCCTATTGAAGAGGTATTGTTTGATTGATAAGGTATTGTTTGAAAATTCTTTTGATTTTTTATTTCAGTTTACGTTGTGGTGCTTGTAGACAATAGCTCGTCAAAAGCATAACTTCCTCTTTTATGTACCTAAGTGATAATAAATTTGTAGATATCTAGGGCCTTAGGTATTTATAAAAAGAACAATAACCATGTGATAAGTTTAAATACTGATTAGTAAGTTCTTAATTTAAAATTATCGATGGAGAATTTACATTAGGAATCCGCTTTATCAGTATTTTTAAACTAAGAATATGGTTTATTTAGAGTTTTATAAATAAGTCCGCTAGTGTATAAAAAATCTGTGTTCGTTAGTAAGTGCAAGACTGATTGTGATTACAGTAAATTGCGTTTTTTTCAGTTTATTTTTCTGTACTCAGAACAAATTAATCGATATTGAGCTACAAATTAAATTGTTCACGGTTAGATAATTTGCTTCTGTTTTCTTGTTAATGGATAGCTGATGATTACTTGCAGTTTTCTTATTGGATTTCATTGTTTTTCTAAATTAATGAAGTTTCATGGTTGCATGTTATTTTCTCTATAAGTACATAAGTAGGTATTTACTGAACCCACGTAACATGGACAAGAGGAGATTATGAATACTAAATTAGTTAATACGTAATAGCAGGTAGATAATTATGAGTTCTTTACGGTTCGGTTAATAAACTATTAATTAAGTACCTGATGCGTCCAACTAATTGCACAGTAGGTAATAGTTCAATAATGCAACTTATTAACTAATTAGAATCAAGTGTAGGCATTAGGTTACATAATTATTGTTGCTAACAATTCCACTTACACTTGAGCCGATAAGTTACAAAGTAAAATTTCTAAGAACTTAAGTTAATGTAAGAATAATAAATATTTTAAAATGTCTAAAATATTATTAAAGCCATTTTCACTTACCAAAAAAATATTCTGTCCGGCTTACTAGCCAATAATGCAGCGAAGCGTATCCGCAAACATTTTCGAAAATAAATCAATTTTATCTCAAAATAAAAAAGAAAGCACCTCACTAAACACTGTCACAGTTCAAAAAGAATCGTTTAAAAATAAAACAGGAATAAAATAGGTCGAATTCAGAAAAAAGTCAAAATTATCGTGTCTATGTTCGATCGCGTTCGAAATTTGAAAGTGCGCGGGAAATGTCGCGCGTTCGTGGAGCGCGCTGGGCAATCGCTGACTGACGCGATGTTTCGTTTCGATAGCTGCCTGAACCCGTGGTTCAGTGTGTGGGATTAAAAATTGGAGGGATCGGTGCACACACTCCGCAGTAGCAATAGGTACTTAGAACGGATGCTCGCTGTTTATAATTTCGACGTTGACAAAAAACTTTGCAGAACTAAAATATGTAAACACATTCTTGGAGTTAACCGTTTAAAACATCCTGTATATGAAAGGTAAACACAGCGTTAGGTATTGATATTGGACTAAAAAGATCTTTTGATTTTACGAAATCTTAAGTGTTGAGGTACTTTTGAAGGCACTGCCATTCAATTTATTTATCACACCAAAAAAATCAAAACATTGAGAAAGTTTAAAATTTTGTTTCTCTCCACTGCCTACTAGATGGCGCTACTGAAGCCATCTAGATTGTTTACAAGTTTAGTTTTACTACTCGCCGCTAGATGGTGCTGTAAACGCGTGATCAACAAGACAGAAGATCGTTTACAAATTTAATACTTAGATCATTTTGTTAAGCATTATTTTTAGTATGCAAATCAACGACTATAAAAATAAAACGATGGCATTTATTATCTAATAAGGACGGATCGTAGATACCATTTGCGTCATCTCTTTGCTTACTAACAAGTCAAGTTGAAATGTTATTAACGTTCGTAAGCATCATAAATATTTATCTTACCAATGAGTTAATTACCCATTAAAGATACTAACAGAAATGTCTAGTAGCTACTTAGCTAGACCAATAGGAGCCATACAAATTGTCTAGCTCATGAGATTAATAGGAGTAAAACGTCTACTCAATTGAACAGCGTTTTTTTCTGCAAGATTAGTCTGGCCTTGAGAATCTTATGAATTTTGATTAGGACAACACATTGAGCAGATACTATTTATGAAATTGTGGTTGGGAATGCGAGTTATGTCTAGCTTGATATTATACAAAGATCACAATTGCTGTGAAAATATATCTAAAGGTAAAATGGGTATCTACCGGTATTAATATCTTGCAACTTAAAATTTTATGTTTAACGGGAGTTATCTTGGGGGAAAACAGGCGATATATATGCTGATCAACACTGATAGGCTTATTAAAAAACGTCGTTGATTTTATTTCGTTAAAATACCATGTCGTCATAGAAAAATATCCTGCTGTGATGACGAGCAGCAACGTCACCGATGAGATCACAAAATTGGCAACTGACGCTTCATAATGAACACTAGTTTTTACTCGCGGCTTCTGTCTTGTGGCCCCCGGAGGCGCATGTTTTTCTGGATAAAAAGACAGATGACATTCAGCCATAGTCTAGCTCTATCAATGATATAAATATTGTTATTGGATCAGTACTTCTAGAGATGGTAATCTCATCATTCTCCTGCCCTTATCCCAATTTATTTGGGGTCGGCGCAACATGTCTTTTTCTTCCATACTCCTCTATTAGTCGTCATCTCTGTAGTCACCCCTTTTTTACCCATATCCTCTTTCACACAGTCCAACCATCGTTTCTTTGGCCTTCCCCTACTCTTATAGCCATCCACATCCATACACAAGACTTTCCTCACGACATTTTCTTCATTTCTCCGCATCACATGCCCATACCACGACAACCGATTTCCACACAACTTTTCAGTCAGCGGTGCTACTTTCAGACTTCCTCTTATATACTTAATCTCTACAAAAAAAAATTGTTCTATGGTATCTCTTCACAAATGATTACCATTATCTAAACTCCTTGACAGTATGCCTAGTGAAAACATAATTTTGAGTGTGAATACTAAGTTGTAGAGTGAAGTAATATCTAAGATAAAGCCGCCAGTCAGACATTAAGGCCCTTCTCGCGGTCCAGTGGCGCCCTCATTGAATAAAAAATCGTAGCATAGCACAGAAAATAAATATTAAAAAATCCAACTTCACGTTTGTTACAAAGAGGATAAAGAATTTTTATGTTGTTAAAACAGGTCTCATTGAATAAAAAAGGCGCCCTCATTGAATAAAAAATCGTAGCATAGCACAGAAAATAAATATTAAAAAATCCAACTTCACGTTTGTTACAAAGAGGATAAAGAATTTTTATGTTGTTAAAACAGGTCTCAAAATGTTTCGTATCCAAAGTAGTAGGCAAAAGTGCCAAAAACGGCCGTTTCTGACACTTTTGCCTAACAAAACATTTTGAGACCTGTTTTAACAACGTAAAAATTCTTTATCCTCTTTGTAACAAACGTGAAGTTGGCTTTTTTAATATTTATTTTCTGTGCTATGCTACGATTTTTTATTCAATGAGGGCGCCACTGGACTGCGAGAAGGCCCTTAAACAACCAACTTCCTGGAAACTATTGGACCCAGAACGTTACCCTGTGAGACTCCCCAGGGTTAACCAAATCTAAAGCTTATAAGAAATTTGCGAAACATAGATTTACTTTAAATTCTTTAAAGTAAACTCCCAAACAATGAATTGCCTTTCTAATTCTATGTAGATATTCAAAACTACGCAAAAAATGGGATGTTAAAAGGTAGACTGGTGATGAGATTACTTTTATAGGGAGCGTGCAGGAAATATAGATGGCGGCACATAAATGTCAATGTCAAGTATTTAAACAGTAAAAGTTGCAGATTTCACTCACTAGATGCCGGTCTACGTTATGTGTGCTGCATGTGTGCATTATGCGTGTGTGTATACATATATGGCACGGAAATGTCTACGACAAGTTTTTAGAGGGTAAACGTTTCGAATTTACACCACTAGATGGCACAGACTTCGCCGTGCACGTTCCCTATAATAATACCGATTACCTACTTAAGTAATCGGTATAAAAGTAATGTCACTTGCACTTGCCTTCGTTATCTATTCTTATTAAACAGATAGGTAAGCCGGCCATGACTGATTCCACAGTAACCTTTACAAGGGTAGTGAGGAAAATTCCTTGGCTATTGCCATATTAACCATATCCTAGATCTCTTCATAAGGTAATAATTATTAATAGTTAACCGATGACTTAATGGTTAACCAGAAGTCTTTGTGCGCTCATCGCTTCATTTGTCCA